>CM041791.1:68719483-69319483 GCA_023375725.1 Nephotettix cincticeps
GCCCATTCATTATAGAACTCCTCCAAAGAGTAGTATGGCCTATTATAAGTAGATAGCCCTTCAGTTCCTTCTTGAGTCTATCTACATCCTCTATGTTCTTGATCTCACTTAGTATTTTATTGAAAATTTTGGTGCATAAGAATCTTGGACACTTTTTGGAGAGTAGAAGAAACTGCTTTAATATTACATTTTTTTCCCGATGGCGGGTATTGTAGTAGTTGTGTACATTTTCACTTCTAATAAAACACTTCTGGCTTGAGGGTTTTTTTTTTTTTTTTTGTTTTCATTTTTTTTTTTTTTATTTTTGTTTTTTTTATTTTGTTTTGTTTTTTTTTTCTTTTTTTTTTTTTTTATTTTTTGTTTTTGTTTTTTTTTTTTTTTTATTTCTTTTTTTTTTTTTTTTTTTTTTTTTATTTTTTTTTTTTTTTTTTTTTTTTTTTTTTTTTTTTTATTTTTTAATTTTTTTTTTTTTTTTCACCATCATTGTCGCCTCAAGGATAAGAAGTGAACATTTGCAAGCTCAATTCCAAAAATTATACATACAAAATTATAACATTGGACGATAATTTAATTACATCTGAATGTATACTAAACATGGCTTCAAGGTCCAAAACATGTCAGAATTAAATAAAATTTATTTGAAAAAAGGGAACTTTGTTTCAAATAGCCTATTTAACAATAAAAATAGTGTTCAAATAGTAACAATAAAAATAAATGTATGTATATATTTAATGTTTTATATTAGGCCTACTTTATTTTTCAGAGCTCTCTGGTAGAAGGATGTCGACTCCCAGTGAAAATGAGAAGTGGAGACGATTGGCGTGAGTAAACTTGAAGTTAAGCGTAAAACATTTAAGGCAAATTCATATTTTGTGTCAAAAAAAAGTTAGAACATAACATAACATAACAGTTAGAAATAATAAATATTCAATAGCCCAATTTTACTTTGCCTAACATATAGAGGCAAGTACAGGATGTGGCAGATGAATCTGGGAATTTTTAAATCAAATTACTAATATTATTAGAATTTTTCCTATGGTCCTGTGTTTTGAACTACACCATGTTTCTGGAGGTGAAAAAACTCCTATGGTTTTCAAGTGATTAGGGGTAGGCCTATGCGATGCATCGAAAATGTATCGAAATTTCAATTCAAACCGATGAATAGGTAATCAAAATCCTGTTGCATCAGACTCGCTTCGATTTATTGTACTCTTTCGATGGGATCCTAATGGCAAAGCTTAGGCTATACCGAATACCAGGTTTTGAAACAAATAATTTTTGTTTTATGTCTGTGTTTTTTGCAATCTAATTATCCTTTTTATTTTGTTATTTGAACTGATTTTAAATCTGTTTTCAAAAACAAAACCGCAAATTTTTTATTAACAGCTTACGACAGTGATGAATACAATTATTCACATGGAAGTTGTTTATAGTTTGGTATTCCTCCACAAGACACAACAGAACATCAATACCAGCAACAAATACTAACACTACATCTAATTGTAATCTAATTGTACATAGTTAGTTAATAGTTTAGTTTTAATTATGGTTCCTTTTCGTTACCGTATGAATTGACAGCTTCCATTGCCTTCCATAGTGAAAGCCAAGTGCCTTCTAAGTGAAGTTGATCCATAGTTTTTTAATAATATTTATTCCAAAAAAATAAACCTTGAGTAAATGACGAATTATTCTAAATTGTTTATTACTATGGACATATTAAATGTTTTATCAGTATGAGGAATCATAAACAAGATCGCACGCAGCACGCTGGTGTGATAATAACGAATTTCACAGAACCATTTGAAATAATATCAAAATTAGTTTTATTGAAATAACTGTTTACTTCTGTTTTTATACTTTCTATTTTATTACTTTTTGAATCTTTATTTATAATTTTGACCACAATACTAATCAAATATCTCTAGAAATAGTTTGTATTTTTCTTATTTCCTTATTTGTTTTTACATTAACATTTTTGTACTTATGTATATTTTATTGATCTCAGTAAAAAAGTTTAGAGAAGGTAAAAATTTTTGTAAAAACATATAGGCCCTAAAACTGTAGGCCTAATGTAAAAAGTCTGAAATCACACAAAACTATTAACACTATAAAATATAACTAAAAATATAACACTACGAAGGAGTCTGTTTGGCTTGATAACTTTCTAAGCACACTCAGGGCAATAGTGATGTTGATGCTCCCTACATAGACTGGCTTGCCACAGTTGCAGTAGGTTGTCGTCATCTGCTTCTTCTTCCAATCGCAGAATCTGCAGTTAAAAAGTGAGTCTTGTAGATCATTTGCTTATACCACTCGTTAGGCAATGATAGAACTCTCTCTATACTTGGATTCAGATTCTTAGACAAAGTTAGTTGAGCAATCCTGATGATCTGATATTTTCTCAACTGCTCATGAAGTTGTTTGATAAACGTATGGCGGGACAATGCTTTGGCGCCTTCTCTGCGTTTCTGATAAGTATTGTGAACATACAACACCAAATTTGAGTTGATGGTCGCTGTGTTGATCATATTGTAGAAGAAACACAGTGGCCATCTTTTTGTCTTTCTACCACAGTTAGCATTGTTACACATTTGGTAAAATGAATCAACCCCTCCTTTTGTGGCACTGCAAGTCATTATGATATCTGGCTTCTTTGTTGTTTCATTAACTGAAGCACCCTGATGCATAGTCGATACCAAGGTAACGATTATGTTGGCTTTTGGTTTGTATAACACAGTTGTAATTTCATCATGGAAAAGAAACATTCTACTTTCGACACCTTGGTCTTTGTATTTCAGATCTTTGAACTCTGGAGGAAATTCTCTTTTCTTCTTTATTGTTCTAACTGTTGTGAGGTGGCATTCTTTGTAACCACATGGATTAGTTATAAACCAATTGCCCGTTGTTAAATTTCTTTAGCTCCCAGACACAGTGCCAGAAACATCTGCAATGGGTTTATTGGCCATATTAGCCTGTTTCCCCAAGTAAGGTATGTATGGGATGGTGCTCTCAGGCATTACCCACTAGATAGGAACCAACATGCCCACATTCCTGGTAAGTCATGTGAGTCTGCCCTCTATCACCTTGTGGGCAGGATAGAGAAGACACTGGAGAATTGAGAGATAGCACTGAGTGCTTTTCTGGACATCCAAGGGGCCTTCGACAACACCTCTACGACTGCTGTGGTGAATGCCGCTAGGGCCCATGGGCTCAGCGGAGTCATTATTTGCGGCTGGACCGAGGCATTAACTGAGCAACAGGAAAGTCATTCTCTCACTTCAAGGTGAGAAATTAGTCTCTCTGACCCACAAGAGGTTGCCCTCAGGAGGGGGTTCTCTCCCCCCTGCTATGGAATCTTGTAGCTCATGATCTCATCAGGTGTCTCAATGATTCTGGTGTCGTAGTTCTGGGCTACGCTGATGACAAGTACTTGGGTGTGGTACTTGATAAGACACTGAGGTGGGAGCCGCAGCTGCAAAGGGTGATTGACCGAGATAAGTAGTCACTCATGACTTGCAGACGAATAGTTGGTATTACATGGGGACTGCACCCTAGGCTTTTGCACTGGCTGTATGTTGCTGTGGTGAGACCGGCCATGACCTATGGTTCACTAGTTTGGTGGCCAAAGACAAACTTCGGTGCAGCGGTGCGGGGGCTTGCAGCGGTCCAGAGGTTGGCTTGCCTCATGATTTCTGGGGCCGAGAGTTCTGGAGCATCCTTGAACAGCATCCTGGAGCATTCCTGCCCTGGAGCATCCTTGAACTGTATGCTCAATATCCTGCCCATAGATGTTTACATCAGAACGGTCGCTAGGAAATGTGCATATCGCCTCCGATGTGAGAATCTCTGGATGACTTTCAATGTACCCTCGGTAGGACACACCTGAATTGAGCAGGTAGTCAGATGTGAGGTCCTAGATATGCCTTCTGATCATCTTAACACTAGATACGCCTTAAGTAAGTCTTTTTCAGTGGTATTCCACCAAGGATTGACTGGCAAGATGGCGGTAGACCTCTTCATCCCTGTGAGTCAGAATGGTACACGGATGGCTCTAAGGGAAATAAGGGAACTTGAGCTGGGATACTGGGGGTGCAAGATAAGGTAAAGCTCTGCGTTCCCATGGGGGATTTCCCCACAGTGTTCCAGGCAGAAGTGGCAGCCATCATGGATTGTGCTCCGTTCAATCTCAACAGAGGTGTCAGGAACATTACCAGGAATATTACCATTTTCTCAGATAGTCAAGCCACTCTCAAGGCTCTGAACTCCTGTACCTTCGACTCCAAGATATTGTGGGAATGCCGCAACACGGTGTCTTCTCTTGGATAACAACGTTACCCTTTGCGGGTTCCCAGGACACTCAGGTATTATGGGCAATGAAATAGCTGATCGTCTGGCGAACAATGGCGCTTTGATCCCATTCGTGGGCCCACAACTCTTCTGTGGCATCTCCAGGGCGCTTGTGGATCGAGAGATCAACACGTGGGCATGTGAGTGTCACCGCAGAAGATGGGCGGAGCTTCCCCTCCTGAGAGTAAGTAAACTGGCTCTCAGTTCTCCCTCTTCGAGGATCGCAGAGGATCTTCTACAGTTAGGTAGGTCCGAACTCAGACTCATTGTAGGTCTCATACGGGACACGGATATATGAGGAAACATCTTGCTCGCATGGGACTATTTTCTGGAGACCCAATCTGCAGGAAGTGAGGACAGTCCGAGGAGACTGCTGATCATCTGCTGTATGACTACACCGGGCTTGCCGGGGTGAGACCTGCCACTCTCGGTGTCATGGAGAGGGGTTGTCACCTTCCCCGGGAGGATCTGGTTGGGAGACTACAGCAGTTCATCAGGTTTTAAAGCCTAGAAGGTCCATGAGACATACAACAACAGGGTTGTGCAAAAAGCCACATGGCTGAAGCGCTACAACAACTCTGTTCCGCCCCTTTGTGCAATTCTGTAATTCTCTCCAAGTAAGGAAGGGCATTCAGCATGTACTATGTACTGTTGTCATAAAGTAATATAATCTTTATTCAATATCTGTTAGGTTTACTGGGTAAATACATCCTGAAGGAACCTTTTCCCCAAAACCCAACCAACTGCTCATCCATGGTGAGATATGAACTGGATTTATAGTTCAACTTGCAATTATTGGTCAGTATATCCCAAATTTCAGAGATGGCTGCCAACTTGCTAGTTTGTTTCCTTTGGTCTCTGGTTGTCTTGTCGTTAAATCTCAGACAAGCCAATAAGAAAGAAAACCATCGCTCAGACTTTGTTGCTCTGTACCTGTCTCCAGATAAAGATGTGTCAAACATGTCTCTTCTGGGAAATTATTGTCTTTTAAAACTGCTGATAGTACCAATAGTTATTAGTAGAAGCCTTAGAAACCTTAGTAGCCCATACAAAGTCATCATTTATATTTCCAACTTCTGTTCCTTTTACAGTTTTTCCTTTTAACGTTTCTGTGTCAGGAACAATTACAATTAAGTTTATAGCTATAAAGATTATCGTTCAAAAATTACAACAGTGATTCACTATATTGTCTCTGTGCTTAATGTTATAATAGTTAATGGCTAAATTTTTAGGAAAATAACAATATTTAATGAAAGGAAATATTTAATTTATTATTTTATTCTAATTTTAATTATGTTATTTTTCAGCACTTGCAGAAATTATAAGTATAAAAGACACAGATGGCTTGCGGCTATACTACGTTCATTATGTTGATTGTAAGTATGATGATCAATGTAGCTCTAAACATTCTAACTTTTATACATATTTATAAGGCTTTTTATATAAAACCATTGTATGAATTGGCATGAGTGTGAAGCTTTGCTACATTATTAAATGAGTACCCCTGTAGCAGCAGACCTATGAATTTACATTAATTTCTAACTAACTTGATACAATCTAAGCTTCATCATAGATTAAGCCACATACCAAATAAATATTTATCATAGTATATTTATGAATAAGAATGTTGATGACTTTTCTCGCAGCACAGTAAACGCAGTAGGTAAACGGTAAACGAGTTTACTCGCCTTCAATCATTTTGCCTCATTTACTGTGCTGTAGTTTGCGAAACAACCGATAGAGTGCATGGTGATAAAGCTTTAGCCTCTATGCACTCACAAAACCAATGTGGCAACTTTGTTGAAATATTTAGTGACTGAAATTAGTTGTTATGCGACTTTGGCCAGTATTCGTGCGCTCCCCTACTGCTTTTAAGAGGCGGCAGGAGTCAGTCCAGGCGCTCACACGCTTGACATGGGATGGGTTTAATTATCTTTTAAGTGCTCGTAAAGAAAATTCATTAAAAACAAAATACCAAATACAATGTTTTTTATAGGTCCTTATCAACATATTGATGAGTAAAACTACCAAAACTAAGGTTTAGAAATATTTTATTTTTTTGAAATTAGAAAATTAAAATCCCATAAGCACTGACTTTATAAGCATAAAGTCTCTAAAATTAGTTAAATAATTCTCTTCATGATGGTTACAAATGAAACAAATCTTAAAAGGGATTCCATCAATTATTTTCATTACAGGGAGACATATAATCATCAAACACAAATCTCATGATGATGTGTTTTTTTTATGGATCATGTCAGTAATGGAGTAATTAAATAAATCCACTTCATCTATTAATTGTAAAAATAATTTAATTGTCTATTAATTGAAAAAGTATTCTTCAATCGAATGCATTATTAGAAACACTCTTTAAATTTGAAAACAACCAAAAAAACAGTAACAAGATGCATTACCTAAATTACACAAAGGGGGCGGAACAGTGTTCCTATAACACGTCAGCCATATGGCATATGGTTGTTGAATGTATGTAACGAGATGCATGCATGCAGCTTGCTGGCGTGAGAAATGGAATAGTACTGATTATCGGGTTTGCTGCAATAAGCACTGTTTTAAGTGGTAATTTTCTTATATTGAGGCTTCAATAACTAAAAACACATACAAAATTTTATCAAATTATTTAAACAATTAACCCTTTCAACTCTCGTGTCGGCTGCAAGCCGACTCAGTTTTATTCCGCAACATTATATAAATTTCAGTGAACTTCCATTTGGTTTAATAATTACATGGATGGATAATAACATGGATTTTGGGTATTTTTACATAAACAGTAAAAATAACCAAAATCCAGGTTTTTCTTCAAATTAAATGATCTGGGGCGGAGGCCGGTTATAAAAATGATAGTTGAATGGGTTAAGAGAGTTATATCAATTTATCTATTCTTTGTTTAGTTCGAATATCATCGTCGTTTGCTGTTTTTGTTCGTTGTCTGTTGTCAAACGGTGTTTTGAATAGTGACAATCGCCAAAACTGTTCTGTAATCATTTCAATGAAATGTTTTCTTTTATTATTATTGTAAGCAAGTATTTCAGCGTGTTCAAGGCACGATAAATTAAATATTTGGAAACGGAAAACACTATAGGGATTACTCAATTGATCTTAGAGAATGATGCCATTGTTTCACCTTTCTTTTTTATGAAAGTGTATTCAAATAAAAAAATGAAGATACAGTTAACTCTCTCATATCCGGACTAATGTGGCCCCAGCCGATTCGAATAACAACAAAATCTAGATATGAGAGGGGAATAAAGCATCTGGATATTAAATAAATACAAATACAAATATGCTTTATTTTCAAAATACATCAAGTATTGAAATGGCATCTGCTGGATGGTTAAAAAAATGTTTATTGTCTTCTTTTCATGATGTGTGTGTGTGTGTGTGTGTGTCTGGATTGTTGATCAGCCATTCTGTTAGAGCAGTCTTCATTCTTCTCCCGGTGTGGCATCTCAGTTCTTCTGGCAGTAGGTTATGCAGCTTCATGCCCATGTTGGAGGGTTTCTTTTCATATTGGGTGAGCTGGCAGACAGTATCTTGTACCATGTCGAGTGTTATATCCATGGAGCTGTCTATTTTGTGTAAACGTTTTTCCATTGGCATACAGTATGACTTCTTTTATATAGAGATTTACTAGTGTCATAATCTTATAATGTTCAGAGTCTTGAAAGCTTCTCTACAACTTTCTCTGAAATTTAGCTCAGCTAAGGCTCTTACAGCCCTCTTTTGCAGTATAAAAACTCTGAAGATCTCTTGCCGTATTTCCTCCCCAAACAATGAGGCCGTACCTAAGACGTAAAGAGAGAACGGTAGGCTATTTTTGCAGTAGAAGGGTTACTAATGGACTTTGTACGTTTAATCTTATAAAGTGATGAATTGAGTTTAGGAAGGAGGTTATCTTTATCCTGTGACCAGGTAAGACCTTCATCTACTAGGACTCCTAGATACTTGGCCTGGGTATTTCTTTCTACATGAAGTATTGTTAATACATCTTCTCCCATAAGCCAGTTGGCTTGTTTTTCCTGGATTTACCACCAAGTCGTTAGAGTGGCAATATTGGTATGCCATGTTCAGTGCTGTGAAAGATTTTACATCTAGATCATTGTTTCCGTTTAAACTTAAAAGCAAGGTGATGTCATCAGCATACATCAATATCATACAAAAGTTTCGCAGGTATTCTGATATGTCATTTGTGAAGAGTATAAACAATATTGGTCCTAATATAGATCCCTGTGGTACTCCCTGATTCAGAGGCATAGGTTTTGATCTAGTTCTTTCTGTAACTCCATTTTTTGTTTGTGTGATTTCTACTATTTGTTTCAGGTCTTCAAGATAGCTTTTGAACTACATCTTAGTTGTGCCTTTAATGCCTAATTTGTCTAACTTGTGTAATATGAGTTCATGGCTCAAGCAGTCAAATGCTTTGCTTAGGTCAAGAAAAAAGCTTGTAAGTTTTTCCTCCTCAAGACTTTCAATTATGTAGTCTGCCAGGTCGATCAGAGCTGTCGTGGCTGATTTCCCCTTTATAAAGCCATGTTGTCTGTAAGTTAGCAGATTGAAATTTTCACAATGGTCCACAATCATTCTCAAAACAACTTTTTTCAGGATTTTTAAAAAAGCTGGCAGTATTGATATTGGTCTGTAGTTACTGACTATTGTTTTACTATCTTTTTGTGTTTTTGGGTACACTTTTGCAAGTTTTTAAGGCTGAGGGAAAATTACCTTGACTCAATGACTTATTTATGATGCTTGTGAGAGGTATTGTCAGCGTTTCTTTGCAATGCTTGAGTATTTTTGTAGAGATGTTGTCTGTGGCTGCAGAGGTTTTTTGTTTGATGTTTTTGATAATACAGTAGAGTCTCACAAACTCGGCCTTGGATAACTCGGCAGTCTGGATAACTTGGCCGCACAGAGGATTAAAATGGAAAAAAATTTAAATGTAAAAAATTTAATTATTTTGACCTTGTAAAACCAAAATACTACGCGAATGTGATAATATTGAATCTACGAGGGTATTCTCCGTGCGAGCGGGCATTGACCTTGAGCGTCAATGCGTCAATGAAATTAAAATGAGTCACAGCGAGGGACTGAAAGCTGTTGAAAGTCTGTTGACGTATTTTGAGCAGCAAGGTGCTTCGGCAATGGACATCCTGTTTCTCCGTCGTCTGCGTGACGATGCCGCTCGAAAGAGGGCCAGATGCGAAAAACAAAAAACAATAACCAACTTTTTTACAAAACAATAATTTACAGGATACAGAACTGTATTTGTTTTTCGTATTATGTTTGCAATGTTTCTATGTAGTGTTTAAATCGATTTAACTTCAAATGTAATGCCTTCTGTGGTGTATTTGACGAATAATAACATGATACAGTACATATAACCTATCAAAGGACTTTTATTCGTTTAAACCTACTTTTCCCGATATCTCGGCATTTCGCTAACTCGGCCGCCATTGGGTCCACATTAGTCCGAGTTTGCGAGACTCTACTGTATTGAGTATCTTAATTTGGGTTGTCTGTTTAAAATGGTTTATATCATGACTTGTGACTGGTGTTGGCTGTAGATTTGTGGGGGGTGTAGGTTTTTTCTTAGTGTTTTCACTGCTACTCTGGTGAAAAAATTATTTAAATGGTTTGCAATTTTAAGTGGTTTGTTTTCTTGCTGTCCGTCAATTGCAAATATGAAAGCTTGTTGTTCATCATTTTTGGGCTGACGTTCATTGTTTACAATGTTCCAGAAGGCTTTAGATTTATTCCCTACTCTGTTGATGTAATTTGTTGACGCATCTTGTCTTAATTTGCTTAGTCTCATGTCATAATCCTTCTTCGCGTTAGCTCATAGCCTTAGCACATTTGTTCTGTTCATTTTGTAATTTTTAGCAAATTTCCCATATGGAAGAAGCTATTACTGTAGGTCTCATGGTGAGACTTCAGCCCGGGACCATGTTATTTTTTCTTCTTTAGGTGCCCAGAGTCCAAAAACAACAGTCGTTAAAATTTTTATATATATATATATTTGATTATGTAGTTCACAAGTAAGGGCAGCTAATAATATATATATATATATATACACACATGTATATATATATATTTGTTACTAATGTAAATATATGTTATATATTTATACATGTGTGTGTCTTTTGTATGCTGTGACCACGATAACTCTCGTAAAAATGGTCCTATCGAGACCAAATTTATAATTTTATATTTACCATTAGAATCAAAAAACTACACAATTAAGTTCCTTAAAGTTTTTCTCTATCTCCAACGGTTACCAAGATATTAAAAAATCTAAACACAGTACGTTGTATTGTGGGGCTCCAATGTTAATCTTATGGAGGATAGGGAAAAATTAATATTTCCCATATTAATCAGTATTTTTGGATAAAACTTGATATTTAGCTTCATCTGGTTGAGATCTATCCATTTATGCTTAAAAATCATAGTTTATGTGTTTATCATGGCAGCAAACCTGCATACTCTTTTCCCATAATAATCATATAGGGAATAGGCAAACTCCTTTATTTATGGACAGATGTTGATGAAAGTTGGTATAAATGTTAAGATAAATTATTTATGGTAGAAATGCCTAATTTCAGTGTTCCTCACAGCAGCAAACCTGCACACTCTTTCCCATGTTAATCTTATGGAGAATAGGCAAATAATTCTCATGTTTATGGACAGATTTTTATAAAACTTGTCATATATTATTATTATTATTATTTATAATTTATTTGGAAATTCGCTGAGTATGCAGGTCTGCTGCGACGGGGGTATTGATATTTCAGAAGTTTCTCGAGGTAATTTTTCTTTAGGAGGCTTGCCTGATTGTCTGCAAAATGTTTATTTTCTTTGTTGTTCTTGTTTTCGTTAAAGGACATGCCTGGTCAAGAGCCATGGTAACTTTTGTAATGAATTTATTATAGGATTCTTCTACAGTAAGCGTTGTGTACTCCATTCCAGTTTTCTTTCAGAAGTAAGGTGTTAAGTGTCAAGGTTGTTCTGACAGTAATTTCGGTTCATTTCCTTTGTCTGTGTATTGTTATCTGGGTAGAATTTTATAAGTTGAGTACTAGTTGTGCAGTATGGTCAGACAGGCCACTGTGGAAAATTTCTCTCAATGTCTTTGCAATGAAAGTTTAACAAATGCAGTCAATTGTATGAATATCATTATTTGATATGTAGTTCCATGTTATACTTCAGATATTTTTAAGTAGTTATCTTTTCATCGTTTTTTATATAAATTTATGCTAAAGGAGCATAATTATTGTCTATATTTATTGTTGTGCTTTTGTGATCGGACCACATACGTAGTAAAATAAAACACACAAATATATTTTATATATTATACACATTAATTAATTAAGTTTTTTTTATTCTTTACTTAAAAAAAATCTAAACATATTAGATCTATCAATGTTAATCTTATTTTTGTTATTTTATTTTTTTGGATAGTTTATGTGTTTATCATATTTTTTTTTTTTGATTTTTTTATGGATGATTTTAATTTTTTATTTTTGTGTTACTCACTGTTTTTCTTTTTTAACTTTCATCTATTTTTATTTTTTTCATGTTTATGGAATCTTTTTATTTTTATTTTTTTTTTTTTATTTGGAATTTCTGCTGGGGTATTGTATTTGAAGTCTGAATCTTTTTTGCGTTTTAATTTTTTTATGTTTTTTTTTTTTTTGTTTTTTTTTTGTTTTGTTTTTTTTTTTTTGTTTTTTTCTTTCTTTTTTTTTTTTTTTTTATTTTTATTTCTTTTTTTTTTTTTTTTTGTGTGTGTGATCTTTTTTTTTTTTTTTGTTTTTATCTGCGTTATATTATTTTTATTTTTTTTTTTTTTTTTTGTTTTTTTGTTTTATTTTTTTTTTTTTTTTTTTTTTTTTTTTTATGTTTAACAGACACAGAGTATGTGTGCTTTTTATCGATCCATATTTTTATTATATATTTTTTATTGCGGGTAGTGGCCATAACGTCAACTCGGATATAACGTCATTCATTTTTAGGTCCCGCCAAATATATGTATTTACATAGGAAAAAACCTCGGATATATCGTCAGTAAATTCTCAAACCTCGTATATAACGTCAAGAAAATCGGGCCGAGATGAAGGCAACATATAGCTAAATAGAGAAAGTTTGGTCGGTGGTGCAGCGTGAGGGTTACGGCTATTGTTTAGCTACATTCTATTTTTAGAAACAGCATTTTACTGCTGTCTTACCGCTAACCACCCCAACCCCCTCCCCTACCCTATATCCGCTGTCGCCGGTCATCAAGGTCAGTGTCAGTGACTCACATCGCGTCAACGCACTGTGATGCCGTTCGTACGTACCTACAGTTCGTGTAGATATCGTTAGTTCAGTGTATGTCTTTTACAATTTGTTTTTCGTTATTTTAATTTACGAATACAGTATTGAAAAATAATGGCAAGTGTTAAGAGAAAGGTTTTGCTGCAGAAAAGGTGTGAGTTATCGATTGTGAGGAGGGACGTAAGATATCAGACGTTGTTCGGGCTTTTTTTTTAAAATCTAACTTTTTCAAATTTTAATATAAAAAATCAAAAAAAATATCAAAACATATCAAATTAAAAAAAAAAAAAATATAAAAATAATTCACAAAAAAATTTTCCCCCCTTAAATTAAAAATAACCTTATAGCGTCACATTAGCCATAAATTGTGTGTCAAATTAATAAATAACTTCATAATTATAAATAAAACATACATACATACATAAAAAAATATTTTTTGGCCTCTGGGCACCTAAAGACAAAAATAACATAGTCTCGGGCTTAAGTCTTGCCATGTCTTGTAATAGCTTCTTCCCTATGAGAAAAATTCTTAGGTATCTAACCTATTATATAAACACAACTCCTTATTTGTTTGTAATTGTGTAGAAGCATTGTATTTCTAAAATAGTTTTAACAGGACTAGTAACAGTCAAGTGGGTATGATGAGGTCCTAATAACTGTGTTGAAGGAAGTGAAACGGGATATCAGCAAAATTCTCAGTCACCTGGTTAATTCTTCATCTATTACTGGTTCATATCCGACAAAGTTTAAAAAATCTAAAATTATCCCGGTACTAAAAAAGGTGGTACTTCAGACGTTAACAACTATCGGCCAATCTCTCTGCTTCCATCTTTATCAAAAATTTTGAAAAAATAGCTTCAATTCAGTTGAAGTAAAAAAAATTACAATTTATTTTGATATTCAACACGGTTTTCGATCATAATATTTGTTAGTGCCACAGTCTCATTTGTGGAAACTGTAATTGAGTCTGTTGACCAAGGAAAATTTACAACTGGTATTTTTTTAGACTTGTCAAAGGCTTTTGACAGTGTAAAGCACTCAATTTTATTAGAAAAATTACAATCTTTAGGAGTATCAATAAATTCTCTAAATTTTTTCAGTCATCTTTGTGACCGCAGTCAGTATGTTGATATAACGTTTTTATCAAACTCAAATAAACTTATTAGTATATGCTCAGAACTCGTCCCATTAAATTTGGCGTTCCACAGGGTTCAATATTAGGTCCACTGTTGTTTTTATAAAAAAAAAAACAATGTCTTGTTATTCAAACCAAATAAGTTTATACGCCGATGATTCAAACTTGAAATTATCATCAGAGTCTTTGGAAGAAACTGAAATAAATTGTAAACTAGAATTATAAAACATTAATAAATTTCTCAAGGATCATAATTTGTTGTCGAATGTAGAAAAAACTAATTACAAATTTTTAAAACAAAACAAAACAGAAACAAGAGAGAACCAGTGATAGATTTGAATTCTCAGCAAATTATAATAAAACCAGTGCTCAGTTTCTTGGATTGGAATGGCCATGTGGGAAAAATTTTAACTAAAATTAGCTCTGGCGTATTTGCTTTAAAGAAAATGTCCTTTTATTGTAATATTGAAACACTGCGTAAAATCTACTTTGCACACGTCCATTCCCATATTTCCTTTGGGATTTGTTTATTTGGAGCAACTTCAAAAATTAATCTTGAAAATTTTTTTGATATTTATAAATATTGTTTTTTTAATAAAAAACAAAAATATGCAATTAGAATAATGCTAAAATTAAAACATAATGCCTCGGTGAAAAAGCACTTTGTTGATCTCAATATTTTAACAGTCTACGGACAGTATATTTTTAACTCCATTTTAATCGCAGTTAAGGAAGCTGATTCTCGTCCTTCAGATTATATTTCAACCCTTCATAAATACAATACGAGACATAAAGACTCCATAATAACAAATAAACATAAATCACAATTTTTTGAAAAAAAACCTTCCTACATTGGTCAGAGATTTTTAAATACGAGTATAATCCCTAAATAAATTAAAAAAGAAAGTAATAAAAAGACATTTAAAAAGATTAAAAGAACATCTGATTAAAATAGCTCCATATTCTTTTGACGATTTTTTCCGTCCATCACAGTCATCATGATTGTATTAACCACTGTATTATATTAAAATCTGCTGTATGGAGTGGATGAGATTGTTACTTAGGCTAGTTTTTTGTTGTTGTGAAACCTGACACTATTCATTGTATATATTGTACAAAATAATGAATAAAGAGGTTTGAATTGAATTGAATATTTCAGATGTATATTTCAGAATCTTTTTTCTCAAATAAGGTTTTCAGAAAAGTTTATCTTTCAACATATGTTTTACTGCAGTTCCTATTGCAAAATTGATTGTTTACAGACAACAAGAGATTGGATGAGTGGGTGCGGGAAGAGAGGCTAGACACCCGCAAGGTCCAGTACCCACGCAAAGATGGCCAGCCCAATACTGGAGTTAGTACACCCAAAAAGGTACTTTTTAAAAATTCTACAAATCTAGTCACTTTACTTTACTTTCTCCCCCTTTACATAGAAGGCCTTAATGGAGAAAACATTATTTTTATCAAAAATTTTCAATTAAAGTTGAGAGCGGAAGGTTCCATTTTGAGACTTCCTGAGTCCAAAAATTCAGATTGATGTATGTCTGTTTGTGGACCTTTAAACCATAGGGGGGAGGGATGAACCCCAAAAAGTTGTCAACATATATTAAGTGGGTGTATGAAAGAAATGTTATGACTATTTTAGAAACATTAAAAAACAAACAAAAAAACTAATAGAAACGTTAAATGTTGTTTTATGAAGCACTAAACAACGCAATAGTTTTCGTAATGGTATGTATATTTAGCTTACTTTTAAAGGGAGAAAGTATGTGTCAGTTCACTGATACCGTTTATTTATTTAAAGGAATCCAGTATTAAGGAATTTGTGGAAAAACGTTTTGAATTATATTGTAGCTAGAAAACAAACCTACTAAATAATACAAAATCAAATGTTATCTTTTGTGCTGAATTATGAAAGAAAATCGTTACTGCTTACTTTCAGTTATTAACAGGTTGTGTGAGGACCACTCGGATCCGAGGGGCACTAAACCCGGCGTGCGGAGCAGACCACTCGGATGCGAGTGGAAAATTTAGGTTAAAATCAAGATAGCGAATCTGGCGATGTAGATTGTGCTGCCACCTGATTTTATATGAGATCAGTACCCACGATCAGCTTTGTTATAACACAGTATCTATTTCTGTATGGGTTACCTGGTATTTTCCTATTGGTTAATTTTAAACTACTCTAGCCGGTCTGCGCGAGGAACGGGGGTTTTGGGCGCCGCAGCTAATGTGTTAAAAGGTAAAATCAGAGAATGTATACAATGATATGTGTAAGAGATGACACTGTTATTTAGATCTTTACCTATGGATATTTTCTATCACAATTTTAAGTAAAACAAAGTTTCACGACATTTCGGGATCTGGAATCCGATCCCGTTCTCAGGAGAGCTAGTAATTAAAACATAATACAATTAGTACATAACTCAGACTAAACCAGTAAAAGCTGAAAACAAGTTAAAGCAGTCAAAAAACAAACAATACCATTCACTAAACACAAGAAACAAAACACATAAACTCGACACAAAGGCTCATAGACAACTAAATAGGAGTGGGCTTGTCCCGCAGTACCAGAAAAAAAGTGACCGCAGATTTTTAAAATTAAAATTCTTAATAAGTCCATGAAATATTACAGTACAAAATATAACTTTACAGAGCAAAAACATATTATTTTACATCTTTACACTTTAAGATAACCTAATGCCTCTTATGAGCTTTACTAGGAGTTGGCATACCATGGAAATTTTGTTTAGTACTGTATTTATATTAATACTATTTACAGATACTTTGTTTTCCCTATACCTAAATTCTTTGTTATAGAATAGAATAGATTTATTGGTCATTCAGTAATTACTCTATAATTACAATAGATTTTGTCAAGGTATTTAGATTTTTACTGTGGACATTTTCCGTCACAATTTTGTCTAAAACAAAGTTTCACAACATTTCGGTATCTGGAATCTGATCCCTTCCTCAGGTTAGTATCTAAAACATAACACAATTAATAAATAATCCGGACTTAGCCTTACTGGCCATAATGCTGAAAACATAAAAGTTATAAGCAGTAAAAAAACTTACAAACAAACCATTCACTAACCATTACAAACATAAGAAACCAAACACGTCCACTCGTCACAGAGACTCAAAGACAACTGTTTTTAGCGAATTTCCCATAGGGAAGAAGCTATTACCGTAGGTCTCATGGCGAGACTTAAGCCCGGGACCATGTTATTTTTTCTTCTTTAGGTGCCCAGAGACCAAAAACAATAGTCGTTAAAATTTTTATATATATATATATATGTATATATATATGTATGTGTATATATATATATATATATATATATGTGTGTGTGTGTGTGTGTGTGTGTGTCTGTGAACACGATAACTCTCGTAAAAATGGTTTGATCGAGACCAAATTTGGTAGAGACGTGTATTCCTACAAATGCTCGGACGAGTTCGTAAACCAGACATATCGGTCAATGGGAACGGGTAGTTTGGGGGGGTTTTGTACCCCAAAATGGGTTTTTTTGCGTTTTTCACATGTAATTTTTAAAAATTTCTAATTTTATCTTTCACCATTGGAATCAGCTTAAAAAACTACACAATTTAGTTCCTTAAAGTTTTTCTCTATCTTCAACGGTTACCAAGATATAAAAAAATCTAAACACAGTACGTTGTATTTTGAGGCTCCAATGTTAATCTTATGGAGGATTAGGAAAAATTAATTTTTCACCTATTATCTAATATTTTTGGATGAAACTTGATATTTAGTTTCATATGGTTGAGATCCATACATTTGTGCTAAAAAATCATAGTTTATGTGTTTATCATGGCAGCTTTGTCTTTCCATAGATAGTATTGCAGTTTATTCTGTAAATACAGTTTTTTGATTCCTGAATGTCATTTTTTTGTTTGGTTTCATCGATACTTTGCCTAACTGTATTCTGAATTGTAAATGTGGTTCTAATTTTGAATTTCCTAGCTACTCTGCTGATTTTTTCCGACAATTCCGACGCATAAGGAATTGACATAGGAACAAATTTTTCTGCACTAGCCATATTCTGTTTAACCTTACAATTTTTGTGCGTTCTGATGACAGATTGAGGGTATCCATTACTAACCAAATCTGTTTCTATTTTATTGAATTCGGAAATCAGCCCATCTTGGTTTGAGCAAATGTTCTTTGCCATGACAAATAAAGAGAAAGCAATCCCTTTGACAGAAATTTGATGGTTAGATTGAAAATTTAAGTATATTGCCCTGTGTGTGTCTTTTTTTTCTAAAAACCCATATCCTGAGAAAATTCATATCTTTTTCAACGCACACAGTCAATAAAGCCAATTTGTTTTGGGCTTCCTCTTCCATTGTAAGAAGAATGGAAGGGGACATGCCATTTAAGTTGTATAAAAATTCTTTTAACTTACCGTCTCCATGAAGGAAAACCACGAATGTGTCATCGACATACCTCTACCAAACCTGAGATCGGCTAAAGCCAAAGCTTTCTGCTTGACCTCCTCCATAAAGATATTGGCAAGAATAGGGGACAACAGCGATCCCATTGCCATACCCTCGTCTTGACGATAAATTTTACTCTCTAGCTCAAAATAATTACATTTAGTGCAAAATTCCAATAATTTCATTTTAACATCTACTGGCATTTTTGTTCTTTTACTTAAGATTTCATCTTTTACGAGCCTAGACTCGATTAATTATTGCAGTTTATTCTGTAAATACAGTTTTTTGATTCCTGAATGTCATTTTTTGTTTGGTTTCATCGATACTTTGCCTAACTGTATTCTGAATTGTAAATGTGGTTCTAATTTTGAATTTCCTAGCTACTCTGCTGATTTTTTCCGACAATTCCGACGCATAAGGAATTGACATAGGAACAAATTTTTCTGCACTAGCCATATTCTGTTTAACCTTACAATTTTTGTGCGTTCTGATGACAGATTGAGGGTATCCATTACTAACCAAATCTGTTTCTATTTTATTGAATTCGGAAATCAGCCCATCTTGGTTTGAGCAAATGTTCTTTGCCATGACAAATAAAGAGAAAGCAATCCCTTTGACAGAAATTTGATGGTTAGATTGAAAATTTAAGTATATTGCCCTGTGTGTGTCTTTTTTTTCTAAAAACCCATATCCTGAGAAAATTCATATCTTTTTCAACGCACACAGTCAATAAAGCCAATTTGTTTTGGGCTTCCTCTTCCATTGTAAGAAGAATGGAAGGGGACATGCCATTTAAGTTGTATAAAAATTCTTTTAACTTACCGTCTCCATGAAGGAAAACCACGAATGTGTCATCGACATACCTCTACCAAACCTGAGATCGGCTAAAGCCAAAGCTTTCTGCTTGACCTCCTCCATAAAGATATTGGCAAGAATAGGGGACAACAGCGATCCCATTGCCATACCCTCGTCTTGACGATAAATTTTACTCTCTAGCTCAAAATAATTACATTTAGTGCAAAATTCCAATAATTTCATTTTAACATCTACTGGCATTTTTGTTCTTTTACTTAAGATTTCATCTTTTACGAGCCTAGACTCGATTATTTTTAGGGTTTCCAGAACTGGGACATTAGTAAACAAACTTTCGACATCAAAACTAACCACCTTATCTGTATCATCAAGTGTAATATCTTTTAACTTCTCGACAAAGAGTTTTTGTATTTCCTACCAAAGTTTTTAATATGTCTTAGAGGACTTTAGAGAGTTCCCTACAAGCTGAATCCTGGGAGCTAATTATAGGCCTGAGAGGAATGTCAATTTTATGGATTTTGGGTAAACCATATATGTGTTGGATTTTCAAGTGATGTGGTGTTAGCCGGGTTCTCAGCTTATCACTGAAATATTGTTTATGCTTTCTTAGTGTGCTTGCTACTTTACGTTGAAAACTATCTGTAGGATCTTTGTTTAATTCTGTGTATTTGCCAGCCCTCAAAGTTTCTAAAAGTTTTTTTTTATAAGCTCCTGTAGCAAGAACCACAGTAGCGCTACCTTTGTCCGCGGATAAAATTTGATAGTATCATCTTTACCAAGGACTGATACTGCCTTATTTTCCTCTTTACGAAGATTGGGCTTCAGGACAGGAATTTTGTTCAGTAAAAGACTAGCCTCACAACGAAACCGATCCCCCTGTGCCCTAGGAAGCTGAGACACAGCGGACTCAATCCCAGTGACGAAGTCCTTCACTGATTTAGACACTACCGAAAAATTCAACCCTTTATTTAAAACAGCCAATTCACTCAGGGTTAAGTTACGTGACAAATGATTGACTACCTGATTATTTAATTTTTTAGATGTTTCGGGATCTGGAATCTAATCCCAAAACTTCGTGAAACTTTATTTTACACAAAATCGTGATAGAAAATGTTCGCAGTAAAAATCGAAATAACATAAATCCACTATCACCAATAATGAATTTTAAACAAACAAAAAAGACTTTGTCAAGTTTAAACAATAGAAAAAGCTCAATGGGTAGAATAAAAGAATAAATACACAAGAGACATAAATTAATAATCTCTACCTACTTTAAAATCACAGCCTCTTATCTCTTAATAAAAAAATTAATTGATATGGTATAAAGGCATACTTTGAAACCAAACATATTATTTACTGTTAAATGCATGGTCAAAAACACTTTGAAGTTCCGAGGGCAGTGTTTTGAACAATTAATTCCCAATGAGTTATGATAGTTATTAGTTAAACTTAACATATTTTTGTGGCATTTCCAGTTTGCATTTATTTCAAATATTTAGTCAATCTTTCGTCACGTAATTTAACCCTGAGTGAATTGGCTGTTTCAAATAAAGGGTTGAATTTTTCGGAAGTGTCTAAATCAGTGAAGGACTTCGTCACTGGGATTGAGTCCGCTGTGTCTCAGCTTCCTAAGGCACAGGGGGATCGGTTTCATTGTGAGGCTAGTCTTTTACTGAACAAAATTCCTGTCCCGAAGCCCAATCTTTGTAAAGAGGAAAATAAGGCAGTATCAGTCCTTGGGAAAGATGATACTATCAAAATATTACCCGCGGACAAATGTAGCGCTACTGTGGTTCTTGATACAGGAGATTATAAACAAAAACTTTTAGAAACTTTGCAGGCTGGCAAATACACAGAATTAAACAAAGATCCTACAGATAGTTTTCAACGTAAAGTAGCAAGCATACTAAGAAAGCATAAACAATATTTCAGTGATAAACAAAGGACCCGGCTAACACCACCTCACTTGAAAATCCAACACATGTATGGCTTACCCAAATCCATAAAATTGACATTCCTCTCAGGCCTATAATTAGCGCCCAGGATTCAGCTTGCAGGGAACTCTCTAAAGTCCTCTAAGACATATTAAAACCTTTGGTAGGAAATACTGATTCACTCATAAAAAACTCTTTGTCAAGAAGTTAAAAGATATTACACTCGATGATACAGATAAGGTGGTTAGTTTTGATGTCGAAAGTTTGTTTATTAATGTCCCAGTTCCAGAAAAACCTAAAAATAATTGAGTCTAGGCTCGAAAAAGATGAAATCTTAAGTAAAAGAACAAAAATGCCAGTAGATGTTATAATGCAATTATTGGAATTGTGCACTAAATGTAATTATTAAAATTATTAAAGAACTGACAAAACAAATCTTCGGCAGATACATTATTAGGCTCTTTCAATATGTAATCCCAGTCCAGACTACATATATGATGTTGGAATTTAATAATTATGTCCAAGGAAAATTTCCTATCTAATTTTACTTTGGGTCTATAAATATTTTCAGCTAGGCCTATTTTAAATTCAAATTGGAGTGCTTTATGGTCAGATAAATTTGGTTGTAGTACCCTGGTGTCGTAATTACTTTGTTGCAAGTCCGTTATGATTTTGCCTAAGCAGGCTGAGCCTTGTGTGTTGAAAATTGGTGCAGTATTAATTATATTGTCTTATAAGATTCATTAGCTTAATAACACTAGTGTTATTCGTGGTTACATCAAAATCTGTGTTTTAAATCACCACCACATATCTCCTCCAATACACACCAAGTTCAAAGTTCATACATACATATACATATTTACATATTTACGGCTTTATACATATTTACACATAATTACTGAAAAAATATTATTTAAAAATAGTACATTTTAAAGAATAAATTCACATTACCGTTTGGAGATCTTTATAAATATATAAATATCATGTAAAAATTATGACATTATAATTTTAAGAAGTCAGAGCTAAAATTATAAGAATTGGCAGCCACAATGACCAACTGACTCAACTGAATATTGACTAATTTGTTGGTCTGCTAGTTTTATGTACGAAGCCTTAATAAGCTTTCTTTTGAAAAAATGTATTATCTTAGCTTTTTCAAAATTCATTTGGTGATTTTCGGACTAGTAATGGTGGGCAATTTTTGTCTTTTCACCTAAGCCCTTCCTCGTTTTTTTATACAGCCTAGAACGATTTTTGCAGTTTATTCTGTGAATACAGTTTTAAAATTCCTGAGTGCCATTTTTGGTGTGGTTTGGCATTTTGGTTTTGGTTGGTTTGGTTTCTGTATGTTGTCTTTGAATCTTCGTGTCAAGTAGATGTGTTTTGTTTCTTGTGTGCGTAATTGTTAGTAAATGGTATTGTTTGTAAGTTTTTAGACTGCTTTAATCTTTTTTGTCTTCAGCTTTATACTGGCTTAGTCCGGATGATGTACCAATCATGTTTAATTCAGTCAGTAGTTTTTTTTAATCATTGACTGAATTTGATCTCATGCCACAAAAAATTTTTCCACCTCTGACCCAGAGATAAGTATAGCCCTTTTCATTCTTCGCCTGACGAGCATCATACAGAAAGCGGCGCCTGGCTAGAGATAAACTTTTGTTCATGTAAACCACCTCCGCAGGCATAACGTCAGCCGTATGTCGTGGGTGTTGAGGTTCCTTTTCACTCGACGTTTTTGGAGCAGTGTCTCAGCATCCAATCTGCACACTGGATAATATCATAAAGATAATACCGGAGGGCTTCTGGGACACATCTTTGGTTCCAAGGCGGTGACAACATCGATCATGGAATCTTCAACAGCAAAGTTCAAAGCTCGACCCTCATCCTTAACGGTGATATCTCCTCCCTCTGCTCAAAGATGATTCTTTTGGTGTCTGTGATTCCTGCATGACAGGAATTGAGTGAAACTTCAAGATTCATTTCCACTCGCACAAAATGCAGCATGAGTTCAGTAACAAGGTTTAAAATATCGTCATACGACACTTCACTTCTACTCTCAAGCACCATACTCGTCGCTTCTGAGCCAAGGGGCACAACTAGGGATCTCAATCCCAGACCTAAATTTCAATCCCAGGATTTCGGGATCGAATAAGGCTAATTCCCAATTAGTCACCGGATTACCATTTTTATAAATCTAGGATATTTGGTTTAGTGAAGACACCCTTAAAAGAATATTTTATTAAAGTCGTAAATTATCAACAGTTTCATCTTATAAAATCGTAAAATCTAGTAGCTTTAGGAATTTTAAACAGATCACAAATGGTCATATTAAAACTTTAAAAAAATAATGGCACATATTACTCACTCTCACTACACAAACCTCTCCCGATTTTCACAGCTGTTTGATAAACGAAAGCACGATAGCAATAAAAAATATTGATCATTAGTTGGACATCATGAAACAAAAAAAATATCAAAATTAAGCCACCTGTGCGGCCGTGGGATACCTCATTCGTGGGAATTATCTGCTACAGAAGTTTGGAGCGATAAGAAAACTACTCAGTGCTGTATCAGTATGCAAAAATATGCTGTCATTGTCGAATGACGAATGTTGAATGAGGAAGGTAAATTGGTAAATACCAGTTTAAAGGTACCGAATAAAAACCATTACTTATATTATTTATTATTGCTATATTCTAACATTAATGACGGCTTGTATTTAAATATTTACAAAAGTTTGCGTTTGTAAAGACGTCTTTTGCAGTAGTTTAAACATTACAATCACGAAAAAAATGTAAAATAATGATGTTTTCAATCCCGGGATTGAGACCCTCTAATCCCGGGATTCATAGGTACCCAAAAGCGACCGCGGTTCGGGATCCCGGATTGAAAACCCTAGGCACAACGCCACATGACTTTCTGTTCCAACAAAATACTGACGTCGTCAGCACTCAAATTAACTTCACATGGAAGCTGTTCTTACAGTCAACACTCAATACTTTAACCTTGGCATTCCAAATCGATTTTAAACAGACATTATAGTTGTCAGACATTTTTAAAGTTTGCTATGCGAATAGATGGTTTTCGACTAATAGGATATAGATGAAAATAAAAAAATAAAACCGTTATTAATATAACCTTTGTGTTAAAATAAAATGCAAAAAAAGATAAAAAAGATTGAATGGTCCGTTACAGGAAACTATTTAACTACTATCAATTGTGATAACACGAGCGGCAGCAGTATGTGTCCGTCCTACTCCGAGTTTTCCTTATAACTGAAGAGAATAATTCCTTCATATTATGGAGAGTAAGCAAATAATTCTCATATTTATTGACATATATTGATAAAACTTGTCATATATTATTATTATGTAACGGATAAAAATGGAAAAGGGGGTCCAGTTACTCGTTATTTTATTGTTGCCCACGGATAGCCTCAGGGACACTGAGTTGCCCAGGGTTCATTAATTTAATTTTTGAGAATCTAATTTATTTATTTATTATGGTTCTTGAGGGCTCAGAAATCCTTCACCATTTAATTCACAGTCATCAGACGGTGGGTATCATCCTCGCCCTACGAACCCCAAAACAATTTGGAAAAGGTCTTTATTCTTTTATTATTATTATTACTTTAATTCTCTCCTCAGGCTTATTCCAGCCTGGATCCTAGCTGTCTCCCACAACACTAGGCTTATTTCAGCCCTGTACTAGCTGAATTATTCTTAGCAACACCAGACTTGTTCCAGCCTTGTACACTAACTGAATTATTAATAAAACACCAGGCTTGTTCCAGCCTTATACTAAAGGTATTTATTATTTTATAAACACTAGGTTTGTTCCAGCCCTGTACTCTAACTGAATTAATACACGACCTAGGTGCTTACTCAACTGTCTACTACAGAAATCAATTCAACTCTAATAATTAAATAAAATTTCCTTTCTCGGACAAAGTAAAATCTCTTTATCAAATTAAAAATTCTTCTATTAATCGAAACAAGTTAGTAAAGATGAGCAAGGGGGCTATCCCGGACTTACTGTACCGCGGACCACGTTGCCTACCCCTTGGTCTCCTAACTATATCGGAAGAGGTTGCCTACAGCCTGCAGGCCTGAGAGCCGGTGAGCGAATCTCGCTGGAGCTTGGAGGACTGCCCTCGGTCGTCGTCAGTCTCCAGAGCTCCCCATTCCTTCGCCCACCAATGACGGTGGCAGCTCCTTAAACTACAGGGCTAGCTGTTCGGCCTCAATTGGCACAAACATTTAAATTAAACTTAAATTAAAACCAAATTATACCCACCTTATTTTTGCTTCTCACAATTATATTATAGATTAGGAAATTTGCGTATTTTAGTACACAGGTCTGAAGCGATGGGGGTATTTTCTTTTATCAACTCCTTTGGAGTTCCTTTTCTATCTGATCTTACAGTTTCACAAACATAGGTTTTCTTTTTCAAGTTCTATTATAAAAGTTATCATATACAAACATTCTTTTTAAAATAAATACAACACACTAACACAATCTGTCTCTTTCGACATGTACCGCAAGTAAAAAAGTGAACAAACATAGGTTAGTCTAACACAACAAATCAACTAACGCCTATGACCTTGCATATATTATGACTGAAGAAAATGAACCAGTGACCACAGGCAACAACCAAACCTGTCCTAAAAAATTTAAAATCCCATTGACTGAAGAAAATGAACCAGGGACCACAGGCAACAACCAAACCTGTCCTAAAAAATCTAAAACCCATTGACTGAAGAAAATGAACCAGAGACCACAGGAAGCAGAGTGGAAGCCTATATACCTGATAAAATTTTTTTTATGTTCTGTAAACTATTGACGCTGTACTTCTCTACGAAATTGTAATAAAGATTTTCTGATTATAAAAATGTATTTTTTTTAGCGTGAAACGGCACTGAAGTTAGTGGTAATTAATGGTAAATGCATACAGCTGTAACTGGCGACAGACCTAGAGTTATCCACGGGGGCCAATAGAGAGCCACGACACGCTAGTGAAAGAAGTTATTTCTTCGGTACGGTGTGGGCGACCAGAGGTCCACAAAGTTATATATGTATAAAATATATAAGTTAGTATTTTGAAAATAAGTGTTGACACATTGCTTAACTCAAATGATCGATCATTTTACAAAAAAACAAACACAATTCCAGTTTTTAAAAATGTGACTTAATATTTTACCTGTATACTTTTTGAAAAATCTTAATAGCTTTCACTGTAACATGCCATAATGCTGATAGAAACCCATAGAGGTGTTACATAATTTAGGAATGTTCCCTTAATATTCTTTAAATAAATACTATATATAACTAATTGTGATTTTGGGTTTATTCATGGTCATTTTGATGGTTAAACCATTGCAGATCAAAGTCGTTGTTGTTAAGTCCCACGTGGGTGGACTGTTAGCTCAACAACGTGATGTTGACGTCGCTGCACCCGTTGTTTTTAATTGCCTCATCCAAGGTCAATGTTAACTGTAAAAATGCTTGCAAATATTTCATGAGCTTCTCAGTGTAAATATGTACGTGCTTAACGTAAATAAGAACAAAACGTGGAGGCATTGCAAGGAAACGAAGCCAGTTGGCGAGCGGGCTAAGACTACCGGTGCTGTACCGTTTTGGTGAATAAACTTGTACCGCTAGGCCCTGGGCAGGGACTATGCTTTGTGATCTGCAATGGGTTCAAAAATAATTGAATGTATAAAAAAAACTTATATAATTCATGTCAAATATGTACAGTATATTTATTTGGTTGCATAGGTGGCAAGTGCAGCAGGCTCATCTCGACCATCATCCCCAGTGGGCTCAGAGTTGGTCAATGGCAGTGCAGTATTGGCAGCTGCTCTCAACAGACGGATGGCTCGTAAGCGCAAGGCCCCCTCCTCATCATCTACCTCCTCGGAACCCTCAGAGGTCAGTATTAAAGAGAAAACTAACTCATAATTACTATTCATTATATACTGTAACCACAATAGATGTTGTAATATTAAATTATGTTATCTTACTCAGAAATTAGATTCTTTTTAACACGTTCAGGATAGAAGTGAAAATGTCAACTTTGAGGAGTAATAAGAACTCATAATAGGATGCATGAATGTATTTTACTGAGATAACCTCTTATACTAAACAAAACAAAACATCTCTAAATAACAATGTTAGGCTTGCCTAGCAACGTGTCAGCTGGTCGCCGCACAGCCCCCCGCGGAGACCGGAGGTCCAGGAGGTGAAACTTCACCCGTTTTGCAGCACTGCGGACGTAAGAGGAGGGAGTTGGATCCGTGGCGATGAAAGCAGGCTTCACCCGAACAAGACTGACGCGTCGTTCAGTGCCGTTGATGAGGATCATCATAGTCTTGTCCCTTGCAATGACAGGGTGCGGGCCGGTGAAGGGTGGCTCCAGGGAACTCCGAACTCTGTCATCTCTAAGAAACACGTGCCCGCAAGAAGAAAGCTCTTGGAACACGAATGGGACCTGAGAGTTATGACGCTTAGCTGGAACTGGTAGGAGTTGTGACATCTGTTGACGGAGGCGGACGACGAAATTGTTGGTATCGTCATGATGTTTCGAGCCGGCTGCAGGGATGAGAAATTCCGATGGCAGGCATAAGGATTCTCCGTAGACCAGTTCGGCAGGGAAACTTAATTCCAAAGGAGTTGCCTAGGGCCCGAAATAGTTGAGAATCAAATTGTCTCCCTTGGTCGGTAATAATGCAAACAGGAGCACCAAAGCGAGAAATCCAGCAGCGTACAAGAGCGTTGGCGACCTCTTCAGCGTCTTGTGTGTACAATGGCCAAACTTCAGGCCATCTGGTGAATCTGTCGATGGCTGTGAGACAATATCGGTAACCTTTAGCGTGGCTAAGTGGACCGATTAGGTCAATGTGAATGGGTTCGAAACGTGAATAAGGCGTGACGAAAGTTCCGGTAAGGGTTGCACACCCTTACCGGGAAATCTTGTTTCGCTGGTAGTCCAAACAGGTTCGTGTCCAGGCACGTCAGTCTTGTTGTACTCGTGGCCAAACGTAGCATTGAGACACGAGCCTAGTGGTAGTGCGTGTTCCGGGGTGACTGATACTGTGTAAGGCGGAGAACACTTTGCGGCGCATGTGGTAGGTACGTAAGGACGAGGTCGGCCCATTCCGGTATCACAATCCAGCGATACTTCAGAGCCGGTTCTTATGGTCGGTGAAAATAGTGCAGTCTTGAGCCTCGAGTATATGTCGGAAATGCTGCACAGCGAGGTAAACGGCGTGCAGTTCTCTGTAGTAGGCTGGCCATTGTTGTAATTCACGAAGATTTCATTTTCTTGAAAACAATGCTAGTGGCTGCCAAGCTTTGTCGACAAACTGTTGAAGGCAAGCACCTACTGAATGAGCACTTGCGCCCTTGAACAAACCGAGAGTTGCAGATGGTTCTGGGTGTGTCAGCAATGATTGCGTTGGCGAGGTTGTCCTTGCAGGCCTGGAACGCGAGTTCCAACTCGGGTGTCCAAGGAAAAGGCTGATTTCCTCGCAGACCAGATCGTGCTGTATTGAGGGCTGCTTGATATTCCGCGGCGCGAGGCAAAAACCGGCGATAGAAATTGATCATGCCAAAGAAACGGGCTACGCCTTTCACTGTCGACGGTCTGGCGTAGGAACAGAGGTCTATGATGCGGTCTGGAAGAGGTCGTGTACCCTGAGCAGATATTTCGTAGCCCAGGAAGGAAACTTTATCAGCCCCAAGAGTACTCTTCTGTGCATTTACGAGCAATCCGTTGTCGTCCAGGCGCTTGAGCAGGACGCGTAGATGCTGGCAATGTTCTTTGTGTGTTATACCAGTATAACACGCTTGGTGGTACCGCACGGTACGGTATATAATTCTTATACACCACTGAAACAGCAAAAAATTATTCAATATCTTTAATTGGACTTTTCCAACGTGTCTGTGTTTTTAACTACACATCGTTCCTGGAGGTGGAGAAACGTTCCCGTTTTCTTGTGATTACCCTAATAATTTACATTAAAAATTTAAAGTTGAAGTTACAGATATTAATTATATCATGTTGCCAATTTTTTCCGATCTTCTTCAACCTCCTCGTTGACATTAAATATATTAAAGGAAAGAAATTGTTATAACATAATTTATTAGTCAGACAGGTAAAAGCTAAAAGTTGTAAACATAAGCAAACATTAGATTATGGCCAATATAAATAAATCAGCCGTTACTGTTGTGGAACATCTCCCCCTCTTCAATTACACTCATACTTTCTGACTGGTTTGACGAATCTCTCTCGTTTTAAGACGAGACACTTCTTCTTTAATTGGATGTGTGGTTTTAAGCTTCAGCAAAGTATTGTCTTTGCCTGTTAGTGTTGTTATGACTGTTAGAGTTGTTTGTGAACAACATTAGATTAGGTGGGAGTTGATGAGTTATTACTTGAAGGCGAGTTGGTTTTCTATGAGGGAATAGGTGGAATCTGTTATCTTCAGACATGTGCCTTGGATCTGTTTAACCCAGTAGGATTGAGGTTCCTTAGCTAAATGAATAATCTCTCCTAGATTTATAAAATCCTTGACCTATACTTGTTGCTCTACCTTTAGTGGGGGCAAGGTCCTAGTGCCATAATGGTTATCATACTTTTTCATGAAGGAAGCCGTGTACATTTCTTCCTTCCTCCTTAGTTGAGATAAATTTGATCTTTCATAAAGTTTTTTTTAGCAGAATTAGTCAATTATCTTGAAGGGTTCTATTAACACATTCGCTGCGGCGCCCAAAACCCCCCGTTCCTTGCGAGGTGCGGCCAGTGTAGCTTAAATTAACCAATTGAAAAATGCCAGGTGACCCATCCCTAATCGTAATAAGCTAATCATAGTTCTCTCAGATCCCAACCGCTGGCAGTACAATCTTAAATGTCCCCACTCACATCTGAGTGGTCCGCTCTGCGCGCTGGGACCCGTGCCCCTCGGATGTGAGTGGTCCGCACGCAACGTGTTAAACAGAAGCTGTGATTAGCTGAGACCATTAGATGTCAGTGGAGTGTTGCTGTATGATAGCATAGAATAGCAAAAATGCTATGAATATGCTGTATGATAGCATACAGGTTTTCTTTACCGATGCCTGATGTGCCTGATTACCCATAAGGCAATTACCGCCGCAATGAATTGGTTCTCTGCTAATAAACTTTTGTGCAATAAGGAAAAAACACAAAATATTCATATAAGCTTAACACAGAAAATTGATGAGCATAAAGCAGTTAAATTGTTGGGATTCCATATAGATTCAACATCAAATTGGAAAAAACATATTGAAATTATTTGTAAAAAATTTCTAGAGTAAACTTTTTAATGTGGAAATCGAAGGAATTTGTCAGTGATAAATATTTAAAAGCCACTTATTTTGATTTTTTTCAATCCCACATATCTTATGGAATATTGCTATGGGGACACTCATCCCATGTTCATAAAATTCTTTTATTACAAGAAAAAGTTATACGCACAATCTGTGGGGCTGGGCCTCTGGATCACTGTCGTCCTCTTTTTATTAGCCTTAAATGGAATATAATAACTCAGAACGAAAATCAAAAATGGAGTCAGAGCAGCTTACTAAACTTGAAGTTCATGGGCAAGAGATAACAAACCCAGTAGAGATAGCAGATCATCTGAACAAATACTTTACAACGGTTGCAGAAGAGACAATTAGGAACAATGGAAATGCAAGAGGACAACTAACTCTACCAGTTCTAAATAGAGCCCCTCCAAACTTGATACTAACACCAACATGTAGGCAAGAAATGTCTAAAATCATAAGGTCGCTACAGCCTAAAATTTCAGCTGGGTATGACGACATATCCAACAAACTAGTTAAGTTTTGCGAAGATGAACTGGTAGATCCCCTTGTAGACATCACAAATAAATCCTTTCGTTCAGGCATTTTCCCCTCAGCACTGAAAGTAGCCAAGGTATATCCGAAACTGAAAAAAGGCCCAGCAACACAAACAGCTAACTATCAACCCATCTCATTAATACCTACCTTCTCTAAAATAATCGAGAAAATTGTTTTAACCAGACTTTTTGAACATCTCTCGCTCAATCAACTGCTGACTCAACATCAACATGGCTTCTTGGCTGGAAAATCTACAGGCACAGCATTGATAAGTCTAGTGGATTTCCTACTGGAACAACAAGAAGAAGGAAATACGTCAACAGCTATTTTTCTTGATTATAGCAAAGCCTTTGATTGTCTGGATCATGAACAACTGATACAAAAATTAGCCACCCTGGGAATACGCGGTACTGCGAAAGAGTGGTTCACCAGCTATCTAGCTAACAGAAGCCAAATGGTTGAAGTAATACAATCAGTAAACGGCAAAAAAGAAAAAGTTAGCTCCGAACCCAGACCAATCACAAGAGGAGTTCCCCAAGGGTCAGTCTTGGGACCGGTCCTTTTCATACTCTTCACGAATGATTTCCCGAGGTACATGCATAATTATAGTGAAACGCTTATGTATGCAGACGACACAGTGCTATTGCTTGGTAGACCAAGACCAGAACAACTGGAAATAGACAGTTATATTGCCCTAAACATGGCAATACAGTACTGCAGCAGCAATGACCTTGCTGTGAATGAAAGCAAAACCAAGCAGCTAATACTGGGTAGCCAAAGTAACAATACAGGAAGATTACCTGGATTAGAAGAAGTCAATACCACAGAATACCTTGGAGTAACAATTGATGACACACTATCATGGACACCACACATTAATAATCTCTGCAACAAATTGAGTACTGGCCTATTTGTGATAAGACGAGTGAAAAATATGGGGGACATGATGACAGCTAAAATAGCGTATCATGCACTTTTTGAGTCACATCTTCGCTACGGAATTGCGGTGTGGGGCGGCACTACGGCAGGAAACTTGCAGCGCATTCTTATCTTGCAAAAGCGTGCAATCAGGATCCTGTATAATCTACAACCCAGAGAAACCTGCAGAAGAACGTTCCAAGAATCGAAGATCCTTACAGTAGTAAACCTGTACATTTTGGAATCAATAACCCACCTCCACATCAAGAAACCAGAATCAATTAGAAATGGATCCCAATTCCACAAATACAACACCAGAAATGCAAATAACTACTGCCTGCCGGTACACAGACTTACATCTACAGAAAAGAAAACAAGCTACATTGGTGCCAAGATGTGGAACGCCTTACCAGATGTATTGAAGAACAGTAACAAGCAAAATTTTATCCAAAACCTGAAGAAATGGCTACAAGATCGACCTTTCTACACCCTGAATGAGTTTTTTGCCTGGAATCATTTTTAAACATAGACCCATGATGTAATCTATTATTGTGACACTATACTCGTCTTGATGATGATGTAATAAAGATATTTTTGATTGATTGATTGATTAAAGTAATGACAGTAGTAAATTTATATATATATATATATATATATATATATATATCATGTTTTAATTTATACCAAATCTAACATAAGTGAATTGAAATGGAGGGAAAATATTCATAATTATAACACCAGAACCAAATCCAAGCTAGATATTCCTATACATAGATTAGCCAAAACAAGCTACTGTCATAAAATCAATAGTATTAGATTTTTTAATAAACTCCACCATTCATTCAGCAATATTCAGCAAAATTAGTTAATTTAAATAGATTTAAAGTTAAATTAAAGGAATGGCTTATTGAAAACCCATTTTATTGTTTGAATGAATTTCTTAATAGCACAGTAAATATAAACTTTTAGATAGGTTCCAGCGTACCAATTTTAATTTTAATTGTATCATGTACACCTGATAATTTTTGACTATGTCTATTCCTTGTAAAAGGTCAACGACAATAAAGCTCTTGATTCTTCAATCTTGATTCTTTGTTTTTCTTCAAAACGCTTTTATGAATTTTGACAGCGACTTCAGCTGATCCATTGGCTTTCATGGAATCCCAGACTACTAGTTGCTGATTTGAAGTTGTAACTCCTTGAAAATTGATTGAATTCAATGTTTTCCAAGCAGGTCTTTCAGAATGTAAATTGGGTCCCATAATCAGATCGTAATTTGTATGGTGTTCCATGACGAGAAATGACTGATTTTGAATTTTTCAGTTATTTCGGATGTTGACAAGGGTTTGTAGAGAAGCCAACTCTAAGTATCTGAAAAAGCAATGTGTAATGACTACAAACCAGGTTCCATCCAACTTTAATAAATCTATGGATGCTGAGGTAAATCGCCTGGGAGAAGTGGCTGGGAAGGTTTGGCAATCGTTTAAAACTTTTTCAATGTCTGTGTTAATACCAGGCCTCCACATGATACAGCTTGCTCTAAGATTTATTTATTCCAAGGTGTCTAGTATGGATTTTAGTGTCTGGGGTACCTGAAAATTCGGGTAATTGCATGAACCCGAGTGGTCGGGCGGGCTCAGCACGTCTCGGGATTCATTCGGGCGGGTTTCTATTAGATGTCGCGTCGGGAAGGTACCAACTACCCGAAAGGTATCGGGTTGAACAAAAGACCCACGATGACATTGAAATTAACCCGTGGCCACAGCTAATAACATTTCGTCCAAAACTTCTGACTCACGCCATGTTTATTCGATATTATGAATACAGATGTTCTCGATCGAGATATCAAACTTCTTAGTAATTTTTAATGTCTTAATACATTCGATTGCACAACTTCACTGTCCCCAGGACTTACATGAAAATCAGGCAACCAGCCTTTTCCCAGCCGGCTCAAAATTATTGTGCATTTGCAGCTTATTATTGGTAACCATGTATAGCAGCTTACGCAATCAGGGAACCATTCCTCCTTTTGACGCAACAAAATAGTCATACCAATATGAAGCTTGTATTAGTCGTGTTTGAAATAGTGATGGGATTACCTGTGATTTTTTAATCAGTGAAAACCTTTTAAACCGTGATTTGTGATTCTTTAAAGTGATCAGTTCTTTTTTCTCTGGCAGTGAAAAAACAGTCAGAGATGCAGCGATTGGGGGTTTCATGTCGAGCCTGTGCTAATAATAAATCACTCTCCCCCTACCCCCACCCTTACTGAGATGCGTATCATGTCTGTCTACTGTCTGTGTCTAGTTTAGTGAGCGTTTACCTGCTAATAAGTGTGTATCGCTAACAACCCACGTGGCTTGGAATTACGTTCTTGTGACAATTTTCTTGACTTCAACAGTTTTTACTTTGTTAAACCTTGAAAAATAAGTTTATGTTATTAAATTTTTTTAATTTCCAGCTATTTATTTTTTTGATTTCCCAATAACGTGTTCAGATTTGAGGAGTTCCACTGTAATATTAAAATATTAACCACTGTATACTAAAATAACTATTTTAGTCTAAAGAGCCCCTTTGACATTTTATGAAAGTGTTTGATTTTATTTGAACAATGATTGTTATTGGTTGAATTAAAAATAATAAACCAGGACGATATATAACATAGGTCTAATGAACCCTTCGCTAAGGGTATTGACTTAATACATTTTCTATATTTTTTGTTGTGCAGTAAAATATATTATAGTTTTTTATTTTGTTTGTTCATCCTTAGTTTCATATAGACTTGAGAAAATTATTTCCCCCTATTAATTATTTACAACATAAATTATAATGATTTATAATTAATTAAATGGATAAAACTGTTGGGGTTAATATACCAAACAGAGAACTGTACATATAATGTGTTTAATGAATTTAAGGCCTATATGTGAAATAAATAAGTTGGTAAATGCAATGATAGGTTTCTGACTTGCGTCAATAATGCTCGGTAGGTCAATCAAAATTTATTCAAATTAACATTTTGCTTACTAATAAAATCCAAAGCGAACTCGAATTTTAGGCTTACAATACCCAAACCTGACCCGAATTTTAATTTGTTTTGTATACCCGAACCTGACCCGACCCGAATTTTCATTTAGCTTATGATACCCGAACCCGACCCGACAGTAAAAATCACTACCTGCAGACCTCTAGATTTTAGACATTTCTGGTTGTAAGCTATCCAGAATCATCATGAATAAACTCATACCTCTTACTTTTGAGCAGGAGAACATCACAAAATGAGATTTTGTGATACACTGGATAGTAAGTTTTCAGTATCTACTATCTTTGATTTATCTGGCCATTCTGAAGAGTACCATTCACCCGTTGTATCTTTTTAAAAATGGGAGAGGCTTGTGTAAGAGTGATATTTTGGATTATTGCATTGCTTATCATCAGATTTTCAATTAATGAACTAATTGAATATTTCTTCCTCAAGATCATATTTTCCCAAGGCTGTTATGGGACTTCTTGATAAACAGTCTGCTGTTTAAAGATGCTTACCAGGTGTATACCTCATCATTGTAATAAGAAGCCTTTGAAGGGGAGGTGTCAGGTAATTAACATCTTTGATCATTTAAGTACTCAAGAGCGGTTTATGTTGTTTTGATCATAATGTCCTCTCCAATAATGTTGTCATTGAACTTGTCACAGCCCCATTTTTTGGCGAGAGCTTCTCTTTCAATGTAACGGAAGTAGAATTATAACGGTTGGAGTAATGTTTTCACTTTCAGTCAGGGGCCGTGGAATGTATGATACTGGTTTCCAGATATTATCTTTCTAGACAACCCCACCTAGTCCAAGCAGAAATTAATCTGCAGAAGAATCATTCAGAAGAAATCCGCAGATATCATAGTAGGTAGACTAAAATTGTAAAATGCTAAGTTTAGGGGGTGAAGCCAAAAGATGTTTCACCTTCTGGGCGTCGTGATTGATAAAAGTCTCACCTTCACAGATCATGTCTTACATACCTCCCGACAAGCTCTGGGAAGACTGAGAGGTCTGTATATGTTCAGAAGTTTGGTGCCAGAGGCCGCCAAAGTCAAGCTAGTGCAGTAACTGATTCTTTCAGTATTCAATTACTGCTTTCCTGCTTATGGCAACAGCCTTTCCAGGGAGGATTTGGGTTGGATCCAAAAGCTTCAAAACTCGGCTGTGTGTTTTATTTTCTGCTTGAAAAGATCCGACCATATAACCCCCTACCAAGAAGCAGTCAAGCTGTTGCCTATGGAAACTCTTTGCAGGATTTTATGTATTATTGTATTTTTATTTTATTTTTGTACTGTTGACTATAGTTGTTCTGAAAACCTGATAATGTATTTGAGAATCACTGTAAATAAAGGTATTTTTTTATTTACCTTGTGGTGAGTTTCAGAAGTTCTGCTGTATGAGTGAACTAATTACAATCAATATTATATATAAAACAAAAATATGATTTGCAGAAGCAGCTGATCCTGGCAGAGACAGGTCCGTTGGAGGTCCCAGTGACTTCCCCTGCTCCCATGCCTGTCCCTGCCCCCTCCCCATCACCTGCTCCTCCCACTCCCATCCCTGCACTTGCTACTGCCCTGGCACCTGCACCCGCTCCCCGTATCACTGGCTCAATGGTATCTCATAATGATGATGAGATCACTAAGATGAAGAATATAGAAATGATCGAGATCGGAATGTATAGGATACGTCCGTGGTACTTCTCCCCCTACCCACAGGTAAGTCTACTGATTCTTGTGAAATATCACATGAGAACACATTGTACCCTAATATTAAATTGATTGGTTGCAAAATAATAATTTATTATATTTATTTAGCTACACTAACCCAAATACTGTAATATTTCATTAAATATAAGTACAACCTGATTTATTAAGGTGAGTGTACGATAAAACTCTCAAAGGTTTTTTAATGTTTTAATAGGATTGTGATAGTAAATCCACAACAATAATGAATACAAAGTTATGTGCTATGGTGTTTAACTCACAGAATTAATATGTTACAGGAATTAACCTCCCTGCCCTGTATATACATATGTGAATTCTGCTTAAAGTACCGTAAAAGTCGGAAATGCCTAGAAAGGCACCTGGTAAGTATAAGTATGTAATATGGTAATATAAAGATTACCATTTGTTAATTTTTTAGCTTTTTTATACTCATTGAAAATGTTTTTAAAAGTCAGGAAGTTATTATGAGGCTCCTTTACAACCATTCATTGAGGCTGTAACCATTGATGACTTTTTGTGCAGCTATCAGTCAGAAGGGATTAGAAGAGTAGCAATGAAAAATATCCCAGAAGGAAGAGAGAATTTATTTAAGCCCCCAGCTTAACCCTCGAAGTGGCAAAGAGCGTATATTCGCTGTTTACTCGACACTGCCACTAGCGGTGGCACATTTGAACCGTTTCGCCCTTTGAACATGCCCTCAGTTTTTTGTTATATTTCTTCATTCAAAATAGTCAAAAATAGTATAGTTAGATTCACAATTAAATTTTGCATCATAAAGACTTACTATTTTAACAATTAGACTATCCAAGGGCTGAAAATTAAAAGCCGTTTCCTCCAGTCGTCTGTACGCCACAGACAACTGACACGCCGTCAGCTGCCTCATCTTTGTCACCATGACAGTAGCATAAAAATAATATTTTCCAAAGGAAATAACTATTGGCTGTTTTAAAAAGGGCAAGAAATAAGCTATCTTTTTTCATATGAGCCGAGATGTTTTATAACCAAACAGATATGCTAAAATATAATCAAAGATATAAATTTTAAACTTTTATAAAAAAATTTTTTTGTTGCTAAAATTTTGTTTATACTGCCTGTGTGTTTTTTACTCTTAGCTGTAATTTTTTTTACATTTCACGGCAATTAAAATGACATATAATATGTGTATAACACCTATGTGCAATAGTTTTTTTATAAATTACTAGCCAAAGTACCCGTTCTTCGCACGGGCTAAGAAGGCTGAAAGGTGTAGGCTCTACTGATACATTTAAGGTATTGTTAATTAATTCTTCATTGTTTACAAAATGACAAAACAGGGGTGTCTACAACATTTCAAAGTAACATCTGTCAAATTACCGTTTCAATCAAACAAGTGACATTGTTTCAGCTAAACAATTAAATGATGTCAATAAATTGAAAAATCAATAGTCGCTTTTGATACTATTGATGACTGTCGCAATTGCGACAGTTGGCAAACCTTTTTTTAATGCCCTCTAACTTAATAAAAATTCTTTTTTTTTTATCAATGTAATCTGTCTCAACATTTCGCTGCCTACCTTTAATTAGTGACAGACTCTTAGATGTCTTGTATTGTCGCTTTTGTTATTGTTGACTGTTTAGTTGGTTTTTTTATCTGTGTTAATATTATTCTTTTTATTTATTATCAATGATCCACAGGTTCATTTTGATTTATTACATACAGTGAAATCAAATTGTGTTTTTATATTGAATGTAGTATTTAGTCATCATAGAAATATAAGGATAACGTCGTACATATTCTTTTCCCTAATTAAATTTAGAACAAAATGGCTATTTTGGATTTTTTACAAGAGGATACAACAGCAAAATATAAAGGATATTGGAAATTAAATATAATGTAGTCATAGGAAAATTTAATAAGGAAAAAATTATACGTAGGCCTAATATGCTACCATTTCTATGGTAATTTATTTTTTATGAATATTTTTTGGAAACTGTTCAAAACAGTCAAAAAATACTGGATGCTCAGGGGTAAAATAGTGAACTGCTGGTTCAAATTGACATGCACATTTTTTATACATTTCAATAACGAAACTGATGGCCTCAACATCAATCATGAATTTGACCAATCAAACAGGCACTGATGTCTGTTTTTTTAACAAGTTTATTTATTAATCTATATTAATATAAAAACAATCCAATTTTATTACGTTAAAAGCTTGTGATATTCCACAGGTATCATAGTAAACATTATTTATAAGGTTCCCAGAACAAAGTGTGAGGTTAGTAAACCAAAAAATTTCCCAAATTTTTTCTATTCCCTATTTGAAATTACCAAAAAATGATGATTTTACATATGAATTAGATAGCTAAATTCGGCTGTTTTCTGGAAAGTATGATGAAAATTGTTTCCTTATGTACACATTTATTAAAATCAAATTGTTTTAATGTCCACTTATTTGTTTCAGGCTAAATGCAACCTGAGACATCCACCAGGCAATGAAATCTACAGAAATGGAACAATATCTTTTTTTGAGATAGACGGTCGGAAAAATAAAGTGTATGCTCAGAATTTATGCCTTCTGGCTAAATTGTTTCTTGATCACAAGACATTATACTACGACACAGATCCTTTCTTATTTTATGTTATGACTGATTTAGATGAAAGAGGTTTTCACATTGTTGGTTATTTTTCCAAAGAGAAGGAGTCAAATGATGATTACAATGTTGCTTGTATTTTGACGATGCCTCCTTACCAGCGAAAAGGTTATGGAAAGCTTCTTATCGAGTTCAGTGAGTATTAGTTTTCCTTTCAATAGAAAATAAATTATCAGCTGAAGGATAATTTGTCATTACATTGTATTTAATTCGATCATAATTATTGTTTTTGATCTCTAATTATTATGATTTAATAAATCTTTAATTTATTCAGCCTCTTAATTACAAATAATTATTAATTTAAGAGATTAATGTTCTGCCTATATTTGTAAAGAATCTTGTTGACATTTGACATTTAACTTTACATTTAATGGGATGAGGCAGTTACTGACACATGTAAAAAATATTTTGCTTATATAGATTTACTGAAATAACTTGGTATGGTGCAGCAGTCTCAGCACCATTGCTTTAAATATATATATTAGGGGTCTGCGGTGCACCGAAAAAATCGGTACGGTGCGATTCCAAGCCTTATACCGAACTTTGTTATGGTACAAGAATTTTTCCGGTACAAGTTCGGTACGGTACAAATAATTAAAAATTAAGTCACTATGCAGTCTAAGTTGCCATTATCGAACATCTTCTGCCGAAAACATTGAATAAAAGCCGACCAATAAAGGCTTTATACTCTACAAGTAATATAGAATTAAAACACTGCCCAGATATACGGCAAATACTGAACGTAAGACTGACTCATAGCGTGGTGGTGAATGATCATTTAAAATAAAACAATTTCACCAGGACTTCAGGAAAATCAGGCAACCAGCCTGTCAATCTCCCTGCCGGCTCAAAATTATCGTGCATTCGCAGCTTATTATCATACCACGTATAACAGCTTACACGATCAGGGAACCGTTCCTCCTTTTGACGCAAGAAAATGTACGTATTTGTCATGTTTCAAATAGTGATGGGATTACCTGTGATTTTTCAATCACAGTGAAAACCTTTTAAACTGAGATTCGTGATTCTTTCTTTTTTCTCTGACAGCCTGTTGACGATGTTATATGACCAATAGAACTGTGATTTGCCGTAGTGATCTCGCTATTTCAGGATTTTCACTCAAATAAAACAAAAAATCTCAATGTTAAGGATATAACTGACTAAAGGAAATAAATAAACCGTTTTATTTTTAACAATATGTTCTAGATTCCCTCATGCGTGGAACCCCTCAAATCCGAACTAATTGGGACTGAAGCCTGTTCCTCCCGGGAAATAATATTACGCACTTATTTTGTCACTGTATGTAAGTGACGGGAGAAGCAGTGATTGGGATTAAACAGGCTGTGCGTGACTCAATAAGGGCAGTGACCTTGGCGGGTGGAAGTACGTCCCATGACATGCTATTGTTTCAAGTTGAGCCTGCACTAAAAATAAGTCACTTTCCCCCTACCTCCACCCTTACTGGGATGCGTATTGCGTCTGTGTTTTGTTTAGTGAGAATTTACCTGCTGGTAAGTGCGTATTGCTAACAACCAACGTGGCTTGGAATTATGTTCGTGTGAAGATTTTCTTCACTTCAACAGTTAAAGATAACAGACTTGAACCTTGAAAAATAAGTTTATGTGATTAAATTGTTTTTAATTTCTTTTTTTGATTTCCTGAGAACGTGTTAGATTTAAGGGGTTCCACTGAATATTAACCACGTTATACTAAAATAACTATTTTAGTCTAAAGAGCCCTTTGACATTTTTGAAAGTGTATGATTTAATTTGAACAATGATTGTGACTGGTTGAATTAAAAATAATAAACCAGGACAATATAAAACATACGTTTAATGAACCCTTGGCTAAGGGTATTGGCTCAATTTTTTTTGATTTTTTGTTCAGCAATAAAATACATTATAGTTTTTTATTTTGTTTGTTGACCCTTAATTTCATATAGACTTGAGAAGATTAAATATTTCCCCTTATTAATTAGTTACAACATAAATTATAATGTTTAATTAATTATTAATATGTTTAATGTGATATGTTTTTTAGAGAATGGATTTCAAAAAATCATATTACAGTTTAAAAATTAGTACAGTAAAGAATTTCTGCTGACATTGAATATCTTTTTGCAAATTTCCCATAGGGAAGAAGCTATTACCGTAGGTCTCATGGCAAGAGTTAAGCCTGGGACCATGTCATTTTTTCTACTTTAGATGCCCACAGACCAAAAACAATTGTCGTTAAAATTTTATATATGTAAATATATATATATATATATATACTAGCTGACCCGGCGAACTTCGTAACGCCTGACAGTAAATACATGTTAACTTTAAGTTTGGCCATGTTCTGAAGTGGAATAGCAATACGGCTTCATTGTGAAAGGTTATATAGCCTGGGTCGCGGCATAGAGAATAACAATACTGAAACGATAAGACATATTAATAACATTCCTATAAAACAAATCAATCTGAGTGGATTAATTCACAATTTTTAAATCGAATCCAAACCTAACTGTAATACGGCTTTTATAGGAAAGATATAGAACAGCTGATTATTATAATAAACGTAATATTATAAACATTTTAATTATCATATAAACACATGATTTTAATCAGACAGAAAATGAAAATATAAATACATAATCCCCCGAAACCGTAAACTATTAACGTGGTGAATAAAGCTGTTTATTTTTTACAGTACACATTTACTTCATAGTTTAACATTAATGAATGATTCAGATGGCATTGGATAGTAAAGCACATTGCTAATGGAAAGTAAACCAATCAGCTGTAGCTAAGAAATCAAATGTTTTCATTGTAGACATTTTGTAAACAAACTTACTCTCCATAAGGTTAACATTAGAAATTTAAAACGGCATAAAATGGAAACTTATGGGGTTTTCGAAAATATTTTTTCACTATAACCTTCCCGGACACATGTAGAGCAACTTCCTAAAATTTCATGGCGATCGGATGAGTAGTTTGGCAACGCATAAAGGACATACACACAGACATACATTCAATTTTATATATAGAGAGATATATATACTAGCTGACCCGGCGAACTTCGTAACGCCTCACAGTAAACACATGGTAACTTTAAGATTGGCCATGTTCTGAAGTCGAATAGCAATACGGCTTCATTGTGAAAGGTTATATATTCTGGGTCGCTGCATAGTGAATAACAATACTGAAACGATAAAACATATTAATAACATTCCCATAAAACAAATAAATCTGAGTGGATTAATACACAGTTTTCAAATCTAATCCAAACCCAAACAAAACCTAACTGTAATACGGCTTTTATAGGAAAGATATACAACAGCTGATTATTATAATAAACGTAATAATAGAAACATTGTAATTATCATATAAACACGTGACTTTAATCAGACAGGAAATAAAAATATAAATACATAATCCCCCAAAACCGTAAACTATTAACGTGGTGAATAAAGCTGTTCATTTTTTACAGTACAAATTTACTTCATAGTTTAACATTAATGAATGATTCAGATGGCATTGGATAGTAAAGCATACGGTATTGCTGATGGAAAGTAAACCAATCAGCTGTAGCTAAGAAATCAAATGTTTTCATTGTAGACAATTTGTAAACAAACTTACTCTCCATAAGGTTAATATTAGAAATTTAAAACGCCATAAAATGGAAACTTATGGGGTTTTCGAAAATATTTTTTCACTAAAACCTTCCCGGACATATGTAGAGCAACTTCCTAAAATTTCATGGCGATCGGATGAGTAGTTTGGCAACGCATAAAGGACATACATACAGACATACATTCAATTTTATATATAGAGATATTTGTCTGTGAACACGATAACTCTCGTAAAAATGGTCCGATTTGGACCAAATTTGATAGAGACGTGTATTCCTACAATTTCTCGGACGAGTTCCTAATCCAGACATATCGGTCAATGGGAACAGGTGGTTTGGGTGGGTTTTGTACTCAAAATTGGGTTTTAGCGAATTTCCCATAGGGAAGAAGCTATTACCGTAGGTCTCATGGCAAGACTTAAGCCCGGGACCATGTTATTTTTTCTTCTTTAGGTGCCTAGAGACCAAAAACAATAGTCGTTAAAATTTATATATATATATATATATATATGTATATATGTATATATATATATATATATATATATATATGTGTGTGTGTGTGTGTGTGTGTCTGTGAACACGATAACTCTCGTAAAAATGGTCCGATCAAGACCAAATTTGGTATAGACGTGTATTCCTACAAATGCTCGGACGAGTTCGTAAACCAGACATATCAGTCAATGGGAACAGGTAGTTTGGGGGGGTTTTGTACCCCAAAATGGGTTTTTTTGCGTTTTTCATATGTAATTTAAAAAATTTTTAGATTTAATCTTTCACCATTAAAATCAGCTTAAAAAACTACACAATTAAGTTCCTTAAAGTTTTTCTCTATCTCCAACGGTTACCGAGATATTAAAAAATCTAAACACAGTACGTTGTATTTTGAGGCTCCAATCTTATGGAGGATAAGGAAAAATTAATATTTCACTTATTAACCAATATTTTTGGATAAAAATTTATATTTAGCTTTATGTGGTTGAGGTTCATCCATTTATGCTTAAAAATCATAGTTTATGTGTTTATCTTGGCAGCAAACCTGCATACTCTTTTCCTATGTTAATCATATGGAGAATAAGCAAACTCCTTTATTTATGGACAGATGTTGATGAAAGTTGGTATAAATGTTAAAAATAAATGTTTTTGAAGGTATAAATGCCTACTCTTAGTGTTCCTCACAGCAGCAACCTGCACACTCTTTCCCATATTAATCTTATGGAGAATAGGCAAATAATTCTCATGTTCATCGAAAGATTTTGACCACTTGACTTGTCGTTTATTATTATTATTATATTATTGATTTGGAAATTCGCTGAGTACGCAGGTCTGCTGCGACGGGGGTTTTTTCTGTTTTTTTAGCGAATTTCCCATAGGGAAGAAGCTATTACCGTAGGTCTCATGGCAAGAGTTAAGCCCGAGACCACGTTATTTTTTCTTCTTTAGGTGCCCAGAGACCAAAAACAATAGTCGTTAAAATTTTTATATATATATATATATATGTGTGTGTGTGTGTGTGTCTGTGAACACGATAACTCTCATAAAAATGGTCCGATCGAGGCCAAATTTGGTAGAGACGTGTATTCCTACAAATGCTCGGACGAGTTCGTAAACCAGACATATCGGTCAATGGGAACGGGTAGTTTGGGGGGGTTTTGTACCCCAAAATGGGGTTTTTCGCATTTTTCACATGTAATTTTTAAAAATTTCTAATTTTATATTTTACCATTAGAATCAGCTTAAAAATCTACACAATTAAGCTCTTTAAAGTTTTTCTCTATCTTCAACGGTTACCGAGACTTTTACGGTTACTCTTTTCCCATGTTAATCATATGGAGATTAGGCAAACTCCTTTATTTATGGACAGATGTTGATGAAAGTTGGTATAAATGTTAAAAATAAAATTTTTGATGGTATAAATGGCTACTTTCAGTGTTCCTCACAGCAGCAAACCTAATCACTCTTTCCCATTTTAGTCTTATGGAGAAAAGGCAAATAATTCTCATGTTTATCGACAGATTTTGACCAAACTTGTCATATATTATTATTATTATATTATTGATTTGGAAATTCGCTGAGTACGCAGGTCTCCTGCGACGGGGGTATATATGTAATTTTAAAAAATTTGATCTTTCACCATTAGAATCAGCTTAAAAAACTACACAATTAAGTTTCTTAAAGTTTTTCTCCATCTCCAACGGTTACCGAGATATTAAAAAATCTAAACACATTACGTTGTATTTTTGGGCTCCAATGTTAATCTTATGGAGGATAATGAAAAATTAATATTTCACTTACTAACCAATATTTTTGGATAAAACTTTATATTTAGCTTCATGTGGTTGAAGTTCATGCATTTACACTTGAAAATCATAGTTTATGTGTTTATCATGGCAGCTAATCTGCATACTCTTTTCCCATGCTAATCATATGGAGAATAGGCAAACTCCTTTATTAAAGGACAGGTGTTGATGAAAGTTGGTATAAATGTTAAAAAATAAAAATTTTTGATAGTATAAATGCCTACTCTCAGTGTTCCTCACAGCAGCAAACCTGCACACTCTTTCCTATGTTAATCTTATGGAGAATAGGCAAATAATTCTCATGTTTATCGACAGATTTCTACCAAAGTTGTCATTTATTATTATTATTATTATTATATTATTAATTTTGAAATTTACTGAATACGCAGGTCTGCTGCGACGGAGGTATTTTAAACTCCTTTCTCTATTTTTTTTCACTAATTAAGTTCTGGAAAATACTTATGAATAAAAGGATGAGCTCAGTCAATGCTGCTAGCGGCATTATTCTTGCGTACTGTACCGAATTTGTACCGAGAACCAAGGTACAACAATTTGTACTGTACCGACCTCATAATTTCCTGTACCACAGACCCCTAATATATACAGTAAACTCTCTCATATCTGGACTAATGTGGTGACGGCCGATCCGGATAGGAAAAAAATCCGAATATGAGAAGGAAATAAAGCATCCGGATATTAAATAAAAAAACAGTTTTTGTTGTAATACTGTAATGACTTCAAAACTAAAAAAATTACGTAATACATTATAAAGCTGTACAGTATGTAGAGTAATAGAAACTAAAATGAACTGTTGCAAGAAAGAGTAGGTCACTCAAGCAAAACAAAGGCGACACTGACCACTGATGCGGTTGTTGTTATTACAGCACATGTGATGCGTTGGCTAATGGGGTGGGTTGGGACTGGTGGGATGAGGAGGTTTATTGTTTCGTGGGTCAGTGACCTTGCACCAGATGCACAGAATACAGAGATTAGTGCTCAATAGGATGGAGTGAAAAAAGAAAAATTTACATAAATTAAACGGAATAGTTTCTAAAAGTTGTGTTTTAGTTAAACAAAATTACCCCTCAAATTTGGGTTCAAACAAATAATATCTTTAGGTGCCCCAAGAACATCAAATTTAAAAAATTTGGCCTAAAATCGATTTTTTGGGGAAATTTATATTAAATTTTTAAATTTCTTAAATCTTAGTGGAATACATGTTTTTATACAGTTTTTGGTCTTAACTAGTCTATAAAAAAATATCAAGCTCAAAAGACTATGCTTTTAGGTGTCCCATTAGGACTAAAAAAGGTATAATTCACTAAAAAAGCTACATTTTCACGGTACACAAAAGCCTTAACATATTGTTCTAAAAATTGAGTAAAATGGTTTATGTATAACATATCATATACATTCAACACTTCCTTAAGTTCAGAAAGTACTTTAACTTTTATAAAATATTAAGTTTATTTAGACTATTAATTCTTGGGACAGGCAAATAATGGAAAAAATCATATCTGCTTGAATTTGTATTGTTTATTGTAAATTAAATGAACAAGAAAAAGTAACAAAAAGGTTCAGATATCTTAGTGAAACTTACAAATTGTATTCTTTTTTCGTTTCAAAAAATGGCATTTTATTTCGTGAGGCGAGCCCGACTCCTTATAAACCCATCTCTTGCCGCACTGCCACAGACTGCTTCTGACGCCTCAGTCACAGGTTTCACACAGCGTTTATCTAAATTTATTATTTTTCACTCCACCCTAGTTCTCAAGTCTCAGGCGCTCGGGACAAGGTTTACTCATCGTTCCTTCTACTCTGCTTTTGAACATTACCGCTGTCCACATTGCTTCAACCCCGTGTTCGGCAACAGGCATGCTACTAACCGGCCTAAAATCATCATTCGTGACTACTGGGTTAACAAACATTGGCCTCTTAGAATGTTTTCAAATTTTTGTATTCTTACAAAATCACGTCCGATATCGGAGAATCCGGTTATGAGAGGGTTTACTTTATATCTTGATGTTTGTAGAAATGTGTCAAATTACTTAATACAATTATTTAACTGGTTCGATAGGATAAATGAAAAGTTAAAGTTTCGCGAATTTCATTTAATTAATACATAAACGTTTAATAAATAAAAAACCACCTCGTGTTGTTTTTAAAAAACCACAAAATTTAAAAACATGTTGGTGAGACCCAAAATTCAAAATTCCAAAATTCCCGGCCTAAAAAATTAGGTAAGTGGTATGGCTGTGAACCATGTCACAAGCCCCGTTGTGGCATTAGCAAAATTGTGTGTAATTCCCCTGAATTTAAAAGCAGTGTGACTGACAAGGTTTACCCAATAGTTGAAAAATCAACGTATGAAACCCACAATGTGATTTACCAACTATCATGTAAACATTGTCCAAAAGACTATATTGGTCAAACATTGAATTCACTTCGAGTTCGTATGACTGGCCATCATCTTGATGTGGTACCAATTAATAATTGGTACATGAAGATCGAAGGAAACCTATTTATAATCATGCTTCTCACCAGAACCAAAATTTTTAAGGCTGCTATGAACTTAAAGCCCTTTAAAAATTAAACCACATCAAAATGCAAAAAGCAACCAACTAATTTTGAGGGATTCTGAATTGGCACACCAGTTGGTTCTAAAATCAAAATTTCCATCCGGTTTAAATTTAAGATAAATTGATACAAAACGATTCAACTCAATTGAAAATAACATTTAAAAATTACATTTATAAACCTCTTTATTTATTATAAAATGTACCAAATCATGTTCAATGTTTAAAATTTACTGTCAAGACAATCACATACTAAAATATTTAGTCACTGTTTGTTGTTCTCTCATTTCTATTCTAGTTCTCAATTGCTTGAAAACGTTTATATATTAATTTATCGAAAATTCCAAAACTTATCATTTTAATATTTTATTTATCCTATCGAACCAGTAAAATAATTGTATGTATATATATATATATATATATATATTATATATATTATATATATATACATATATATATATATATATATATATATATATATATATATATATATACGAGGGTCATTCAATAATTAAAGAGACAAACAGGTCTGGAAGGGAACAACTTTATTTTAACGAAAGAATACTTTTACTACTTTTCAACATAATCCCCTTGAACATTTATGCTTTCGTTCCAACGGACCACAAGCTTTTTTATGCCAGCTGCAAAGAACTCTTTCTCTTGGCGTTTGAGCCAATTTCCCACAAACTTCTCAACGTCCTCGTTTTCCTTCCACTCTGTGCTTTGCCTTTTTGATTCTGACTCATAATAGTGAACCCAAATTTCATCGTAAGTTAAAATTTTGTTGAGGAAGTGCTCACCTTCACTTTCATAACGTTCCAGCAGCCCTGTGCACACTCTCAACCTCGTTTCCTTGTGTAGCCGTGTCAACTCCTTTGGGAGCCATATTGCACATGTTTTGCGGTACTTCAACTTGTTTTTAATAATGTTGTGAACTGTACCCACACTCACATGGACTTTTACAACTAGCATTTCCACAGTGACTCGGCGGTCAGCACGAATTATATCATTACTTCAATTTTTAAGTGAAGGAGTTGAAACTTCAACTGGTCAGCCAGGTCGGTGTTAATCTGTCACTGGGTCCCGGCCATTTTTGAACTGTTCTACCCATTTGTAAAAATTTGCACGATTCAAACAATGTTCACCATACATTTTAGTCATTCTAGAGAATATATTCAGATGTTTTTCACCTTCAGCGAGTAAAAAACGAATAACATAACGTTGTTCAACTAATGTGGGATTTTCAAGTAGACTCACCATCATTAAATGTATTTTTGAGGTGATAAATACCCTAATAACAGTTTTCTGCCCAGACCCGTTTGTCTCTTTAATTATTGAATGACCCTCGTATATATATATATATATATATATATATATATATATATATATATATATATTGTCTGACTTACAGAGAGCATATCACACCAAGCTTCTTCAGGCAAATATTAACCATTGAGAGGGCGCTTGCAGAGTTTTCCTGAACACGTATAGTTTTTGTGAAAATAAACGTGCATATTGGGTGTCTGCAGACGTGTCAGGCTCTGTACCTCACGTGCCTCATTCCAGGAATCCCCTGAAACTATTTACAGCCTCCACACTCCTTTTGTTTCCTTGTGAGTTGCGATACAGTGAAGTGCTATCAGTTTGCGGAGGCTTTCTCCGTGTGCGCCCTATCACACCGGTGGTTAGTGTGGAGTTTAGTTCCTCGTGCACACTTCTGTGTTAGAGATATCTTACCATTTTAGTTGTGACTGTTTCCAAGTATACGAGTATTTTGTGTTTCCATTTAATATTACACTGATTCCACCATGGATTTATTAGAAGACGAGAGATTATGTCGAATTCAATATTTCTAAACAGAATACACATATGAGCATTAGTGTTAACCATACTATGTTTTTTTTTTATTTAATTGATAAAACTGTCATTTAATATATTTGGTTTACATTGATGTTTAATTTTTTTATTACAGAAGAAAACTCTGCATGCGCCCCTCCTGCCCTCTCTGTAACACCAACAGTGACACTATTCTCATACTAGAAAATTACTAACTGTGTTTATTTAAATTTTTACTTAAACTTAGTAATTAATTAATTAAATCAACTATGGAACCATGTACTTTATCAATCTATTTGACATTTAAATACAATACTATGCTATAAAAACGAGTAAGATAGGTTGAATTTGTGTGTGTTCAATTTAGCGTTGCGGAAAAAACTCTGCATATGCCCTCTCCCGTTTGAACGGTGAAGCGCCCGTTCAAGGGTTGAAAAAAATTACCAAATAGCAATAAAAAATTAATTTTGTGTCTCAGATTAGAAAACAAGTTTTCCCAAACAAAATATATTATGCAAAAAAAATTAAATTTGTGTTAGTGAATGCACTTAAAAAATGTTACGGCTTTTGTTACTGCTTACTATCTCTAAAAATACCGTTCTGGTATAGAACAGATTCCTAAAAAACGTCCTAACTCTGGTGACATTGAAAACCTCAACAAAGTCATGTTTCTTGTGAAGGTTATGAGCTTTCCAAGTTTGAAGGAAAGACAGGGTCACCAGAGAAGCCTCTGTCAGACTTGGGCCTGCTGTCATACCGCAGCTATTGGGCCCAGACTATCCTCGACATCCTTATTACTACCAAGCCAACTGGTGACAATGAGAAGCCACAGATCACCATCAAGTAAGTGTAAATGTCAAATACTCTGGCCTTATTTAAAATTTAACTGGCCTGAAATGTATTTTGAGTCATTTGTATAGAAGCTATTACCAAGACCTAAACCCGGGACCATGGTTTTGTTTTGTTTCGAGATCCCCAGATGCAAAAAAACTGTGTTTGTTTGATACTGTATATAGTTTTGTGTGTCTGTAAACATGATAACTCATGTAAAAAACCACCAATCTAAATTAAATTTTGTCCAGACTTGTAAATTTGCAGTTATTTAATTGCCGAAATTCGATATCCAGCCAAACCGGCATGAGCTAAAGGCTATTAAACAGCTAAATTTGTACTAACACCCTTGAAATCAGCTAGAACAAACAAACAATTTAGTATTTAGAATATTTTCTCTATATCAAGCAGTTAATGACATAAGAAAGTAGTAAACACAGTATGTTGTCTTTTGGAGCTCCAATGTTTAATCTAATGGATGAAAGGGTCAAATTTTATCTCCAACTCCTGATTTTTGTCAATGAGAATCGTTTCAAATATATATTGCCCATAAACTGTAAGATTTTTTTAAATGTTCTGTGAGAAGCAAAAATAAGGTGGGTCTAGTTTAGTTTTAATTTAAGTTAATTTAAATATTCCCGCCAGCTGAAGCGAACAGCTGGCCCTGTAGTTTAAGGAGCTGCCACGAACCGCGCCACCATCGGTGGTAGGGGAAGGAGTGGGGAGCCCTGGAGACCGACGACGACCGAGGGCAGTCCTCCAAGCTCCAGAGACACTCGATCGCCGGCTCTCGGGCCTGCAGGTAGTAGACATTCGCTCGTCGGCTCTCGGGCCTGCAGGTAGCAGACACTCGATCGTCGGCTCTCAGACCTACAGGTAGTAGGTAACTCGCTTCCCATATAGTTAGGAGACCAAGGGGTGGGTAACGTGGTCCGCGGATCAGTAAGTCCGGGATAGCCTCCTTGTTCTTATTTACTTATTTGTTGCGAGTAGTAGAGAAATTATTAATTTGATTAATAAAGAGATTTTAGTTTGTCCGAGAAAGGAACTTTTATTAAATACTAGCGTTGAGTTGAGTTTTGTAGTAGACGAATTAAGTAAGCACCCAGGTCACGTGTTCATTCAGTAGGATACAGAGCTGGAACAAGCCTGGTGTTTATTAACAATTCAGTTAGAGTGTAAGACTGAAATAAGTCTTGTGTTTATAAAATACTAAATACCGATAGTATAAGGCTGGAACAAGCCTGATGTTTTATTAACAATTCAGTTAGAGTGTAAGACTGAAATAAGTCTTGTGTTTATAAAATACTAAATACCGATAGTATAATGCTGGAACAAGCCTGATGTTTTTATTAACAATTCAGTTAGAGTGTAAGACTGAAATAAGTCTTGTGTTTATAAAATACTAAAAAACCGATAGTATAAGGCTGGAACAAGCCTGGTGTTTATTAACAATTCAGTTAGAGTGTAAGACTGAAATAAGTCTTGTGTTTATAAAATACTAAATACCGATAGTATAAGGCTGGAACAAGCCTGATGTTTTATTAACAATTCAGTTAGAGTGCAAGGCTGAAACAAGTCTGGTGTTATGAGACAGCTAGGATCCAGGCTGGAAGAAGCCTGAAGATTGAATTAAGGTAATTCAATTAATAATAATTATAAAAGAATAAAAAACCCTTTTCCAAATTGTAAAGGAGTTCGTGGGCGAGGATGATACCTAACCTATTTCTGAGCCCTCACGAACTATATAAAAATAAATTAAATTAGTTTCTCAAAATTAAATTAACGAACCCTGGACAACTCAGTGTCCCTGAGGCTATCCGTGGCAACTGTAAAACACACGTAACGGACCCCCTTTCTGTTTTTTACCGTTACAAATGGCGCCTCCGAACTGGGACTTGATTTTGAGAAACCTTGTTTGTTAAATTTGAAATTAATATTCTAGTGAGGAATAACCTCACTAGTGGCGCCCGAACGGATTAAACCTATATTTTGAGAAACAGTATTGTTTCAATTTAGAATTGAGAAGGAAATTAAAACCGGTACTGCGTACGTGTTTGAAAATTGATCATTTACACTCAATTATTAACTAACAGAATATTTAATTGGTTAGTTATTTTGTGACAAAATGGGATTGTACGGATTATTTTTGAAATTCTGGTTTTATTTAGTATGGATGAACAAACTGTATGTTCATTCTCCGACGAGGTCAAAGGGAGATAAACAGGATAAGCCGAAGGTAGCTGGCGGAACAACCTGTACAACGGTCAGTACAGGAACGATCACAAAAACTCCTACGGAGGGAGAAATTTCAGTTGCGGGAAATTTATTATATTTTTCGGAACATGTGAAGAGCGGCGATATTCAGGATTATTCACGATCTGCTCATCAGGAGCAAACAGGAAATCGGGATCTTGGAAAATTAATCCAACTGTTAGGAATGCCCCCGAACGTTTCGATGGATGAGATATGCCGAACTGTAGCGGAACTTGTAATTAAATCCCGCGCCAACGAAAATAATCCTAACGAGGGAAATCGTGATAATATTTTCCCTAATTATACACACGCAAATGGCGGCGTAGTGTTTAGTGGCCATGATAGACCCATCCCTAGTGCGGTCGAGTATGGGATTAGACAGGAATCAACAGAATGGATCCTGCATCTCTGTGCACTCTAGTGAGGAAATGGAATGTTAAGTTTGATGGAAATAAAGATCCGATCTCTTTTCTAGAACGTTTAGAGGAATTAATGGAGTCATACGGAATTGACAATAGTACAATTTTAACGGTTTTGCCGGAATTATTACACGGCGCTGCGCTGCTATGGTACCGTAACAATAAAGATAGCTGGGCTTGTTACGATGATTTTCGTCGTTGTTTTGATTTGTATTATTTACCTCCGGGTTATGTCAGAAACCTAGGCGAGGAAATAAGACGTCGCACACAAGGCGAAAATGAGCCGTTTAGGAATTTTGTTGTCGCACTCACAACTTTGATGCGTAGGCGAGGAGGATATTCAATGAAAGAAAAACTGGATATTATTTTTACGAATATGAAACCGCAATATAAATTGACAATGAGACGAGACGAAATAGTTTCGCTCGATGAGATGCTGAAACTATGTTAGTAAAAATGTAGCTTTAGGGTTTTACCATCAAGCGATGTCGTGATTTGTCTGACCTAGGCAAAAAAACGTCGCACAGGCGAAAAAATGAGTTTTTTGTTGTCGTAATTTTGATGCGTAGGCGAGGGATATTCATGAAAGAATGACTGACAATGAGACTAAATTCGCAACGATGAGATGCTGAAACAAGCAGAACATGTCGAAAGTTATATTAGAGAGAAGGCGTTATACCGACCACCCCCTCTCCCATCTATGGCGTTAGTTTCAGAAACCGCGTACCAACCAAAGCGTAAATCTGATAACAAATCGTACGTTGATAATTGCATCGTCGATGTTTTTGAAAACAATTCCTACAATTCAGTAAACAGCTCGGTGAAGGAAGTATTTCCCACAGGTTTTGGAGGTGTAAATACCAAAAAAGATAACCGATCGTATGTTACTCTTTCCATTTATGGAAAAGAATATTCCGCGTTATTGGATAGTGGAGCAGCGGGTTCTCTTATTAACTCCAAAGTAGCAAAACATTTGTTGGAAAGTGGGGTTAAACCTAACCCAGTATCAGTGGTAATACAGTTAGCTGACGGTACAAAAACTAGGCAAACAGAGTTTTTTGAATTTGAAGCTACCCTCGACAACCAAACCAATAATTACAACGCTATCCACCTATCTTCTCTCACGAGTGTCGTGGTCTTTGGTGTGGATACTTTAGATAGGTTAGGCTTAGTGTCGTATAATGTTAAAATTGACCGTCTGAAGCAAGATGGAACGTCAGAATGTGATATTGGCGGTGAAATAACCATCTGCGCTAATCAGGAATTCCCTGAATCTAGCAAAGATGATAACTCGGATCGCTGGTATGACAGGTTGTTCACTAAAGTGAGTAGGAAAAAGTCAACAGGAGGAAAATTTATTATCCGTGATGGCAAACTGTATAAATATTGTAAAATCGAAATCCAAAAATGGAGACGAAATTGTAAATTGGAAAATGTGTGTACGGGTTTGCGACCGGGTGAAGGTTCTCAGTGAAACTCATGATTCACTTACGGCGGGCCATTTCGGATTTAAGAAAACAGTAAAGAGAGTCTCAACAGATTATTTCTGGCCAGGTTTAAGGCGAGATGTTCGAGAGTATATACGGAGTTGTCCCGTGCGTCAACAGCTTAAGGTGGAACAGACAAAACCCGCCGAACTTATGCACTATCGTCCACCTGGTGGACCGTGGCATACCGTGTCAACCGATTTGTTAGGACCATTCCCGCGCTCGAGGAAAAAAAATGGGTTTTGACGGAGGAAAAAAAACCTGTATTTAAATTGTGAGGCGAAAAGCCAAACGTTTATTTGAAAAAAATATTATTTTCTTTACCTGAAGGTATGAGTTCTTTTTCTTTTTCCTGTTTTCTTTTTGTTCACCTGAAGTAAAAGGAGGGTGTGAGAAGCAAAAATAAGGTTAGTTAGAGTGCAAGGCTGAAACAAGTCTGGTGTTGTGAGACAGCTAGGATCCAGGCTGGAAGAAGATTGAATTAAGGTAATTCAATTAATAATAATTATAAAAGAATAAAAAACCCTTTTCCAAATTGTATAGGAGTTCGTGGGCGAGGATGATACCTAACCTATGAGATTTGTGAATTAAATGGTAAAGGATTTCTGAGCCCTCACGAACTATATAAAAATAAATTAAATTAGTTTCTCAAAATTAAATTAACGAACCCTGGACAACTCAGTGTCCCTGAGGATATCCGAGGCAAATATAAAACACTATAACGGACCCCATTTCTTTTTTTACCGTTACAGTTCTTTGGCCGAACTATCTCGTTTAAGCATGATTCTGATAGCTCTTTTTTGTTGCTTCAGAATACATTCATATTTAATTTTTTGGACGAGACAAATAATGCTATGCCGAATAAAATATGAGAGTGACCGTGGGAAAAAATATATACTTTTCATTGTTTCCAAGTTAAAATAAAATAATGAGACATTTTTGATAATACAAAGATACCCGAGTTAATTTTAATTAAGATTTTGTGCACATGTTCATCCCAGGTAAGTTCTCATCTATGGTTAAACCTAAAAATTTAATTTGATTTTCCTTCTCAATGCTTTTTGAGTCGTAGTTATCGTAGGTAGTTTTGTGTTTTTATTCTGTGCTGTTTTAAAATTGATGAAATTTGTTTTTTGTGAGTTCAATAAGTTGTTAATGTAAAATGATTACCAATATTCTCTAATTCCACATTAGTCAAAATTTCTGCTTATTCTGGAGAGTTAAAAGATATGATCAAATTAGAATCATAAAAACATAATTTTGATTTGTCCTGTATGTTAAATGGTTTCTCATGCCCGTAAGATAGCAGAGAAAAAGCAAAGGTTCTAAAATTAAGCCCCAAACGTGATCGGCTGATAATTTGATGAAAATTTGATGATTCTACTACAATTAGTTAAGTAAGTAATTTTCACAGATTGAGACCTATTTGTCAGATAGGAAGAAAACCAATTAAGAGCTCTTTTATAAATTCCAATCACCTGAAGTTTTTCTAATAATTTACTATGTTTTACGCTATCAAATGCTTTTGAAAAGTCCATACTTATTCCAATTGTATATTTCCTCTTCTCTACAGAATCAATGATGGATTCAATGAAAGAAACAGCAGCTTTTAGCGAATTTCCCATAGGGAAGAAGCTATTACCGTAGGTCTCATGGCGAGACTTAAGCCCGAGACCATGTTATTTTTTCTTCTTTAGGTGCCCAGAGTCCAAAAACAATAGTCGTCAAAATTTATATATATATATATATATATTTGTGTGTATGTATATTTGAGTTGGTAAATGAGGGCTACTATTAATATTAAATAATTATTCATAACTTAGTACCCTTTTTTTTGTGTGAGACATTATTTTATTTAAAAAATTCACAACATGTTTCAGAACTCAGTCCATTATCAAGTGGTGTAGTAATAAGAACATAACCTTGTTGTAAATAAAATTTATAAATGTCATATGGTTAATTTTGGAAAGTAAAGAAGAGAGGAGATGGATGTTGTATGTATATGTGTTTATGTTTTTTGTTTCTTATTTTTTCTATTTGATCGTAGATTGGGTGAATTTGTGGTGGTAACATTGAATTTAAAATATTTGTCGGATCTTTTTTGCGATGTATGTAGATATTCAATTCTTCTTTAACATTTAATTTTTCACGTTGTTTTTCGAACTCCAGTACTGATAAATTTTTTGTCATGTTTTTGTAGCTGTGTCCTGATGTTATTAAATGTTCTGCAAAGTTGGATTTACATGTAGTTTTGTTGTTGGATTTAAGTGCTTGAATGTGTTCTTTAAATCTTGTTTTGGATGTTCGGTGTGTTTGTCCAATGTAATATCTGTCACAATCACTGCATTTGATCTTGTAAATACCAGGTTTGTTGAAATTATCATTGTCTATTTTTTCAGGGCTCGTTTTTTTGTTTATCAAATGAAAAATTTTATTTTTTGTTTTGTAGCTTAATTTAAGATTTGTATTTTTGAGTGTTCTTCTTATGGCTTTGTCCATGTAATTGTTGTATGGTACACACATATATTTATCTTTTACTTCAATTGATTTTTGTGTTGTGGGTTGAATCTTCTTTTTTAGTTTTTTCTTTATCATGTTATCTATCATTTTTGATCTGTATCCATTTTGTTCTGCAATATATTTTATGGTATTTGATTCTTTAATGAAATTTTCTGTTGAGAGTGGAATATTTACGAGTCTGTGAATAAGTGAGTGAAATGTTGCTATTTTGTGATTCCATGGGTGGTTAGAATTATATGGTATGATGGTGTTTGTTGTGGTAGGTTTTCTGTATATGTCAAATGAGTGTTTTGTTCCAACTTTTGTAATTGTGATGTCAAGGAATGTCAAATTTAAACAAAATCTACCAGTCAAGCTGCAAAGAGAACTTTGAAAACTGCAAAAAATATATGCATAATACCCCCGTCGCAGCAGACCTGCGTACTCAGCGAATTTCCAAATCAATAACATAATAATAATAATATATGACTAGTTTGATCATTATCTGTCAATAAATATGAGTATTATTTGCCTACTCTCCATAGATTAACATGGGAAAGAGTATGCAGGTTTGCTGCTGTGAGGAACGCTGAAAGTAGGTGTTTCTAGCATAAAAAATTAATTTTTTGAGCATTTATACCAACTTTCATCAACATCTGTCCATAAATAAAGGAGTTTGCCTATTCCCTATATGATTAACATGGGAAAAGAGTATGCAGGTTTGCTGCCATGATAAACACATAAACTATGATTTTTAAGTATAAATGGATAGATCTCAACCACATGAAGCTAAATATCAAGTTTTATCCAAAAATATTGGTTAATATGTGAAATATTAATTTTTTCTTATCCTCCATAAGATTCATTGGAGCCTCAAAATACAACGTACTGTGTTTAGATTTTTTTAATATCTCGGTAACCGTTGGAGATAGAGAAAAACTTTAAGGAACTTAATTGTGTAGTTTTTTAAGCTGATTCCAATGGTGAAATATATAATTAGAAATTTTTAAAAATTACATGTGAAAAACGCAAAAAACCTCATTTTTTAAATGCCAGTGCCAGTGTAAATGTAAAGGTATATATTTTTAACTAGTATAGTTTTGTTTCTTATCTTGAGTGTAACACCGCATGCACAGTACGTTGGTCGGAGTTAACGGGTTGTTGCCTTACCCCACAAAAAACTAAATACGTCAACTTCAGCCTTAAGAGCAACATTATTTTTGATATTAATATTATATACTATATACAAGTGTTCAGATTGTTTTGACAAACAATTAAATATAAAGAATTTTATATTTTTCTTTGGTACAAAGCAAATTAGATTATAGAATAATTTTTTGGGGGAATGCGTATAAGCTGTATACAAAACCTTTATTCATTCAGCTGAAGTATATCTTAAGATTAATTTCAAATAAAATAAAATTTGTACCATCTAAAGCTAAATTTTTATCACAAAAAATCTCGTACTTAAATACCTCTAATTATTTATAATTATCTTGATTTTATTTTAAAATAAATTAAACCATTCATTACCATATGAAAGCCACTTCTGGTTACTTCTTCACTTGCTTAAAAAATTTTTCCTTCCAAAATTAATTGTGATTTTACTTTTTTAGTGAAATATGTGAAATGACAAGTATCAAGAAGGAGGATGTGATTGCGACGCTCCAAAAGTTGAATCTCATAAACTATTACAAGGGCCAGTACATAATTACAATAAACCGAGAGACAGTTACGCAGCATATGGCGGCCATGGCTAAGCGGAAGGTCAGGATAGACCCCAAGTGTCTGCATTGGACACCTAAAGATTGGTCCAAGCGTGCGGGGTGGTGAATATGTGCTTAAACTAAGTGTTCGCCGTACTGTGATATTCTATGTAGTGTTTCTCTTCAATCAGCCTTGTCATTGTATATTAGGACATTTAAATTAGAACTGCCATCTAGTTTTAGGAGTTCAGGGACTTGATGTTAAATTTTAATCTTAGTCAATAAATCAGCGGGAGTGTGTTCTCATAGAATACGTTAAGCTCTTTTGTCCGAGCTCGATATGTTTTCATTTTCACTTAACAACAGGTTAAAGGCAAAACCAGAGACGACCGGACGCCTCGCCACTGTATGTATGTATATTCACTGTACCTCCAGGTCCATGGGTTTTTTTTAGCAGTCACTTTTCTAGTGACTGATAACTTGGTGTCTCTAGAAAACTTTCATTCCTATAAAATGGCACCAAAATTTTTAATATACTCTGGGTTAATTGAAATTACATATTATACGTGTAAGCAGTCAAAACACTTGAAATTACTTTCATGCTTCATTAATCAATCAATGTATCAACCAATTATTTTAGTTTTTATCATCCTCAGCTTTGATATTTACTAAAACTGTCCAAGATTGAAATTTTAAGTTGAACTAATTATACTATAGTTACTCATGCAAAAAAAACAAAATACTGCCCATTTTTAGCTGAGAAATTCGGAACAAGTAAAATTTCTTCTGAACCTGTCCAATTAAAACTTAAATCCTTGAAATAAGATGTTGAAAGACAATTTAATCTTATCATTTTAATTGTTAAGCAAACTAAAAGATGAAAGTTATCAGTTGTTAACTTAAGATTCATAATTGCAATTAAGTTGATTATATGTTGGAATAGCTAAACAACAGTAAAACGTATCAATATCAATAATCACTCCAATAATGACTCTCAGCAGCTTTACTCTATTCTCATATTATGCTTATGATTGGTCCAAGTTCCATAGTATTAAACTGATCATATTCAGTATGGGATGACCTGTATATTCAATATAATACAATGCTCACAATATAGATCATGTATATATGTATAACTCTTATTTCTTATAGATCTTTCCATGTTTCATCTGAAAGTTTTAGTACCGGTTTAGTATTACAAATTCATTCCAAAGCTTAAAAGCTACCTACATATTTTACTTTGTACGTAGACCCTTATCCTACCCATATCAGCTGTTAACAGACAGCTATATACTGTAAATAACTGATACAGAATTAATATATTTTGATTGATCAAATCAAAATTATTTGAGGATATTTAATCAGTGCATATTGTACTGACAATAACCTTAAGCTAGTTTGATGCTATATACATTTTTGTATTAGTATAGTATTATCTACACAAATGTTTTGTAACTTATTGTGGATTAATTATTGACCCTAGGTATAAGATAAAAAATGTACTGTTAATTCAAACTGTTGTCTTGAATTAATTCATTAAATTGATTGAATTGAGTTTTTTCAGATTTTCATAATAATAACTATGTAAAAGGCATTTTTTCGGTATAGAATAACCTAAATGAAATGTATTGTGCTTTAATAAACAATATTCAGATTCATTGGTAATAGGTGTGTATTTTTTATTTAAATGGTTTTATTCAATAACAGAGAAGCTTTGGAAAACTAGAGAGAGACAAGTGTCTTCATTCATAAAAATGAGTATTTTTTGCAATTCCACGTGACATAATTTGTTTTTGTTACTACATAATCACACTGTTAATTATTTTAAATTACTGTACCTTTAACTTTCTAAGTTAATTCCAACTTTTTTTCAAACAGTGAAGGTATGAAATTGATATTAAATATTGTTTAAATATAAAATCAAATCAAGACTCCATGATTTATACACCATAGAACTATAATAACACTGGGGCTTGCTATGAATACATTGTATTCCTACACCTTGATGGTTTACAGTAGATTTTTGGTGTCCGAATAAAAGTTTATTTGGTTATGGAATTATTGAATTCATAAAGTTTTTGTGAGTTCAGTGTAAAGTGGTGTAGTTTTTTCCAAATTTTGCATACATAAGCTGTTAAAATATCTTTTTAATAATTATTAATAGCTTAAGTTGAACTGTACTTACATTTGCATGGCAAAAATAACAAACTAAGTTTTAGCTGTGCTAAAGTTTAGCTGTCTCTACAAGAAGTTTTATAATTTAATAACTTTTAACACGGCTCAATAGTTTAGTGCAGAATTTCTCAAAGTGTAATCCACGGACCCTTAGGGGTTCACAAGCTGTTTTCTGGGGGTCAGCAACATTCAACAACAACAAACATTCTAATCAAATTTATTTTTTATTACTCACATAAAAAGCCCTTATTTCTGAAAGTAATAGTTTTGGTTTTTATAACAAAATTCATACGTAGCAAGCTCAACACATTCCTATGAGCAGAGAAATATTGTTTTCGCTTGTTTTTTAAAGGGTTGATCGGGGTGTTAGGTTGTTGAGGTAGGTAATTGTTGGGGTTCCATTACATACATAATTAATCAGGGAGGTCCTTCAGTAGATAAGTTTGAGAACCCTCGGTATAGTGGCTTAACTGATAATTTATAAAACTATAAATCTATGGCTGGTATTTGACTATTTTTGTAATAAGCACTTTAAGCGATACTATCAACTATTGAAGTTTACTGTTCAAGCATGCTGGTTAGGTTATAGTTAAAGATAAACGATGTTACTAATGCACAGCGCCTAAAATTTCCTTGTGATCTGGTCGCGTTCTGGATTTTTTTATATTTTCAAATGACTCTTACCACTTTTTAATAAAGGGCAAAGTAAGTAAGTAAAAGGGAACTAGAATCTGAGTTTTGGCTCCATTAGCTGTGCCAGAGCAGTCCAGACCACTCGTGCTCCACTACACCACTGGTGGGTTTGTACGGAACACCCAGGGATAATGTCAATGTATTTTTAGATAAGTTAAGCCTTCTATAAGAAAAGTATTGAAATTATCATCTAATATTACACTAGCTGGAGGTATAACTATAAATGTTTTGAGTAAAGATAGTTAACTAACAAAATTAGAAAATGTTTTTAAAAGTTTCAGTATGTCATATTTAGTAGGTTAACTTTCCAACAGGAGTATTTAATGAATCAGTTACAATCATAGATCATTTGTTAACGAATATAAGTAGAGAACTTCATTATGTAAGTGTAATAATAACTACTATTTCTGACCATGATGGCCACCCTGGAATTCAACCCTTTCACTACTGTGCCTTGAGTTCTCAATCATGGGATCCTGAGATCCCAGTCGCTTTTGGGTACCTATCAATCCCGGGATTACAGGAGCTCAATCTCGGAATCAACGGAATTTCAAAAAATCAATATTTTACAGTTTTTTGCGATTTGAATGTTCAAACTACTGCAAAAGTCATCTTTACAAAAACTGGAAACATTTTAAATGTTGTCATTAATCTTTGAATATAATTAATAATAGTTTTTATTTGTTTTATTATGTCCTTTTAAACTCGTATTTACCAATTTACCTTTCTCAAAGCTTAAATTTTCCTTAAAATCGAAGCACAATTTATTTAACAGTAAAAGCTTATTCCTGGAACATAATGATACAGCACTGAGTGGTTTTCTTATCGTTCCGAACTTCCGTTCCAGATAATTCCCATGAATCCAAGTATCCTACGGCCGCACAGGTGGCTTTATTTTGATATTTTCTTTACTTCATGATGCTCAACTAATCATCATCATTTCTAGTTGCTATTGGGCTTTCGTTTAGCATAGTTACAGGCTATATATAGTTATAGCCTCTAACCTTATTTTATCTTCTAAGAAAACACGTTTTAAAGGGCTAGTGAATACAATGAACTTGATGAAATAATGCAAAAGTCAAATTCATGATATTTTTTTTATTTGTGCTAAAATGAGTAGCTAATTGAAGTAAATACAAAATGAGCATAATGAAAAATAATGATGTCTATCTTTCGCAGAATTCTAGGTGCATACGTGAGGTACGGTCGAAAAGTGCACTGCTGCAAATGGTTGGCTATTAATCATCTGATAGATGATCAGTTCCAAGTTCCTAAAGCTACATGATTTTACGATTTTACAAGCTGGAGTGAACTGCTGCACTCCCGTTGAAACTGGTTCAACAACCGAGTTTGTTCAGGAAACTAACACCAACAATTAAATTCAACCAACTAAAATGTTATCAAAATTTTTCTGACGTGGTCAAAGCCAACTATAAGTTCTTTATTACTTATAAACTTTTGAAATCACCAATCGTCAACACCCGTCTTCGAAGAAGCACACACCGAATAACGAAAACACAAGATGCACCACACTACTCACTGTGCAGGTTCACCAACTGGCCCAAGTCGTAGGACTACCAAACCCCTGGCCACCTTTCCTGATAGAACAAAACTCGGGGCCCACATATCCTGTTTAAATGGCCAAAAGGTTACAAAAAAAAGTGGCCATCTGGAAATGTTCTGCTTCCTCAGGAAAATGTCTGCTGAAGGACACCTGTCACTCGTCCGTCTGCTGTCATGTTTCGTCAACATGGTGTTTGAGGTTATCTCAGTGTTGCAAAGTATCAGTGTGTTAAATAAATCTTGTTGGTTTAATATCTATCGCTGTTAAATCGTCATCACAGCAATGGGAACCCAGTTAAAACAAATATTATTCAGTTTGAACCACCTCCCTCAGTTGTGTATTTGTTTACCTAATCTAGACTAGCCAGGATGTTGAACCACCCAAAGGCTGCACAACTCAACTGAAAACACCAGGTACTATTTATGTTAGAAATCTATTAACCCCTACAAGATAGACTCGTTACAAATTGAATTAAATGACTTAAGTATAAAAGGGTTAGCTCTTAATTGGCTTAAATCATACATTTTCAACTGAAAGTTATATGTATAAATCACACATATGTCAAAATTGAAGCCCATACAAAAATACAGTTCAAACTTAAATGTAGTAAAATATGGTGTTCCTCAAGAATCCAATTTAGGACCTCTTCTATTTGTATGCTACCATAATAATGTAGTAAAGTTTTTAAACTATTCTCCTGCCACTGGACTCTGTCACTATGCTGATGACATTTGAAACCATAACAAATTTTGATTTAAAAAATTGTTCTATTTTTTAGAAAATCACAGCGCGGTTAGTAAATACAGTGTAGTAAGTAAAAAAGTCCATGCTTGAAGATCCATAAGCTGAAAATACTGAAGTTCTTAAGCAATTCTCTCAATTTTATTGATAATATGTGTTTTCATTAGAACTTTTTTTTATTTGTCAACAAATTAAATGGAAAAATACTAGATCTTTACTTATGTAATGATTTTGTCATCATCACTTGTTTGTAATTTTAGGAAATGTTTACAATATTCATCAGCTTTTGCCATGTAAAACTTTTTTTTATATTTTATATATCGACTGAGTTTAATAAATAGTTTCTTCCAGGAAAACAAGGGTTAATAAGCATAGCTTTTACGGTTCATTCTTTAAAAAAATCCTTAACAGTTTTCTGCTTCATGTCGCTACCTCTCTTCTTTGTTACCAAACTATTTAATTGTTGCAACACAGCGTTGTAAGCTTAGTGATACTCTGTTTTTCTGTGTAGAGCAGTGCCCCATCAACCACATTTAAACCTTGAATCCAGGTTTCTTGTCCTGTTGGTGTGTCTTCACATTCATCCTTATCATCTCCTTCCCTTTGATAGGTAACTAAACTTGACAACAGGATGTAATGCCTAAACGTTTGCCACAGGTTGGGTCAGATTTAAAGTCTCTGAGAAAAACATTATTGAGGCTGTTTTTTATTGTTAATAATAAATTTATTTGCAGAAACAAATTTTTGTCTGACTGCTGAGTAGTTTCAAGGTTTGCAGACAGTGGAGCTTCACATCATATGACGTTCTGTGAGGATTGGCTTGAGATGTACAAAGACTTTCCTAAACCACTTGAGGTAACTATTGGTAACAACACTAATATTAAGGCTCTAGGAGGGGGAAACATACATATTAAAATCTCTATTGGACACAGGAAGCATGTCAGAATGATAGAGAATGTGCGGTATGTTCCCGATCTTGGACGGAATTTGCAGTCAGTTGAACAAACTATGAGTAAAGGGTACTTTCAAGGCTAATGGTAACAAGTGTGTCTTTATGGAGTCAGGTAAGTCACAAGCGGCATGTGACGCAGGTGCTTTAGAGTAGAAACATTGGTGTATAAAATGATAACACGTTTGGTGATGGTTGTTCACTCGGAAAGCAGCACAGGAAGTCTTATAAGCCAAGAACAGTGAGAGCAACCATCCTTCTGGAGAAATCATCCTAGCTGATTTATGTGGACCTATGGAAGTGAAGTTGCTTGGGGGTTCTAGATACAAAGAATCGTAGCCGTAACATGATCCCGTATTACGGGTATGGTGTAGAAAAAACTGAAGGCATTTATTTAGCTTTTACTTCAAAAAATCGGTAAAACGGTTTATCCGAAAATTCGCTTATCCGAAATATCCCTGGTCCCATCAAAACCGGATAAACGAGGTTTTAGTGTATCTGAATGAATTAAATGAATTGAGACATTTCTCGCTGAAGCTAAGACTGCAGGTAATGTAGTTAAGACCTTCATGAGTGATGGAAGAACTGAGTTTTTGAACAAAAAGGTGGGATTTCCTTAATAAGCATGAAGTTACACTCAGAACCGTCATGCCCTATACACCATAACAGACAGAGGGAGTTGAGCGAGAGATATGAACTTTAGTTAAAAGCACAATGATTCATGCCAGGAATCTACCCAAGACTCTGTGGCCAGAGGCGATGAATACTGCTTGCCATGTGATCAATCGGACAAGTCCATCAGTTATAGCTGGTAAGACTCCGATAGAACTGTGGTTAAACTCAAATCCACTGTATATCAATTACTTCAGAGCATTTGGAGAAAAGTGTACTAGCTCTGTAGAAGTCTACAGCTTGGAACTGGTGACAAATTACAGTAATAATTTTTTTACTTGCTAAAAGTGATTGTATACGCAGTTAAAGGGTATAAGGAACAGAGAAAATAAATAAAAACATATAATTCATGAAATTAATGTTAATTCTTTCACACTAATAGCTTTGACTACACGTTATTAATAGACGTGTCATTCTTATGCGCAAGCTGTAGTGGCTTGAGTGGTTCCCGAATCGGCTTGGGGAGTTAGTGCATGGTTACCCGTACAGGAGCGCTGTCGTCTGCTACCCCCTTCCCCCCTTCGGCCAACTCCCAACCATTCATAAGGGCGAGAGAGGGATGTGTGCGTCGCCACGTCAACTCATTCTCCCCAAAGTTACTACGAGTACGCGCACACTCCTGAGGGCAGGGCCAAGTGAGCTTACAGCCTTCGCCACTAGGAAGCGGCACTACACTGTCGGGCCTTCCGAAATATTGTTGGCGACAACTTTTAACCATGAATGGTTAAAAGTTGGTTAATGGTTAAAATTACACGTCTATTAATAATGTATAGTCAAAGCTAATAGTGACACGCAGTCGTAGTGAACGAGGCTCAATTTTCGTTCAGCCCGGACGGCCTCAGGCGTCGACTGTTCTGCCCGTCAGGGATGGGTTAAACTTGTATTTGACGAAATCTGTTGATATTGTGTAAATGCCTGAATGATGAATAAATGTCTTATTGTTTATCCATGTATGGGGATATCTCAATAGAAAATCTAAAATAATTTTAGTATTATAAAAGAAAGCCTTAAGAAAAAATTTAAAATTAAATTGGGTTGAATCCATCAAAGAACACTTTTCAAAATTAGGAATAATGACCCTTTTCAGTTTATATATATTTGAATTATTATTGCTCCTTAACGAAATTCTATCTTTTCAAGGCATTTAGGATATTATCCCAATTACAATACGAGACATAGAGCTACTTTGGTATATAATAACCACAACTTAAGATATCATGAAAAACACGTATTTCGCAGTAATTCCATTATTAATTCATTACCATTAGATCTAAAAAATATAACAGATTACAATAAATTTAAATACTGTTTAGAGGAGTTTTTTTCGATAGAACTGTATATCTCAATTGTATTGATGCCACCTAAATAATTAAGATGTGTTTATGTGTGTGTATGATGTGTTTGAAGTTGTCAATCGTCCTAAAGGAAAGAAAATTATAGGAACCAAGTGGGTAAAGAAGAAAAATCTACGGTCAGATGGTGCAATTGATCGTTTGGAAGGCTCGTAGCAAGAGGATTCAGAGAAAAGGAGACTACAAAGAAACTTTCAGTACTGTGGCACGGCTTGAGACTGTCCGCACTGTCCTAAGTGTAGCGGTCAACGAAAAACTGCAGATCCGACAGTTAGATGTGAAAATGGCGTTCCTACATGGTAACATAAAGGAAGAGGTGTACGTGACTCAACCTGAGGGTTTTGAGGACAGTACAAATCAAGTATGTAAACTTTGTATGGCTTAAAGTGAAGTCCAAAATGTTGGAATGAAAGACTTGATACATTCATCAAGCCACAAAGATTTCATCAATGTAAATCAGATCCATGTTTGTATGTATGTACAGAACCAAAATGGAAAAAACTGATAATTGTTTGTTATGTAGACGATGGATTAATTGCTGGAACAAACTCAGAAGAAGTAATGAATTTCTTGAAGGAACTTGAATCTGAATTCAATAGTAAAATATCTGATCCAGACTGCTACCTTGGTATCAATATAGAGCAACAGAAAAATGGAGACATAGTTCCCAGCCAGCGAGGCTATGTTGAGACGCTGTTGATAAATATGGAATGGTTGATGCCAATCCTGTCAAGACTCCTACTGAAATCAGTGGAAGTGATTGTGATGTAAAACCGTTAGATAAGAAGATACCTTATCGTGAAGCAATCGGGAGTTTGATTTACCTGTCTTCTGGTACTAGACCGGATACTTCATGTTAGCATGGCTGAGCAAAATGTGGAACATCCAACTGAAATATCTTGGAAGAAAGTAAAAGGATCTTCCAATACCTCAAAGGAGCCATGGACTTTAGTTTGACATACAAAAATGGTCAAAAGAAGAAACTTTTGGGATTCAGCAATGCAGATTATGCAGTTGAAAAATCAAGACATTCTCGAACAGGCGTAATTTGTACTTGGGCTGTACACTTACTCGTACATGGCTGAGTCAGAAGCAGAAGTGTATAGCTGTTTCTAATATGGAAGCTGAATACATGACAACTTGAGTGCTGTGTACCTAGCTAAGAACCCGGTGTTTCATTTCAAGAGTAAGCACATGGATATAAAACACCATTTCATTAGAGAAAAAGTGAATCTAGGTGAACTGGAAGTTAATCGAACTAAAGGGAGACGGCAGATTGCTTCTAAAGAATAGCCAGCCAGGTCCTCGATTTAAATTTTGACCAACTGGATAAGTGATGTTTCTCAAATGAACTTTAAGGGAGTGTCAGAGGAAAGTTCATTTGAATTTAACTTAAACAGCTGACATTATGTTGACATATTATATTATATTTTGTTTACATTGTACTCAAGGTTGAAGTTCTGTATTATTTTGGTTTATGCTAGTCTTGTATTTATTTCTCAAATTAAGTTTAAATATTAGAAATATTCTAACAGGGGGGAGTTATTTAACTTCCTAATGGTAAAGTCTACTTTATACTGTACTAGCTGACCCGGCGAACTTCGTAACGCCTGACAGTAAATACATGTTAACTTTAAGTTTGGCCATGTTCTGAAGTCGAATAGCAATACGGCTTCATGCATTGTGAAAGATTATATAGCCTGGGTCGCGGCATAGAGAATAACAATACTGAAACGATAAGACATATTAATAACATTCCTATAAAACAGATAAATCTGAGTGGATTAATTCACAATCTTCAAATCGAACCAAAATCCAAACCAAACCTAACTGTAATACGGCTTTTATAGGAAAGATATACAACAGCTGATTATTATAATAAACGTAATATTATAAACATTTTAATTATCATATAAACACGTGACTTTAATCAGACAGAAGATGAAAATATAAATACATAATCCCCCAAAACCGTAAACTATTAACGTGGTGAATAAAGCTGTTTATTTTTTACAGTACACATTTACTTCATAGTTTAACATTAATGAATGATTCAGATGGCATTGGATAGTAAAGCATGTTGCTAATGGAAAGTAAACCAATCAGCTGTAGCTAAGAAATCAAATGTTTTCATTGTAGACAATTTGTAAACAAACTTACTCTCCATAAGGTTAACATTAGAAATTTAAAACGCCATAAAATGGAAACTTATGGGGTTTTTGAAAATATTTTTCACTAAAACCTTCCCGGACACATATAGAGCAACTTCCTAAAATTTCATGGCGATCGGATGAGTAGTTTGGCAACGCATAAAGAAAATACAGACAGACAGACATACATTCAATTTTATATATAGAGATATATCTTTAGGGAAAACTTTTCCCTCACAACTTGAAGCATTTGGGCCTATTTACAGGAATTGAAAGAGAAAAATTGTTAAGCAGCTCAAGAATGTTATTAATGTTAGAAGGGGGTGCACCACTAACAGGGTTTGTTTAGTTCAGCATTATTAGCAACGTTGGCAAAAAAAATCATTTAAACTATTTACATCATTATCAGAGTTTGAACTACTTTTGCTAAGACAACCGCATTCAGTATATTCCATGCTACCTTGTTTTTGTTACCACATGAATTCTGCTTAAGTTCATTATCATTATATTTTAATTTGGCTTCCTTAATCTTACTTTATTCTCGATTTACCCTCTGACAGCCTGATCAGAAGCACGTCCGGGTGTTTCTTAAGGGACCGCATAACATAGCACCTACCTGGAGGCTGGACTGGACTTATTTAGGAAGAAAAACAAGGCTATTGTATGTTAAGATAGAAAGTTGAGATCTGAAGGCAAATGCAAGAAAGGTCAAGAAATGCGCTCCCCCTCATTTTAGTTGCTTTTCATGATAAGTAGGGAATACTACTGTTCATTCTAAGGTCGGAACCGCACAGCCATAAGAAGTAACAGATGAATATTGATTAGTTACAATGCTCCATTTGTGGGTCGGTTTCTTATCTATAAATATCAATATTTTATTTTTTTTAGTAATATTGTTAGGCTCATAACAGTAGAAAGCATACTTAAGTAAGCACAGTCCCCAGCGCGTGAAGCAAATCAAAGATCTATGAAGGCAGACAGAAGTTTTTTCATTCAATAAAAAATTAGAAAAAGAGATCAATAAGGATTAAACTACTATAATATACTTAAGGAGACTAACCTTTTTCCAATTCCTTCAGAAGCTGTTCTTCAGTTTCAATTAGCAGGACAGCAAATGTTCTTTTGATGAAGAGTATACTATGTGTTTAGTTGTTAAGTCAAATATTCAGTTATGTTAACATTAAAAGTGAATATTTAGTTTTACAAATTAGTACACTAATTTTAAAAGATCCCTATAAAAACAAGATACCACCAACGCAGCAATTGATGCCTTGTACTCCGGAGGTGACATGTTTGTACGGTGGCACACACTTTCACGTAGTCAAAGAGTTGGGGTGTTGTTTGGCAGTTCAACCTTTGCCTTAGATTGTAGCGGGGTAGGAGGTTTCCTGGGTCAGCGATCTGAGGAATGGTCGAGAGGCCTACCGTCACCGCCTGGTTCTCTACCCCACTGATGCGTTTTTCTAAAGCGCTGTCGATATGAATTATTTACTGCTTAGTAATAATGTAATAATAATAATAATAATAATAATACAGCTTGGTAATAATATGTTCAATAACAATAATATGGTGCTTGATAATTTATTATCATCAAAATTATCAAGCACTTGGGTCCCAATATTCAATAATTTAAAAATGTATAACGACAGCGCTTCGGAAAAACGCATCAGTGGGAAGACCAGATGGCAGCAGCAACCCTAACACCCTTTCTTCTGGTCGCCAACCCGGGAAACCCCAACCCCCACCACCACTACAAACTTCGACAAAGGCTGAGCCGCCAAACGACACACCCCAACTCTTCACTACAAAAGTGTGCAGCAACGTGCAAATTGTAACATAGTCACCTACGAGGATGCCAACAAATGATTTCCAGTGCTACAGGCATCAACTACTTCATGGGATGATTTGAGAAACAAAATAAGAGTTATGCAGAAGTTTCATGTGAATTTTCTAGTGAAAGTATCAATTCAAATCAAGTATCTAGTGCCTAAAATGAGTCTCTAGTGATAAATAAACATGGTTTCAAACAGTCTTTTTAAATAATTGCTCTCATTCTTCAACTACCACCATCTCTCTTGACCTCAATGGTAGCTCAAGTCAAATTTCGATGAACTCATCTCTTTCACAACCCATCCTACCTATTATCCCAGACACTAATAAAAATAAGTTAAACAATAAAATTAGATGTAGAAGAAGTAAGCAATCAATATCAAAAATATCTATTTTACATAAGAAAATATGTTACCTGGATTCTCATATAGATACTTGTATATTAAACATTTTCCTACATAAAGTACAATTAGATATTGTAGCTCTTTGTGAACATAGAGGACTAATGAAGAATTGCATAGACTAAACATTCATGATAACGGAACAATGTTTTTACAAGTTAAGATTAATTTTTACACCCCTCCCCACAGGAGTAATCTACGAATTTCATTAGTTTTCCTGATACTTGTTGCCACACTGTTCAACATTACAATTTATATTTTTTCAAAACTTTTAGGTTGTTATTAAATTCATATAGGGATGAAATGATTTGTTTAATTGTAATTTCAATTTATTTTTCGACCATTTAGATAGGGTTATTTCTTTTCTGTATATTATTACAACCACAGTGCTTTATTTCTTGTATTTTTTCTAACACCCATTAATTTTTTGCTGTTTGTTTACTGTCAAAATAGCTGTATTGGGCATTAGCCAGTAGCTATTGAATAATTAAATAAATATCTCAATATGTAGGAAGTAAAAGGATTAGGTGTGGTATTAATATTGGGAAAAAATTAACTGTAAAGCTGTAGAGATAACTTTAGTTCACACTTTATTGACATGCCATTTGAGTGCTGCATATATGAAGTAAGAACACAAATTTTTCTTTTGTTATGGTATGTGTTTATTGACATCTTATACAGATCCCTCTTAACACAGATTTTGATAAATTTAGAATTGTTACTAGAAAATAATAGGTTAAAAATGTTGTTGTTGCAGGTGACTTTAATATAAATGTTTTGGAAAAGATAGTGTTGGTACATATTCAATATTGTTAATAATTTAAATATAACAAATTTAGAAGACTTCCCAACCAGAGTTACTGAGCACTAATAGCCTGCAATTGACAATTTTCTTGTAAATATAACTTTAAAAGAACTGAAAATAACTGAACCCATCACTAGTGTTTCTGATCATGATGCCCCAAAACATGGAAATCAAAAATATGGAAAGCAACCATAGACTACCTAACGGTAAGCTAATAATGAGGTTTAATTAAAGCAATTTCCAATCCTTTCGCATGTCTTTGGCATCAGAATCTTGGATGAGGGTTTACCAGCCTGAAGAAGAGTTTAAATATCATGTTTGCAAACAACTATTTTCCATGTTAATTTTCCAAAAGAGTATGTAACAGAAAAAGGAAGTTTTTAAAAGCTATATGGGTGATGATGATTTAAGGGCAAAAGGACCTCGAAAATGGCTCTAAAGAATTTCTTTAAATTTTAGAAATAACTAATTTCCGGGTAGAAAATAATTTCTAAATAGGTTTAATAGTCAAGGAAAATTCCGGTTTTCTTGTAATATTAAGTTTAAAATCTAAAAATTTAACATTAGGCTTATGTAGAATCAAATGTAAATAAACGGTACCAGTGGACTGACACATACTTTCTCCCTTAAGTAAATTTAAAAAAAGACAATCTGTAATAAAACTATCATGTTCTACAAAGTTAATCTAAATATAATTTATTGTTTCAAAAATAATCATCCAATTTCTAAAAATAAAAACAAGAGAGACAACGTTAAATTAATTGTTCAAATTGTATGGGGGAACCCACCCCCCCCACGGTAATACCAAGCTTTTTTGAGCTGGTTTTGTTCGGTGATTTGACCTTACGCTTCATACCAAGTTTCATGAAAAAGGGTTGGAAAATAAGGAAGAAATTGATTTTTTAATATTCTCCATAAGAATAACATTGGGCGCTTTCAGACAACGTACTGCGTTTATCGTGGACAATAAATTTAACTTTTCGCTGGAACCGTTAGTCGTAGACAAAAAAATTCAAAATACTAATTTGTTTAGTTTTTTTAAGCTGGTTTCAATGGTACCAGTCAAATTATACTTTACTTTTATTCTTTTCGCTGAAAATTTGAAAACTTGATTTTTTGACATTTAAAAGCCCATAACTTTTGAACCGTCATTTTTACAGACATGCGGGAGGTGTCAAATTATTTAGTACTCTGTGCACTATAGACTATCAAATTTTAATAAAAATCGTTAGAGCCGTTTTTGAGAAAATTGGATTTTTCACGTTTTTTAAGGGTTTTTAGGGGTGAACTACCCTTAAAAATAAAGAATTCAAAAAAAATGAAAAGAACGCCTGGAGATATGGTGACTCCATATATATATATATACATGCCAAATTTCATCTAAAACGGACCAACGGGGTAGGCTGTGGCACTGTACACATCCAGACACACACACACACACAGACACACGGACGGACAGACATCACGTCAAAACCCACTTTTTTTGGATTCAGGGGACCCCAAAACGGATATATCCACCCTCAACTCAAATTCGAAAATTTTGACGAAAACAATACTTTCTCCATATACTATGTATAAGGGGAGAAAGTAAAAATACAAATCAAAACATCTGTTTACAACCAGTACCTGGTGACCGAGCTTTGCTCGTATAGAATAAGACGTGTATTATAAAAATTAATTAGAAAAATTAAAACACATTTATTACTCAATGAAAACATTTATGTGGTTGAAATAAAACCGATTTAATACACCATAATTAATATAGCACTGAACTAAAAGTATCGCCCTTGGCGGGGATGGAACTCGCGGCTTATAGTTCTTGAGGCCGATACGCTACAACTCGGCTACGACGTTAGTCAATTGAGCAATGTCGTTTAACGTCTTTTAGCCAAAGCCGATCTTTTACTGTTTAATTATCCATACCGTTATTATTAGCCTGTGAACAACTGATTTTGTTATAAATGGAATGAGGATTGAAAAGCAAAAGAGAAATTTAATTTACATCAATTAATTGGTTTGTTACAGTGGCTTCAAGCAATACAACGAATACGTTTCCTATCAAAACACGGAAGATTTTGGAAATACTTTTTTCTGCTTTTATTTCGCACAGCTATATTATCCTTAAGTTTTTACAAATTGTTTTGTAACCTGATAATTTTGCATTTATTTAATTCATAAAATAAATATTAATGCATAACCTCTATATTGTTCCCCGCAGTCTTCAATCAAGAACTGTCAAACGGTTATAAACAGCTGTTTTGGTTTGTATTGTTTACATTTTATTCTCCATAAGCGTAATGTTAAATTTTTAGATTTTAAACTTAATATTACAGTAAAACACGAATTTTCCTGGACATTAGACCTATCTAGAACTTATTTTCTAATCGGAAATTAGTTATTTCCAAAATTTAAAGAAATTCCTCGGTGCCGTTTTCGAGATCCGTGTGCAAATATATATATATATATATATATATATATATATATATATATATATATATATATACAAACCTTGCTCGTATTATAGTATTGGATATACAAACCTTGCTCGTATTATAGTATTGGATTCGACAGTTGTTGATTGAAGATGGTGGTGAACAGTATGTGAATAGAGGTTATACATAAATATTTATTTTATGTAACAGACTAGTTAAAATCCAGTTGGTAGTTTATTAAATAATTTTATTCCTATGAAGAAAACCCAAAATAATAGATAATAGACCCAATAATTTATTTAAACCAATATAATAGCTTAACCTTTTTGAGAAACCCTGTGGGTTTGTCTCAAAATGGTTAAGCCAGTGCTTTGGCTTTTTATAATCAAATACTGTAATACGAGCAAGGTTTGTATGTATATCTATATATATATATATTTGCACACGGATCTCGAAAACGGCACTAAGGAATTTCTTTAAATTTTGGAAATAACTAATTTCCGAGTAGAAAATATGTTCTAGATAGGTCTAATGTCCAGGAAAATTCGTGTTTTCTTGTAATATTAAGTTTAAAATCTAAAAATTTTACATTACGCTTATGGAGAATCAAATGTAAACAATACAAACCAAAACATATGTTTATAACTGTTTGACAGTTCTTGATTGAAGACGGCGGGGAACAATATGTGAATAGAAGTTTTGCATTAAAATTTATTATTATATAAATATTTAATATTTATTATATGTATGTAATAAATGCAAAATTATCAGGTTACCAAACAATTTGTAAAAACTGAAGGGTGAAATAACTGTGCGAAATAAAAGCAGAGAAAAGTAATTCTAAAATCTTTTGTTTTGATAGAAAACTTATTCATTATATTATATTGCCTGAAGCCAATGTGCCAATCGAATTGGTGTAAATTAATTTTCTCCTTTGCTTTTCAATCCTCATTCCGTTGGCTAATAATAACTGTATAGATAATTAAACAGTATACGATCAGCTCAAACAATTGAGGTTGGCTAAAATACCTTGAAGACAGTCATTCTTAGCAGTGGCTCAGTGGTAGCACGTGCGGAAGGTAATGAGATCGATCCCCGTCCGGGTTAAGCTACATGTTTATGCAAGCAAGTTAGCAATAAAAGTGTTTATGCTATATTAATTAAGGTGTGTTAAATCGGTTTTATTTAAACCATATAAACTGTGTTTACATTGAGTAATGAATGTGTTTCAATATCATACTTGTATTGTTCTATCCGAGCAAAGCTCAGTCACCAGGTACTAATATAGTAAATCGCCACTCCTGCAGCCCACACGCTGCAGTCGGTGGCACTCCTGGCGGAATATCTGCCAAAGTCCTAGGTAAAAAAGCAGCCCGGCACGTATTCGCTCCGGGGTGATAACCTAAAATTGTATTAGCAGTCAATGTGTTAATAAAAAACATTGATCATTGTTCTACTACATGCATTCAAATGCCTATTTAGATTGTATTAATCATAGTAAAAATATGCTTTATATTATACTATTACTGTATTAATTTCTACACTTATATGTGGTATATATTGTGAATTATTCACTGGCTAGGTGGAATAGAGCTTATATTTTACAATTTTTAAGCTCTGATTTGGCATGGGTACAATCTATCGAGTTAAATAGATTTAAAATACCCCCGTCGCAGCAGACCTGCGTACTCAGCTAATTTCCAAATCAATAATGTAATAATAATAAGTACCTGGTGACCGAGCTTTGCTCGTTTATACATGTATTATAAAAATTAATTAGAAAAATTAAAACACATTTATTACTCAATGAAAACATGTATGGGGTTTAAATAAAAACGATTTAATATAGCCTACCATAGTTAATATAGCACTGTACAAAAAGTTTGCCCCTGATGGGGTTAGAACACGCGACCTTCATTTTCATCAACATCTTTCTATAAATAAAGGAATGTTCCACATAATTAACATGGGGAAAGAAAATGCAGGTTAGCTGCTGTGAGGAACACTGAAAGTAGGAATTTCTAGCATAAACAATTTTTATTTTGACCAATTATACCAAGATTCATCAACATCTGTCCATAAATAAAGGAGTTTACCTATTCCCTATATGATTAACATGGGAAAAGAGTATGCAAGTTAGCTGTCATGATAAATACATAAAATATTATTTTTAAACATACAGTAAATGGATGAGCATCAACCACATGAAGCTAAATATAAAGTTTTATCCAAAAATATTGGTTAATATGTGAAATATTAATTTTTTCTTATCCTCCATAAGATTCATTGGAGCCTCAAAATACAACGTACTGTGTTTAGATTTTTTTAATATCTCGGTAACCATTGGAGATAGAGAAAAACTTTAGGGAACTAAATTGTGTAGTTTTAAGCGATTTTAAGCTGATTTTAATGGTGAAAGATAAAATCTAAACATTTTTTATTGCATATGAAAAATGCAAAAACCCCAATTTTTGAGTACAAAACCCCTCAAACTACCCAATCCCGATATGTCTGGTTTACGAACTCGTCCGAGCAAATGTAGGAATACACGTATCTTAACAAATTTGGTCCCGATCGGACCATTTGTACGAGAGTTATCGTGTTCACAGACACACACACATATATATATGTATATATATATATATATATATATATATATATATATATATACATATATATATATATATATATATATACATATATATATATATATATATATATTTTAACAACTATTGTTTTTGGCCTCTGGGCACCTAAAAACAAAAAACTAACATGGTCTCGGGCCTAAGTCTTGCCATGAGACCTACGAACGGTAATAGCTTCTTCCCTATGGGAAATTCGCTAAAACTTGGTATTTGATCAGAATAAAAATTGTTTATGGTAAAAATGCCTACTTTTAATGTTCCTCCAAGCAGCAAATCTGCATACTCTTTCCCATTTTAATGTTACAGAGAATAGGCAAATACTCTATTCATCAACAGGTATTGATTGATCAATCTTGTCACATACTTTTACTATTATTGTCATATTATTGATTTAGAAATTCGCTGAGTACGCAGGTCTGCTACAACCTGGGTATTAATTTATGCTAATGATGTGCTACATAATGTATCCTCACACGTGGTCATGTATGCAGGTGATACAAACAGCCATTCTTTAAAAAATCCTAAGGAGCTTAGCTGTCTTTTTGATAAAAAATGTTCTTCCTCATTTCAATGGTTTGTAACAAATGACCTGCGACTGAATGGTTCTGATTTTTTTACCATTAATTTGCTACCTGAAATTTTGTTTGGTAGAGATGACATGTCTTTTTTTCAAAGAACTACATTTTTAGACATTGAAGTGGACAAGAATCTTACTTAAGAATCTTGTCTGAGAATACCTTACCTTACCTTACCTTGTCTTGTGGTACAACATATTATATTAACCTTATTATGAAAACATTAAATACATCTGTTTATAAGGTTTTAATTACTGGAGTTGTTGATTTTAAGACTAGGTTTTTGGTTTTTAATGCTTCATTTTATTCAATTATTCAATATTGTATTGAGTTTTGGGGCTTATCTTCAGATGCATTGTCAGTGGTTAAGTTATAAAAATATTTGAGAATAATTACCTTTCTCATAACGTGTAATTTTTGCAAAACCAATTTTTCACAGTAGTAACATTTTCATCACTGTAGTACCATGTTTAAACATAAGTACCTGGTGACCGAGCTTTGCTCGTATAGAATAAGACATGTATTATAAAAATTAAAACACATTTGTTACTCAATGAAAACATTTATGTGGGTTAAATAAAACCGATTTAATACACTATAATTAATATAGCACTGAACAAAAAGTATTGCTCCTGACAGGGATGGAACTCGCGACCTTCAATCCACGAGGCCGACTTGCTACCGCTAGACCACGGCGTATGCCAAATGAGCAATACCGTAAGGTCTTTTAGCCAACCTCAATTGTTTTAGCTGATCATTTACTGTTTAATTATCCATACAGTTATTATTAGCCTGTGATCAATTGATTTTGTTAGAAACAGAATGAGGATTGAAGAGCAAAAGAGAAATTTTATTTACACCTATTAATTGGTTTGTGACAGTGGCTTTAAGCAATACAATGAATACGTTTTCTATCAAAACACAGAATATTTTGGAAATACTTTTTCTGCTTTTATTTCGCACAGTTATGTTACCCTAGAGTTTTTACAAATTGTTTGGTAACCTGATAATTTTGCATTTATTACATACATATAATAAATATTAAATATTTATATAATAATAAATTTTAATGCAAAACCTCTATTCACATATTGTTCCCCGCCGTCTTCAATCAAGAACTGTCAAACAGTTATAAACATATGTTTTGGTTTGTATTGTTTACATTTGATTCTCCATAAGCGTAATGTAAAATTTTTAGATTTTAAACTTAATATTACAAGAAAACACGAATTTTCCTGGACATTAGACCTATCTAGAACATATTTTCTACTCGGAAATTAGTTATTTCCAAAATTTAAAGAAATTCCTTAGTGCCGTTTTCGAGATCCGTGTGCAAATATATATATATATAGATATACATACAAACCTTGCTCGTATTACAGTATTTGATTATAAAAAGCCAAAGCACTGGCTTAACCATTTTGAGACAAACCCACAGGGTTTCTCAAAAAGGTTAAGCTATTATATTGGTTTAAATAAATTATTGGGTCTATTATCTATTATTTTGGGTTTTCTTCATAGGAATAAAATTATTTAATAAACTACCAACTGGATTTTAACTAGTCTCCAAACTCCATTACCTCTAAATAATTTGAGAACAAAATAACATGTTTTTTTTCTTGGAAAATTTTACAATTGACTTAACGTATATTTAAATGGTGATTTAATATAATTTATATTTCCTGTTGATATATATTATATATTATTTCCATATATTATTATGTACTGATTTTCTTTTATATATCATGGTATCATACACTTAATAATACTACCTATTTTACGCTTGACTAAAATTTGTACTACATTATTTTGAGACAATAAGGATAGCGATTCTGATTAACTTGACTCGGAGAAAATATGTATCAGTTCACTGACACTGTTTATTTGTTTGATTAAGTATCAATCATGACCTATCTACTAGAGAGACCGAGCTGAAATTTAGTTTAAGGGTTACATATTATACAATGTAAACTTTTATATATGTACACCCCAAGTAATAATATAATAAAAATTCAACATAATTCATCTTTTTAGTATTCTTAAACCACTATATAAAATAAAAGTATCTTTACCATGTATAAGTTGATGGTGATTTATATCTTAAAATGTTTTTAAAAAACAGGAGCGTTTCACAAAACCGAGTAGGTTATAAAATTCAACTGTTTCACTACGCCGAGGTTTCACAAAACCGTGTAATGGGCTGAGTACCGTCCGCAGTAGAAGTGACTGTAGAAGCCAGTGTAGCGAGCAGTATTACGTGCTTTGCAGGCACTTGCAGCCCAGTTGTTTAATGAACATAACGCATGACAACTAATTTATATTGAAGATTTAATTTAATAATAAATAATTTATAGCTTATAGTTCACATTTTAGTTAGTAAAAATAAGTTAATAATAGTTAATAAATTCAGTTAATAAAATACGGTATGTCATGGTAACTGGCAACTGTAGTTTTCATGTACGAGATGTCATATTCACGATCTATTAACTATTGCGAGTCTTAAGCTTGGTTTGATAAATTAAAAGCTATAATATTGCGAATTAAAATAATTTTTTGCACTTTATGATTCTTTAAAACCATAAGATCCCAAAAATGTATTAAATACAAATCCTATGTTGTTTCTATACCCCGAGAAGATTTCATAAGTGCTATATGCCATTTTGTATAGCTAAAATATATTAATATATTTTAATTGTAACTCGACATCGCGAAGCATAAAACTTATACCTTGGCCTGACGGAGACCACGACATGTAATCCTCAAAGTCGTGCAACTCGACACTGCAACGCATTAAACTTACACCTTGGCCTGACGGAGACCACGACAAGTAATCCTTGTGAGTCGTGCAACTCGACACCATGACACATTAACCTACACCTTGGCCTGACGGAGACCAAGACAAGTAATCCTTTCATCTCGAGTTTTTTTTTAATTTTACTTCACTGCTACACTTACTACAAATTCTTAATCCCCAGACTGCTCTTCACAATGAGCAGTGGTGGTAGATTCACCGCGATACATAACATGTAAATTAACAATTACCTTTCATTTGAAAATCAATTTTTTTGCAGGCCCAGACGACCCATACATTTTGTATAGAATGAACGTACTGGCACTTATGCCCAACATATACATGGAATTTGGAGGCATTGAAGCCCAGAAACGGGAACTTCACGTTCATTTGGGCGAGCACGACGAGGGGACAAGGCCAGCTGAGGGAAATCCCTGCTCGGTGTGACTGTCTAACGAGTCAACCAGGATTTATAGTCCTTGCGGCCACCTTGCGTTATGCAGAGTGTATGCCGTTGAATGGTGTCAACAGACATTTCGTTCAATGTCACTACAGCGGACGGATCCTTAAAGGACACAGGAATCCGCCTCCCACTGTGTTGTCCGATGTGCAGGGCTATAATAAGCCAGTTAATTAGGCGACTGTAGGTTGCCTAATTACCACCTTCGACTGTAGATATATTATGCATAACTTCTTCCTCTTATATTAAACATTTTTCATATAACATTAAACCTAAAGTCTTTTCTTTTCCCCTTTCACACTACTGCGCTGTATTGGCTGGGCAGCCGACAAGCTTCTCTAGAAATGTGAACTCACTTCTAGAGTGGACGGTACTCAGCCTCTTACTCAGTTTTGTGAAACCTCGGTGTAGTGAATTTCTGATATGTATAGGATTTTTAGCCTTACTCGGCGTAGTGAAAACTCGGTTTTGTGAAACCCACCCAACTAATAAGCCAATAAAACGATTAATTAGGTTATTTTTATACTGGACTCTGTTAACCCATTGGCAATGACAGATATTGCCCGTCATCACTAAACAGAGGAAAAAAGACTCTGACGGAGAGTGAACGTCATCAACTCTATCATTTGTCGTATTTATTTTTATTTTTGTGTATTTCTACGCCAGTGGCATTTTTAACGTTTTGATGGGGAACGGTCCAAACCCCGGTCTTTACTACCTAACGTCGACCTGTTGTTAGGAAGCATCATTAATTAGTAGCCCAATGACAAATGGCGACTGGGTCCAGATTCGACCCTTGCGGGATTCGATCCGTATTTCATTCGGTATTTTATGACTTCTATTACATTAACGAATAGAAAATCGCTAATTAAATCGTATAGTTCAATAAATAACATCCAATCTCAAATACCTGATTCAAAAACCGAATGTATACACCGAGTTTCCAAGCTATTTACAAACAGTGAGCTGCTGATCGTGATGGCGCCTCGAAATGAAATGTTTTTTGATTCTGCGGAATTATCCGCTTTTGTGAATGAAGTTTTAAATGAAAGTAAGTGAGTAATACTAGTGATTTGGTTTATGATTTCTATAATGTTAATGAAAATAGTGAATCTGAGAGTAATACCAGTGATAGTGACGACAAGATTAACTGCAATGTCAAAACACATAACCTAGAAAATTGTTTCAAAATTAATCACACAATCAACAAGGACTAAAAGTGTGCAGAGCAGTTTTATGTAGTGTAAATAGTATGTAGAAAATATCAATGGACATTAAAAAACATGATACTACGTAATATTTACTATGATTGTTCAGATTAATCTGAAAAAAACTCAGTCCAGGGTCCAATTTCATGGATTAAAAACTCAGTCTCCAGTGGGTTTTAAGGTTGACAAAAAAAATGAAATATCAAAAGGTTTTTTGAAAACAAACATATTAAGGTAAGAATTAACTTACAGAGGTAAGAAAAGGTGTTATTAAAACAACATAATTATTCCTATATCAAAACTACCTGATTTATTTGTACTAACTATTCAAATCTCAGTACAAATACTATTTAATTTGTATAGAATAATTATCATAAAAATTTACATACAATAATATTGTATAAATAACAATGTTTTTTAATCAGAATGAACACAAGTCTATGAAATGAGTAAAGCAACAAGTATTCTGTTGGGTAAGTTTGGAACTAAGTGGAGAAATGCTGCTTATTTACTGACATCGAGACATGGCATTCAGTCTGCGCTCGGCACCACGAGACAGACTCGTGTGTCTACCCCTATAGGTTAAGATCAAACAAAAGAATTATTTGCCAAGAGATTTAAAAAGTAACCAATTTTTTACTGATATAATAAACCATTTTTGTGCTGAGGTCATTTATCTTGATACTTATTGATTGGGCCTCTCAAGATTTCATACAAAAAAGTAGACTGCAACACTTCTCTTACATGATCTAAAATACTACAGTTGTGGGAGGCACAATACAAATAAAATGCACAAAGTAAAACATCCTATAAAGGATTGACATATGGTCTTAAAAGCATATGGTTTTAAGACCATATGTCATCTCCCCACTGAGTTAGGCTACAGACCTAAAAACTTTCCGAAAGACCTTGGTTCGAAGTCCTATTCCATAGCTGGTCAGCGTGCTTCTTTAATACTTTCCCTCCGGCTTCAATTTGCCAAATATTTGTTCCGAGTCTCTTGATGATTTTTCCAGTTTTCCAACGGATCTTGTCATTTCTCACTTCGGACCAGTAAATAAGTTGCCCCACACTAAAATCCATAGGTTGTCCAGTCTTTAATTTGTCAGAGATGAATCTGTTTCCTTAGCATGCTGACCAGCTATGGAATAGGACTTCGAACCAAGGACTTTCGGAAAGTTTTTAGGTCTGTAGCCTAACTCAGCGGGGAAATGACATATGGTCTTAAAACCATATGGTTTTTGTTGACATTTTCATTGTTGATGTTATGTTTTTGTGTGTGATGTTAAGCATTAAAAATTTCTTCTGTATGTTTGTTTTACTCATAATGTGTTAATATATGTTAAGGATAAAACAGGAAAATTGTTATAAATAGTTATTAGTGCAACAAGTGAAACTTTTTGTCCTCGAAGGAAATTGTTGATGATTTTCTGAGGGACAAAAGGGATTTTAATCCTATGATGCAAACATTTTTCCTCCATACAAATAGTACAAGTTACAAATTGCCGACTATTAACCAACCTGAATCACTTTCATTTTCCAAGTTGGCTAACATAACCTCAAAGCAATTAATGTATCTGCTGATAGTCTTATCAGCTGACCATTCAAGAATCAATTAATACTGTCAGCTGCTATTGTTTCTGATAGTCCACTACATGTGTGCCAGAATTTTTACATGTCATTCTTATTGAATTACTTTTTTCTCCCATTGGACAAAAAACTACTCACTATTTCTCCCTTTGGACTAACAGTATTAATTTAGTACTCTATTCCAGAAAGTAAAGATATTATCTTAGACATATTGTTGGCCTAATATTCCACTTTTATTATTAATTTTCAAACTATCAAATAGTTTTTCACTAGTCTTTCAATCAATGTATGATCATTTTATGAAATAAAAACTTGTATCACTATTTTTTAATTACTTATATGAGTTTTCAGTAAAATCATTATGTATTTATTACCGATAGCTTAGTTTTAGTATAGAATGTTATCCACCAACACAGAGTAATTAGTATGACTGTTGTTCAAGAAAGAAGATTTGTTCTCCATCCTTCTAATTTTTTCAAGTGCCTCTATTGTAGTGCAATTTTATAGTAGGCCTATATGTGTGCACCTATTACTTTACACATTCACTCCTAAAGACAATTTTGAGGAGTTCTTCTGGTGCTGACATACCAACACATTAGCCATCACGGGGAACCGAGGGCGCCACGTAGAAACTACCAGTGCAAAAAATATAACCTCTAACCAGTACACAAAACTAAACCGCGAAGAACATTCTCGTATCAGTGCTACTGGCAAAGAAAAACAATAATTTGTTGGTTACAGAGCGCGGGAATACCTGGGCGCTGCGCCCTGATGGCGGTCGGCCGCTCTTGATTTCCAGCGTATAGCAGCGAACGTGTTAATATTGATGTAAGCAGTAATAGGGATATAAGCCTACGTGTTTTCCATTTATAGTTTTGGTATTGTTAATATAGTTACTAATTTTTGGTCAGAGCCATTTACTTGAGTTTAGGTTATTAACAAATATAGGGAAAACAAAGTGGCCCTTATGGACACAGATGTACAGATATCAGAAAAGTAAGATAAAAAAAATGTAAAACTGAACATTCGGATATGCAGGGTGATCAACTCAGGGAGGCCGCCATCAGAAACTGTAAGATTTAGAAAAACTTTAAATGGAGAATATTTCTTAATTTTTTAAGGCGATAAAAAATATTAATTCCTTCTTACAAAATATAGCCGCCATTTTGGAAAAATTTCTAAAACGCCTCTTTTAGCGAATTTCCCATAGGAAAGAATCTATTACCGTAGGTCTCATGGCAAGACTTAAGCCCGGGATATTATTTTTTCTTCTTTAGGTGCCCACAGGCCAAAAACATTTGTCGTTAAAATTTGTATATATATACAGTAAACTCTCTCTATAACAGGGACCAGCCATTTTTATCGTTATAGAGAAATTGTTATACGGAGAGAAACATATTTTTAAAAAATGGATGGGAGTAGTGTGCAGAATTAAGACACCATAGTATACAGTATATGCAATATATTTTATACTGTCCAAACAAACACAATTAGTAAATGATATGAAAAATATTATGATGATGATTACGATGAGTGTATAAAATCATTAGTTCCCTGTATTTAGAATGTCAAAAGTAACAAAACAATGAAAATGTGTTAACGTAGCATTGAAGCATATTTAAAAAATCAATTAAGAAACTGTTACTACAGTAATACAGTATTTGACAGAAATACAGTACATACAGTTTATTGGAAAAAGTCCATCAGCGTTGTTTGCCTCTTTTGAAGCTATTACCGTAGGTCTCATGGTAAGACTTAAGCCCAGGACCATGTTATTTTTTTGTCTTTAGGTGCCCAGAGACCAAAAACTATAGTCGTTAAAATTTGTATGTATGTATGTATATATATATATATATATATATATATATATATATATAATGTGTGTGTATGTGTGTCTGTAAACACGATAACTCCCGTAAAAATGGTCCGATCGAGACCAAATTTGGTAGAGACATGTATTCCTACATTTGCTCGGACGAGTTCGTACAGACATATCTACAGACATATCCGTCAATGATAACGGGTAGTTTGGGGGGGGGGTTTGTACCCCAAAAATGGGTTTTTGCATTTTTCCCATGTAATTTTTAAAAATTTCAAATTTTATCTTTCACCATTAAAATTAGCTTAAAAAACTACACAATTTAGTTCCTTAAAGTTTTTCTCTATCTCCAACGGTTACGGAGATATTTAAAAATCTGTACACAGTATGTTGTATTTTAGTGCTCCAATTTTAATCTTATGAAGAATAAAAAAAAAATTAATGTTTCACTTATTAACCAATATTATTTTTGGACAAAACTTGATATTTAGCTTCATGTGGTTGAGATCCATCCATTTATGCTAAAAATCATAGTTTATGTGTTTATCATGGCAGCCAACTTGCATACTCTTTTTCCATGTTAATCATATAGAGAATAGGCTTAATTGGGATTGCAGTGGATACCTGTTTTGCTTTTGTGGTTAGTGGTTATAAGGGGGGGGCATGTTTTATGCCTTTTTTGTTTATACTTAATATTTCAAGAAGATATTAGTAATTATTTTTATGTTACAGTTGAAAGTAAAAAGCTTACCACTTCTAGAGTTAAGCCTACTACATAAAATCAATTTCCCAATTATTCATCATTGACCCCTAGACATACTGTCCATTTTTGGCACACTGCTGTATATTTTGGCATTTCATAAGTATCTGGGAGAAAATTAATAAAAATTGTTAATTTAAATTTGTTTAGTGTGTTGTTATATATCATTCTCTTCAGAAAATAATGTAAAATAATAATAACAGTAGATTTTCCTTCACTAGAAATATTACATAAAATGTAAATTAGAATTTTGTTTATTTTTTAGTATAAATTTTACTTTTTCCCTAGTTAACATAATAGTTCTGATTATATTACCATAGCAACGAGTTCTAACTGATGGCGATTTTATGTAGAATAGAATTATAAAAAATTTGTTTACTTTTATTTGATATAAAAATTTGTTTGACAACAACACAGTCTGCTCAACTCACTACGTCGTGTACTAAACACCAAAAACGAGTGCATAGAGTACGAAAATAAAAGGCAGCTGTTTATAAAGTTATACATATGTATATAATAATCAGAAAGCCCATTTTATGGCCTTCAACATGATTTTTAAATCATATAAATCCGCTAATAAACAACGAAAAAGAAGCCATTTATGCTAGCGCTTGCATTCGACGTCATACACGTCGACCGAAGAAGCGGAAAAGCGTTGACGCCTAAAACGTTGACGGTTTGCGTTGTTTTTTTTTTTGTGTATAGGGTTACATTCAGCTTACATTCACATTGATATCAAAAATGGATACAGACAGATAAACATTGGCATTTTAAAATTGGACTATTTTGCTATGAAAAAATGTTTTAGATATGTACTTCTTTGAATTTATTCGATAAACAAAAAAATTAGAAACTACTAGACTAAGACCCAAAAATCACTACTTGCCACCCCTAATAACGATTAACTAACTGTTGACTGTGATACTTTTTAAATTACAAAAAACTCATCAGATCCATACTGACTACAGTTAGAAAATATTGTGGGTTGAAGATGTGCAAACCAAACACTTTATTGGATGATATAAAATTTGTATTTTGCTACCGTCTCATTAACGTTACATAAAATTCTATAAAATGTAATACATCATTTTTAAAAAGATAAACATGAAATACATTTTTATACATAACTGACACAGGTAGATTGAATAACCATATTATTGGTATAATAAAACTTTGACCTAAATAATCAGTGATAAAACATTATTAATTCCATACAGATTAATTAACTACAAGTCAATGTGTTGTAAATTATCGATTGAAATACAAAAATTTTCAAATTTAATACAAATATAAATATTTATGGTTTCAACTCTCTCAAAATAGCACTATAAAACATAATTTAATACTTGTGTATAACTAGTATAATTAAAAAAATAAATAATCAAATATTTTAATTGAAGACAAGCCATCTTGTTTTTTAACTCCAAAATATTAAAAACAATAAACATAAAGAGCTAATCTATAGATTCAGAATATATAACCCATCAACCAGTATGAGTCACATGTATCTTATTTCATGCAGTTCATTATTAACAACTTCACATTACACTGTAATTTAAAAGGTAACTAAAATTTGTATTTATTTTTAAAAGTTGATTTATAAATAGATATCAAATAGTAAAAATACTAATGGGTGGTTGTTAAGCATTTTCATTGTAAAACACAGATATTATTACCTTTAAATTAATAAAAGTGTCATAAGAAGAGTTACTGTCACTCAGAAAGGTAACATATTGTTTGTATGTTATTCAGCTAAAACAAAATAATAATTTATATTGAGAGGTGTATCAAAGTATAATAAATTGATACAAACTAAAGGGTTAGTGTCTTATAATAGAAATTTGTCAAGGATATATTTACGAATAATCTCAAGTCCCAAACGGTTTAGATGAATCAGGTCAAATCGCTTGGCTGGGCCACCAAAGTACCTGGAGAGAAAACATTAATTTAAATATATATATATATATATATATATATATATATATATATATATTGAGGCGGCTGCTCCACAGTAACATATAATTGGTGGCGACATCCTGTAATCCAGCTACTTGGAGGTCACGAATTGTGGATAGTTGTGAGCGATGTAAACTGTACGTCTCTTAGTTGCCATCGGCTGTTGGGCTATTAATTAACAGTCCTATCTAAGGAACACGTCAGCCTTAATCAGTAACAAGACTTCAAGATCGCGCCACAATCATCTTACACTCAATTCTCATTCATACTTGGCTTAAAATACTTACCTTGTAGTATGGTCGCCATTTCAATAATCTAATCTAATCTAACATATTGGTCCTTGTGGTACCCGCATACACGGTTGCAGTACAAATAAGCCAAGTTCACAACAGAACGTTTAGATTTTTCACCTTCAACAGTAATTTTACTAATATCAAATTTAATGCAAACAACAAACTATTTATTTATAATTATTTTAAAGTACAGTAGAACGTCGATTAACCGTCACCCTTTTAACCGTCAGTCTCTATTAACCGCCACCCCGCTAGCGCAAAAAAATTATGTTTCCGCATCAGCGCCGAGCCGGATCGTCTGTTGAGGCTCTAGGATAAGTTGTGACTGCACACCTGCGATGTGCGTGAATCATTAGCGGCAAGGGTAGTGACCCAGCTGGTTAATACCTTACACTGTCTTCTGCATTCCACTTCTACTGTTTCATTTTAGTTCAGTATGGTACGTGGCTAAAGTCAGCGGCAAGTTATTGCCAATTTCGAGTGCAATGCCTACAAAAGAAAATTACGGATTATTTTAAAAACTAAATACCGGTAATATAAGTTTTGAGAGTTAAAGTACATACATGTTCAGTTGATATTTCATTGTTTTCTTAATAAAGTATTTTTCACTTAAACTGACATAGTTTTGCTTTTTCTTATTTAAAATAAATTCCCATTGTACAAGTACTGCGCAGTAATCATGAAAATTAATTAAGGCTTACAATGGCGCCGTTATAACATGCAAGGTAGTGAATTTCGATGTTGCCATGCCAAACACTGTCTAGGTCCTAAATAGGCACTATTACTATTTCTGTTATCCGTCTATTTGGTTATCCGTCATGGTCTCCTCGGACCCAAGGGTGACAGTCAATCGAGGTTCTACTATAATGCAATGGCTCTGCCACATATATATACTGCCACGTATATATATACGAGGGTCATTCAATAATTAAAGAGACAAACAGGTCTGGGGAGAAATCTGTTACTAGTGTATTTTTGGTGCTTTTACAGCTTTAAGTTGGCAGCACTGGGATAGGTCCTGATCAGCTAATTAATCAAAATTGTTGTGTTTATAACCTTAAAAATACACTTAATGATGGCAAGTCTACTTGAAAACTCCACATTAGTTGAACAACGTTCTGTTATTCGTTTTTTACTCGCTGAAGGTGAAAAACCTCTGAATATATACTCTAGAATGACTAAAGTGTATGGTGAACATTTATTAACATTTAAAATATATTATGCTAATAAAAATAGGTTCATATCAAGATTATATATTTTTCTATAAGACGTAATTAAGAGTTTCTTTCTAAACCTAAGTGAGTAAACGCCAAGATAATTTGCCCTGGGGAAGCATTGCAACCCTGGGTAATTTCCTCAGAGACAATCCTGAGAAGCATTACATTTCCCTGAGGGAAATGTAGTGGGCAGAGGAGTTCCATATCAAAGCCTAGGTGCTGGATGCCTTTCCCCACCCTTTAAAGGAAAATATCCAACATAAAAGGAGATCACTATGACACAGTAAGGGGATTTGGGGATTTGGGGGTTGGTGGGGCCCACCCACCGGATGGACGTGTTGAGCCCTCCAGAAAGGTGTTAGTGACAGCTAATTATTTAGTTAGCATATTGACATTTTTTCATGATTTTAATTAATATTCTTGCATCTTTATTGCATTATATTATATGTTTTATTATTTGGTAATGCTACACGGTGGCTAATTGGTGGGATTGGAAAATATCAGAGTTCGATAAATTGACAAAGGTACTGACTGATTTGTTTTAAATCACAAAAATCATCTATCAAATTACTAATTTATCAAGTACTTTAAGTACTTTTTTTATCAAGTACTTTTTTCAAGTACATAGCTGGTAAAACTGATATTGGCCTTAATTCACTGAGATTCAAAGGATTTTGTTTCTTAGGGAAATTTCTTAGGGATTATGATACTTTTCTTCCATGATTGTGGGAAGTCATTCTTCCGAAAAATTCATTCATTTCAAAACCACCTTGAACACTTTTAAATTTTATTTTTATTTTTTTTCATCACGATATCACTCTGTTTAAGGCACTTCCAAAATTTCATGAATCTTTACAGTCTGCCAGTTTATTTATGAAAAAAATTTTTTAGCTTTCCACACAGTTACATTCATTTTATTTCTCACTTTTTTGTATTTTGTCTAGTCAAGATCCTGCTTAGTGTTTAAAAATTGTCTCCTTAATTTATTCTTCAGTTTTGTCAACATGACTATTTCATTGTTTCTTCAAGGGACTTTTCTTCTTGTTACTCTCTTTGTGACTCGGGGCTCATGTTTATTGTAAATAGCTTTTATCACTGAGCTTAAAAAGAAATTTATTTCATTTGCATTATCCACAGACAAATTGTCCTGATCACATAATTTTAACAAATGAGGGCCCCATAAGAACTATTCCATCATTACTTTCGATTGTCAATGACGTTGCCTCAAAATAAGAATTAAGTGTACTGTCATCAGCCCACAGTTTTTGGTCCAAGACAATTCTCATTTACCCTCTAAAGACAGCATGTTATCATTAAGAACACTAATCTTATTTTTATCTTGAGAAATCTCATTATTTAAACTATCATTTTGCTTCGAAATTTCTACAGTACTCTCTTCCATCAGGCTTGGGGGGGAGGAGCTTGAGTGGAAATCAGAAGTGAAATTTCTAGGGTTAATACTAGATAAGAAACTTATGTGGAATAGACACATAGAGGAGGTGACAAACAGGGCTAGTAATAACCTGATGACATGCAGGAGATATGCGGGGAAGATGTGGGGTTGTAACCCATATATACTAAGAAGTATGTATACCCTGTTGTTAGTGAGGCCTATCATTACGTATGGGTGCGTTGTCTGGGCTGGTAGAACCAAAGTTGAAACAATAAGGAAAGCCCTGGAGAAAGTACAGAGGCTGGCATGCGTTATCATTACAGGAGCTATGAGATCCTGTCCTACTGCTGCCCTGGAGGTGATCTTGAATCTGACACCCCTACACTTTGTGGTAGAGAGAGCAGCAAGGGAGACCTTGCTTAGAATGGAGAAGACTGGCTTTGACACTTCCTCCACAATTCGCGGGGAGCTATTTCCGCCAGGCCTAAAGGACCTGATGAAACAACCAAGGGATTCCATGGTAAGGAAGTATAACTTTGAAAGGAAATTCCATGTGGAGCTAGGAAATAAACTTAGCTGGGACGGGAAAACCCTAAATTCCCTCGGGCATCAGGTCATTAGGTGGTACACTGATGGCTCCAAGACCGAGGAGGGGACTGGTGTAGGGGTTTTTGGTCCCAGGATCAAATACAACGAATCACTGGGGCGTTCCCCCAGCATATTCCAAGCAGAGGTCAAGGCCATAGAAAGGTGTGCACACTTCAACCTAAGCAGAGGATACATGAAAAGGGAGACTGTGATCCTGTCAGATAGTCAGGCTGCCATTGGAGCCTTGAGCTCAGCAGCCTTCAGGTCCAAGATGGTCTGGGACTGTCGGAGCAGTCTAGATCAATTGGGGAAGAACAACAAGTTGTCACTACTTTGGGTACCTGGGCACCAAGGTGTCCAGGGGAATGAAGTAGCAGACAAACTGGCTAGGGTAGGGGCAGCCACCGCCTTTGTTGGACCGGAGCCAGGTTGTGCACTGGAGGACTCCTTTTTCAAAAAGAAATTAAAGGAGGAAGAGAAGGAAGCCAGAGGGAAAGCCTGGACCGTTCATCCGGGATGCCGACAGGCTAAGGAAATGCTTGGAGTGCATAATATAAGAAGGTCTGAGACCATGATCAGGCTTAAGAAAAACGATTTAAGGATACTGACGGGATTTCTAACCGGACACTGTAGGCTCAGGGGTCATCTGAGCAAGATGGGCATTGTCCAAGAGGGTGAATGCCGCTTCTGCCAATCTGGGGAGGAAACACCTAGACACCTATTGGCTGAGTGTGACGCGATAGGTCAGAAGAGAGCCAGAAGCTTGGGAACACACCAGGTGGCGGTGGAGGATTTTCCAAAGTTAGAACCCCTCGTTATACTAAACTTTATTAAGGCATTAGGACTAGAGGGGGTTCTCTAGGCAAGAACTAGAGACTAGTCTGGGGGGCACAATCGCGCAATCGCGGGGTCGCGGTGCAATCTTTCCCCTAGATTTTATCAAGTATCAAGTACAGTACTCTCTTTTTCACTTTTAAAATCACTTAAAGCTATTGAAAAGTGTTAGATTCTGCATGCTTATTTTGAAGCCTTAAATCATGCAATTTAGTTTCCAAGTTGATATTTTTATTTTTAAGCTGCATAGCCTCTTCATCAGATTCATCCTGTATTTTAAGTGAATTATTTCTGTCCCTGACCATGAGTTCTTTTTCAACATCAAGTTGAGACTTTAACACATGAATCTCTATGGCCTCGTGCTGAGCACTAAGGTTTGTATTAAGAGAATCAGTTTTCCTCAAGAGCAACTCAAAACATGAAACAAGCTCTTCTAAGTCTACATTAGGATGGTTTGCAATTATAGAATTCAACTCAGAATTAAAGTTTATGGTTAAATTTTCTATGCTGTCATCAGCTGCATCCCTACATTGATGCCTTGTCCTTAAACATTGTAAAATAACTGATCAGAAACAAACATAAATAAACATCAAATGACTGGAAATGAAAATGATGAGGCAGAAACAGCAAAAGCCAAGAAAGACTACGACATTAGACTAAAAATGCTACAGAAAAAAAAATCAGCAGATTACATCAACAAATCTGATAACAAAGTGAAAGCTGTGTGGCAGGTAATAAACTCAGAAAGAAATAGTAACAAACCAAAAAATTCACAATCGAAAATAAAAATGAACGGTAAAGAATTTCTAGATCCATACAAAATAGCCGAGCACTTCAACCAGTTATTTGCTAACATAGCCGAAAAAAGTCAGTACAAAAAAATCCAGACATTTCACAAAAAATCTTGCACACCACCTACTAAGTAATTTTGAAGAAAGTAACAAAGAAGAAATCTCCTGTATAATCCAGAGTTGTAAATCAAAAACCTCTATGGGTGTAGATGGCATCTTATCGAAGTTACTAAAGCAATGTTGTCAACCGCTAGCCTCTCCTATGGCAGCAATGATCAACAACATGTCTTTAACACGTTCGGTCCGATAATCTTTCCCCCGATTTTCGACATTTTTGGAAACACTGACGTGTACCACCGGTGGTACACCCAGTGATTCTCAAAACTCCGACGTGCGCCACCGGTGGACACCATTACTATGGCGATTGCACTCTATAAATTGGCATTCCGGAGTTTTTTTAATGGTTTAATAATGTATTCGTGGTTTTAGAAGGTACACAAAATGTGTCCTCAGGTGATGCATGAACCAAATTTAGGTTACAGTACAAATAAAACACCAAGTTACAAAAAATTGTTTTTATTCATGACAATAAAAAACATGTTATATATGAAAAAACTAACTTGAAATTCAGTCCTTGCAGTAAAAATTCAGTCTTTTAGTTAAGGATTTACTGGTTTTTATTACAATAAAAAATATTTCATATACATGAAAAATATAAGAAAAAAGTCTTTCTTTACAGCAGTTCATAGAATTACTTATTTTTAATACAATAAAAAACCGTTTTATATATATATATACCCCCATCGCAGCAGACCTGCGTACTCAGCGAATTTCCAAATCAATAATTTAATATATGACGTTTTATAAAAATATGTCCATAAACATGAAAATTATTTGCCTATTCTCCATAAGATTAATATAATACACAATACAATACAACGTACAGTACTATGTTTAGATTTTATAATATCTCGGTAACCGTTGGAGATAGAGAAAAACTTTAAGAAACTTAATTGTGTAGTTTTTTAAGCTGATTCCAATGGTGAAATATAAAATCAGAAAATTTTTTTAAATTACATGTGAAAAACGCAAAAAATCTGATTTTGGGGTACAAAACCCCCCCAAACTATCCGTTCCCATTGACCGATATGTCTGGTTTACGAACTCGTCCGAGCATTTGTAGGAATACACGTCTCTACCAAATTTGGTCTCGATCGGACCAATTTTATGAGAGTTATCGTGTTAACAGACACATATATATATATATATATATATATATACATATAGCCCCGTCGCAGCAGACCTGCGTACTCAGCGAATTTCCAAATCAATAATTTAATACTGTATATGACAAGTTTTATAAAACTATGTCCATAAACATGAGAATTATTTGCCTATTCTCCATAAGATTAACATAGGAAAGAGTGTGCAAGTTAGCTGCTGTGAGGAACACTGAAAGAAGTCATTTCTACCATTAATAATTTTTATCTTAACATTTATACCAACTTTCATCAACATCTGTCCATAAATAAAGGAGTTTGCCTATTCCCCATATGATTAATATGGGAAAAGAGTATGCAGGTTTGCTGCCATGATAAACACATAAACTATGATTTTTAAGCATAAATGGATAGATCTCAACCACATGAAGCTAAATATCAAGTTTTATCCAAAAATATTGATTATTATGGGAAATATTAATTTTTCCCTATCCTCCATAAGATTAACATTGGAGCCCCACAATACAACGTACTGTGTTTAGATTTTTTAATATCTCGGTAACCGTTGGAGATAGAGAAAAACTTTAAGAAACTTAACTGTGTAGTTTTTTAAGCTGATTCCAATGGTGGAATATAAAATTAGAAAACTTTAAAAATTACATGTGAAAAACGCAAAAAACCCCATTTTGGGGTATAAAACCCCCCCAAACTACCCGTTCCCATTGACGGATATGTCTGGTTTACGAACTCGTCCGAGCATTTGTAGGAATACACGTCTCTACCAAATTTGGTCTTGATCGGACCATTTTTACGAGAGTTAACAGACACATACAGGGTGATTCACTTCCTTTAACTCTTCATTTACTCAGCGGAACTGAAATCCAGGCGAAATCTTTAACCCTGTATAACTCGCTAACGAAACATTTCCGGACCTATGTTTATATAAGTTTTTTTCATTATTTTTACATATTGAATGAGCTCTCAAAGTTACCGCATATCCTCGTGAATCACCCTGTATATATATATATACATATATATATATATACATATATATATATAAAAATTTTAACGACTATTATTTTTGGACTCTATGCACCTAAAGACGAAAAAATAACATGGTCCCGGGCTTAAGTCTTACCATGAGACCTACGGTAATAGCTTCTTCCCTATGGGAAATTCGCTAATACAACTGAACTAAAAATCTTTCTTCACTGTAGTTCAAGGATTACTTGTTCTTGTTGAGTACGTAGCATAGCCACTGGTGGTACACGTCGACCCCGACTTATATTGACATGATGACAGGTCGACATGTACCACGGGCGGTGCATGGTTTAATTAGCGTAATTAATATCTTAAATTGTTACTAAAATTGTACCAAAATAGTACTGTTGATAGTTAATTAATGATGTCTTATTATTATTATAAACAAACTTTAGTTTTTTTTTAAAAGTCTAGTGTAATTTGAACTCGTACTTACTTTTGACTTAAATTTAATTTGTGCGCCACCGGTGGACACGTCGGGGCGAACGGGTTAAGGTCAGGAATATTCCCTTTAGCACTAAAAATAGCTAAAGTTTAAAGGTGAAGACTCAACTCTAGCTAATAACTACAGACCTATCTCTTTGATCTCAACCTTCTCTAAAGTATTTGAACAAGTTGTGCTCAAAAGAATTATAGACTGTATACATAATGACATTTTAACAGAAAATCAGCATGGCTTTTTAAAAGGCCGTTCAACAACCTCGACCGTCATCAACCTAATAGAACTCGTCATTGACCACCTTGAGGAAGGAAATCTAGTCACAAGTATCATACCATACTGGATTTCAGCCAGGCATTTGATTGCCTTGGCCACAACCTAATCCTAAGCAAACTCAACAACATAGGTATTAGGGGTACAGCCCTCAGCTGGTTCAAGAGTTACTTGGACCAATGGGGTTGAAATAAAACAAGAAGACAAAGGGCTGGTTCATATGATACGATCCACTCCACTACATGTAAAAAGAGGCCATACCACAGGGGTCCGTCCGAGGCCCCCCCTGTGGTGTTCATCTTGTTCACAAATGACATGCCTAAACATCTGGAGGGGATCTGTAATACTCTAATGTATGCAGACGATACAACTCTCATCTACGCAGGAACTTTCACTCACCAGCTTGCTGTATCATCCTACATTGCATTGTAATGTAATGTAAGCTTTGTGTACACAGCTTATTAGTAATGTCACACGAATGATCTAGTAGATCAACATGACCAAGACAAACCAGCTCGCTTTTGGCAGAAAGCAAGACTGAGTACCGGCTTTGCCAGATGTTGATATGAAGCCTGAGACTAAGTTCCTTGGAGTCACTATGGATGAAAGTACGTCAGGGACACAGCATGTGGTTATCCTGTGCAAGAAATTAAACACAAGCCTGTACATTTTAAAACTAATCAAAGCTATCGCTGACTCAGAGTAAGTAAAAACAACTTACTTTGCGCTCTTTGAATCTCACATCTGATATGGATTAGTTGTCTGGAGAGGAACAACGCAAAAGAATCTAAATCGAATGCTCCAATAGAAAGTAGTAAGAGTACTAAGTGGTCTTGGACCTATTGACTCTTCAACCATATCCATATCCATATCAGGCTTTTAAACGACTTTACATAATGACTGCAGTATCCCTGTACCCAAGAATTACCACCACAACTACCACACCCGGCATTCTACAGACTACGCACTACCTCTTCACCACCTTTGTCTGTTCGAGAGAAAACCATCATATATTGGCAGAAAACTTTGCAACCTCTTACCTGAAGAAATGAGGAATCTTTCAGGAATGCAGCTGAAAAAACCTCTAGATAACTGGCTTACAGCAAGACCCTTTTACAACATGGAAGAATTCAAGATTGGAAGGCTACATACCTGATTTTTTTTAATTTTCTGTAAATTATTGATATTGTACATTTCTATACGAAATTGTAATAAATAAAGAGTTTCTGATTCTGATTCCTGAAGAGTCTATTGACAGTTATATTAATGATCTTCATTAGGGGTCCTCGGTACAGGAAATTATGAGGTCGGTAAGGTACGGTACAAATTGTTGTACCTCGGTTCTCGGTACAAATTCGGTACGGTACGATACACGAGAACAATGCCGCTAGTAACATTGACTGATCTCATCCTTTTATTCAAGTATTTTCCAGAACTTAATTAGTGAAAACTTTGAGAAAGGAGTTTAAAAAAAGATATACAATGTCAGAAGAAATATTTTACTGTACTAATTTTCAAACTGTAATACGATTTTTTTAAATCCATTCTTTAAAAAACATATCACATTAAACATATTAATAATTATTTAAACATTATAATTTATGTTGTAACTAATTAATAAGGGGAAATAATCTTCTCAAGTCTATATGAAACTAAGGATTAACAAACAAAATAAAAAACTATAATGTATTTTATTGCAGAACAAAAAATACAGAAAATATACTGAGTCAATACCCTTAGCCAAGAATTCATTAGACCTATGTTTTATATTGTCCTGGTTTATTATTTTTAATTCAACCAATCACAATCATTGTTCAAATGAAATCAAAGACTTTCATAAAATGTCAAAGGGCTCTTTAGACTAAAATAGTTATTTTAGTATAAAGTGGTTAATATTTTAATATTACAGTGGAACCCTCAAATTTGAACACGTTCTCAGGAAATCAAAAAAAGAAATAGCTGGAAATTAAAAACAATTTAATCACATTAACTTATTTTTCAGGGTTTCAAGGTTCAAGTCTGTTATCTTTAACTGCCCTAACTGCCTTTAACTGTTACCTCAACCCGCTAAGGGCAGTGGCCCTTATGAATTTATTGATTCACGCACAGCCTGTATAACCCCAATCACCGTGTCGCTTACCGCGCGAATACAGTGACGAAATAAGTGTGTAATATTATTTCCCGGGAAGAACAGGCTTCAGTCCAAATCAGTTCGAATTTGAGGGGTTTCACTAATGAGGAAATCCAGAACATATTGTAAAAAAATTAAACTGTTTATTAATTTCATTTATTCAGTTATATCCTTAACAATATGATTTATTATTTTATTTGAATGAAAATCCTGAAAGAGCAAAATACGGCAAATCACAGTTCTGTATTGGTCATATAACATCGTCATCAGGCTGTCAGAGCAAAAATAAATAAATCAATTGAAAGAATCATGAATCACAGTTTAAAAGGTGAAATTGTTTTAAATGATCATTCACCAACATGCTATGAGTCAGTCTTACGTTCAGTATTTGCCGTACATCAGGGCACTGTGATTGAAAAATCACAGGTATTCCCATCACTATTTGAAACATGACTAATACGAGCCTCATACTGGTAGGACTATTTTATTGCGTTAAAAGGCGGAATGGTTCCCTGACCACGTAAGCTGCCATATGTGGATACGTTAATAAGCTGCGAATGCACGATAATTTTGAGCCGGCAGGGAGATGGCTGGTTGCCTGATTTTCCTGAAGTCCTGGTGAAATTGTTTTAAATGATCATTCACCAACACGCTATGAGTCAGTCTTACGTTCAGTATTTGCCGTACATCTGGGCAGTGTTGTAATTCTATATAACTTGTAGAGTATAAAAACGGTTGGGTTTTATTAAATGTTTTCAGCAGGAGATGTTTCATAGTTATATTTGATGGCAACCTAGACTGGATAGTGACTTAATTTTTCCTTATTTGTACCGTACTGAACTTGTGCCGAAAAAATTCTTGTACCGTACCGAGGTTCGGTACAAGCTTGGAACCGTACCGTACCGATTTTTTCGGTGCACCGCAGACCCCGAATCTTCATATAATAAGTCTTATATTAATATATAAAGTTTTCATATATAAGTTGGCTAATAAATGTGAATATTTATTGTGGGAGATGTAATTTTGAAGAGGAAATCTTGTAATTTTTTTTAGTTTTTCAAGTAGGAATTTATCTACAAAATAGCAGCTCTAGAAAGATTTCACATTAGAAAAAGCAATAATAAACATTCGACGACTGGTCGTCATAGAAGAACAGTAGGATACAATTCAACAAAGACCAATATTATGATCTGTTGATGAAAATGTGGTTATGAAGGTTTTAAAGAATGATAAAGTATTGCCAACAGGTTTAATGTGATGCTTGGCCTAACTAAATGGAAACTGACTTGGGTGATTTTTAAATATATTTTAACATGTTCAGTGCTGATAATTTTTATGTATGTCAAGCTCTGTGTTAAAGGTTTTAGGGCTTTTGCTACTTGTTTTTTAAAATATCTTTTAAACATTAAAATAGTGAACGAAGCATTTCACACGGTAAAGTAACAACTACAGACAACATCCACAGTCAAACATAACCTTCAAACTGGTTCATGGTTCCATAACCAGTGAAAATTGGGTACACGGGAACGCACTTATGCTTCTTCCGCATATGGGATGAACGCGAAGTGATATGTTTATGCATGATTCATATCGAACATGTTTACCCCATATATTTATGGGCTTTAAGGGTTATGATAGGAAGGAAAATAAAAATTCACAGATAACCAAAGCCCCGTCATACTGTAATGGTGCTGGTGACCACCGTAGGCTTTAGCTTTGTAAAGGCCTTTGGTGTTGGCGATTCTTATGAATATGTTTGATGTTAATTGTCATTTTAAAATGAGTGGAAGGATAAACTTGTTAACAAGACTCACACTTCAAACAGGTGCATTTTGCAACGCTGAAACGGTGCAGAAGTCATGTAGAGGGGACTAACATCAGCTATTCTCAGTGTCTTTCCTATAAAATACAAAACATTACAATAATAATAACAACTTAAATAACTACATACATTAACTACATAAAGCACTTAATCACTACTATCCCCTAATAATTATGAAACAAAATATTTTGGCAAATTGAGTGGAATTTATTTACCTTGTCAATATTCCTTGCACTCATAATTTATTGACAACCGGTTTCGTGGTACAGTCACTTCTTCAAGTCAATCCTCACCTAAATGATTCTTCAAGTTATACACTCATGCTGAAACCCCAGTCCCACAGGCCCCATGAGATTTTTTTATATTGGCATAACTGTTTGAGCAATGCCTTCCATCAAGCTAATACCTTTCCACCACCTCCCCCATTAGCAGCCAAACCACTTTTTGTTTAATTTTAGGGTATCCTTTGACCTTGTCGATGGTATCCCCAAGTATCATCTTTGAGTGAATTATCGGTCTCCCGAGGGTTTGGTACATAAAAATACCCACACAGGTTTTATATTGTTTTCATATTTTATATTATTATTATTATTTTTAACTTATATACAGTACCTGTCTACATGTTTTTTGTTGTTGTTTAAATTTGTTTTAAAACTGTAACTATCAATTTGTATGTTTTTATTGTGTAGCCTACCTAATTTTTCTTTTAATGTATTGTGTGGTAATAGCTTGTTTATGACTAAGACCTAATTAATCTATATCAGATCTCTCTGTGATAATAGTTTTTTACTTATTAGGAACTATGGTGACTCTCGGTGAGATTCCGGCAGTTGTTGGAGAAGCTGGTCAGTGTTTGAAACCCACTTGCGTAGTTCAAAATAATCACGAAGAAGTAGTAGTTGTAATTGATTTTTTAAGTCCATACCAGATGATAATGAATTTGCTCCAGTGTTGATGTCATCAACGTATGTATGATTAAGCAGAGCATAAGCCGCTTCAGGGAAGTCATGAACTTCATCTAGAGCTAATTAATGTGAGGTACGAATTGCAAGATAAGGGAGCTGTTGACGTATGTTACTGTGTTCAATTGAAATTTTTTGAAGTCTTGAGAGGAGTCAGATCTCCACAAAATGGGTTGGAGATTCCTATCATCAGGATGAATCAAAATCTGTCGGGACATCTGTTTGATGTCACAACACATGACAATGTTGTGTCTGTGAAATTGCATCAATATGTCAGCAATATTATTTTGAAGCTTAATCCTGGCCGTTATCGTTTAGCGACAACCCAGAGCTGGATTTGCAGCTTGCCGAAAACAGTCCTCAACTTGGTGGTGGAACTGGATTCCCTTAGAATACCATGATGTGGCAAATAATAATGAATAGTAATGATCTTGTGTAGGTTTGTCGCATTCAGTCATGTGCCCAAGAAAGAGGTATTCTGACATAAAGTTGCGATATAGTTTTGCAAAGCTACTTGTTAAACTTACGCTCCATGGCTAAAAGGCGTTGCTCTGCCGCAGTGTGGGATTGCCTTAGTGACACGTTAGTATTCTTGATTGGAAGCCTGACGATATAACGCCCGGTTTCATCTCTAGCATGGGTCATTACAAACAAGTTTTCACAAGCAACGTTATCTTTTGGTTGAACATCAATGCTCGAACATCTTCTTGCACCCAACATTTTTGAATGCAATTGTGCAATTCATCAAGAGGAAAAGAGTGAAAACATATACTCAAGGTACTTGAATGTTGCGAAGCATGAAGTGAAGATGTAGACAAAGAAGACGTTGTACCCATTACAATATGACCAACTGGTGAATTGATGAAATATGGCAAATCAGAGTCTAAGTGGATTGTAGGACCTGAGAAGAGTTGCGGGAATAAAGCTGCACCCAGAATGTTATCAATTCAGTTTGGTACATGATAAGTGGTATCAAAGTTGAATGACATCTGTTGTTCTTGCCATCATAAAAACGAAGCAACAGTGAAACAGCTGCAGCAAAAAATGACACTACAGACGAACAGAATTGACGAACTGAACTGGCAAAGAGTTGCGCTAGACACGCCCTAGTGGCGCTCATGAGTGCAGCAATGAGTGGACCCACACGGGCAAACTCTACGATGGAGAGCAGAATTGATAGGCCTGCGGGGAGTATGCCGACCGCATGTAGAAGCACATATGATAAAATCTACAATGGGCCTACCACAGAACTTCTAAAACAGAGCAATAATCCAGAATCCGAAGAGGACCCTGAACACCCACTGGTAATTGGAGACTTATCATTAAGAAATGTCCAGAAAATCTTACAAAATTAAAAAAAAACACAAAGGTAATTCCAGGTGGGAAATCTCTTTATTCCATGACAACATGATTGTTACAAAACATACATAATTGTATAGGCTGCGCCAGGATATAACTAAACAAGATATAGCCACAGTTCCCAAGCCCAAAAGACAATCAGGTTATGCTAGAGGAAATCATTTTAATACAAATTTGAATATGGGCTGTGCCAGGATAATCTAAGGAACAAATTAACAAATTAATGCCAAATAATGGACATTGAGAAAAAAAATTGAATAGGAACTCAAAGACATTATTTTTAAGTTAATCAAAGTCAAAATTTAAGCTTATGTACTCGGAAGTTTAACAAAAAATTGTTTTAAATTATAAAAACAATTACTCAGCAGAAACTTCCTTAAAACTAATTTAAATTTAGGTAATGATAAAAAAAATTAATTTGATCTGATATATCATTAAAAATACTAATGACAGTACATCTAAAACTATCTTGAGTTAAGCTAAAGTGACATAAATCATCTTTTAATTTGGAGCGGTTTGTCGTCTCGTAACTATGAAATTCACCATTAGTGGTTGAAAAATGTAAATTACTTTTAATGTATACAAGACATTGAAAAATAAAGATGCAGGCTAGGTGCATTATTGACAGTCTAACAAATATAGGCTTACAGTGAGTTTGAGGAGGAACATCAGAAAATATATATACATAAATTGCAAACAAAGAATATCCTGAATTTGCCCATAAAATAAATCCTTATGAAAGGTGACAGTGAATGAAACTAAAATAAACAGTCAACAAACCATCAGCTAAGACGAAAATTTCTTAAATTTCTAATCAGGATAACTCCTTTTGATACTTTTGGAGATTATAGTCAATCTGAGCATTCCACTTCAGATTACTCTGAACCACTATGCCTAAAAATTTAATTGGAGATTGAACTATATCAGTATTTGCGTAAGACACAAATAGCTTGAGTTTTATCAAGATTAAGGGCTAATTTGTTTGGCCTGCAATCTGACATTATATCCACAGCCCTATCAACCACTACAAAATATTCATGTTTTAAGGTCTTAAAGTTTAAACAAACATCGTCTGCATATACAAAACTTGACACCTGATTATACTGCACATTGCATAGCAAATCATTCATATATATGATGAAGTGTAAGGGTCCTAAAATAGATCCTTGTGGAACACCGTAAGGCGTGTGAGTCATATTAGACAAGGAACCATTAATGTATACGGCTTGTTGTCTATTGGATATAAAAAGAATCAATTAAGCTGATGGCACAATCACTAAAACCTAAAAATTTTTACTTATCAAATAAAATACTGTGAGACACAGTGTCAAAGGCCTGTGAGAGATCAAAGAATCTAGCACTGACACTTTGTTTCATTTCCATAGCTACTAATGTATCCTGAATATAACTCAACACAGCCTCTGTAGTTGACCGATTCTTTCAAAAACTAAATTGCGAAGAAGAGAAAAGCCCGTTACCTTCTAAAAAGTCAATAATTTGCCAGGACATTAACCTTTCAAAAACCTTTTGACACTGTGGGTACCAAGGCCACAGGCCTATAATTTATAATATTATTTCTTTCCCCTTTTTAAAAAATAGGGATAATTTTTTGAAAGTTTAAGTTTGTCAGGAAAACAATTAACAGGAATGCATGAATTAAATATATGGGTTAAAATTTCACGTAGATAATAACTGCTGCCCATCTTAAGCATCTGAGAATTAGTGCCAAATATATCAGAACTTTTGTTATTACTTAGTGAATTAACAGCCTTGAGTACTTTTTATACAGATACTAAACAAAAATCAAATTTAAACTTTACAGTAGGAGTAATCAACATGTAATAATTGTAACTAATAATACTTTCTGGAATACTATCAACTAATTCAGTGACACTATTAATAAAATATTCATTAAATGTATCAGCATTAAAATTTGAAACATTCGCTCTGACAGGTAAACAATTTGATGAACAATTACTTTTAATTACTTTCCATATTTCCTTTGGTTTGTTACAAGCATTAGAAATGTGAGCATTATTATACATCAGCTTAGCCGTTTTAACTTCATAGTTAAAATCTTTCAACAGCAATTTATATTTGTTTTTATAGATTAATAGGCCTGTATCTTTAGCCAAAGAGTAATAATCAAGGCATAGCTCTTTTAAGAACTTTCAATTCAATTGTAAATAACTTTTTTTGAGAATTAAGTATTTTGTTACAACTACCATTAATTAAAGGGAAACAACAATTTATACACATACAAAATAATCTGATTTAAGAAAATAAAAGCCTTATCATTAATATCCTTAACCCTATAAATGTCAAACCAAGAGGTGTTGTCCATTGACCAAGTTGTCAAACCATTTAACTTAGTTTGATGAACATTAGCGGAGATTATATCCAAATTCAGGGATGACACAACCACATTATGATCCGACAAAGTAGACGGTACAACCAAAGCATTCCAGTGGGTGGGATGCAAGTTTGTTATGTAATTAATTGTCTATACATGAACCATTCAAAAAATCAGATAGGCTAGGCCTAGTAATTTCATTCTTCAATATTAGTGAAACCCATTATAACTACAGACTAAGTTCATAAGTTCTCTGCTTGGTAAACACTGGCTGTTCCACAAGTCAACATTAAAATCGCCAGCTATTAGAGCAACGCAGTTCAGAGTAGAGATAATATGCAAAACTATGCCTTACATAGAAAAGTATCCAAATTTAATTTATACAGATTAATACAATTTTAGGGTTGTCCATATGAACAGTACTAATTTCAAAAATGTTATCAGAAGCCAGTTTAGTAATTTCCGGGATTGTGGACCAAGTTAACAACTTTTCCTTACGTAAAAAATAGCTGAAACCAGCGCCTCGCGTATCCATGTTCAAAACGTTGCCGTTCTTCACAAATTTGGATCTTAAAATTTATTTAAACCCACATATTTAAAATTTAATCTTACAAATGTCATAAAATACTGAAATTAAACTGTTTAAAGATTGGATTTAGCATTAGGGTACCGTACACTAATATTTAGTCTACTAACAGAGTTAGATTAGATTAGATCATTGAAATGGCAACCATACTACAATGTAGGTATTTTAAGCCAAGTATGAATGAAGATTGAATGTAAGATGATTGTGGTGCGATCTTGTAGTCTTGTTACTGACTAAGGCTGACATGTTCCTTAGATAGGACTGTGTATTTATAGCCCAACAGCCGATGGCAACTAATGGACCTACAGTTTAACGTGGAATCCGAACCACGGCCTCTGAATTATGAATTGGTCTAATTATGAGGATTTTCTTTTTACTCTACAGTAAATGTAACTGATAGAAGTCGATCTTATACCCGCCACTTTAGTGTTTCTAGCTATGAACAATATGATTGGCTCTGTGGTAGAAAACTTTATCAAAATTGTTTTGTTGGCCTTGCCTTTCGTTTTCAAAATCAACCAGATCGGAAATATGGGTTCTAAAGGGTTTTGTAATTTAAACGGGTTGAAGAAATCATGTAGTAAACATGAAAAATCAGAAAGTCACCTTCAGTGCGTCCTCGACCACCATAACTTTGGAAAACAAAGGGTAGATGAAGGAATAAATTACATGATCCATGTAAACAATTCAATCCACAACCAAAAAGTGAAAAAAAATCTAGAGTTGTTAAAACATTTAATTGACGTAACTTGTTTCTTGGCTAAACAAGAACTGCCATTCCGCGGTCATAATGAAAAAGACGATTCCTTTAATAAAGTGAAATACGTCGATACATTTAATCTTCTCAAGAGATGGGACCCTACTTTGGCGGAACATTTTGAGACTGCTACCGTTTTTAAAGGAACATCTAGTGACATTCAAAATGATCTCATTAAAACCATTGAGGACGTGATAGTAGAACAAATTTCTCTAGAAATAGAAAACACAGACTTCGTAGCTATAGTGCTGGATGAAACATCTGACATTCGAAGTAGATCGCAGTTATCGACAATATTAAGATACATCAACAAAGATGAGGTTTAAGAGAGGTTTATAGGCTTCTCCGATGTCAGCGCAGATCGATCTGCAGATGGTTTATTTTCCAACGAAAAAAAGGTTGTAGAATCGTTTAAGCTTAAGGACAAAATTGTCGCTCAAACATTCGTCGGTGCAGCGGTCATGTCTGGCCACCTTACAGGCGTACAGAGGAAAGTTCAAGAGGAATTTCCTCAAGCTCTTTTTACACGTTCTCAATTTAGTTTTATCACAATGCATGAACGAGATATCCGAGTGTAATATTTTTTTCTCTACCTTAAATGGGATTTAGATCTTCACATCACATTCCAGCAAACGTGTTTTTTCTATACAAGAACACTTAAAAAAAACATCCCAGGGTTCGCACCTACAAGATGGTGTTTTGCTTCTCGTCTTGTAACTACAGTCAAAATTTACAGAGAGCAGATTGTAGAATTTTTCACCCTCATTTCAGAAAATGAATATAATCAGTGGAAAGCAGTTGACAAATTTACAGCAAACGGGTTCATCCAGTTTTTGGAAAATTTTCAGACTGTATTTTTGCTTTATGTGTTTTCCCCTCTGTTTGATCAAACGGATGTTATTTTTAATATTTTACAGAGTGAACAAATAAACATTGTCTCATGTTTGAACGTCCTTAGGGACTTTGAAGAAGAACTGAAAACCGACAGGAAAGGTTTTAAGCATTGCAAAAAATGCAAAAAAGAATTAATTGACCAAAAGATTGGTGAAATTGATAAATGTGAAAAATATGAACTGTGCGGGTTTTCAGTAATTTGGGACAAAACTAGCTCGTTAGTAGGCCTGCCGCTACCGCCTAGAAAAAAAAGAAAACTCAAGACGTGAACCTAACCCCTAAGGAAATCTACGAAAAGCTTTATTATAGAATTATTGATAATTTGCTCACCCACATCAGCAGGTTTTCTTCTCTCAAAAACCTGAATTTTTTTTAACTGTTAGGCTAAATCCTAAGAATTTTAAGTCGTTTTCTGAGATTAATAAATTTCCTAGTCAATTAATAGCTGATGTTCAAAAGCTATATCCCAACAAACTCCATTGAGTATAACTTACCGTTTTCTAGGCTTCTGATGTGAGTGTTGTAAATATCTAGAAGTTTGAAGTGAGACATGCTTTTCTTTTCCAGTTTTGGTATTGGAGGAAGGGTCAACAGAACTATGTTGGACACACTCTTCTGTAGGGTTTTGATGAGTGCAGAAAGTTCTTCACACATTGTACTCACATTTACATTCTGGAAAAAGAAACTATGAATCAATCATCCATCTAAATCATATTACTTGTAGAAATTAAAGTTATAATATGAAAGAGAAATTCTATTCCAATGGGAGACCAGTTATGTACTTAAATGACACCCTATGGCTTAAACAGTACACAACCTGTCATTACTGCCTAGATTCATTCTACCCTTCAAAAATATTTTTTGGGTGGTAATTTTTTCATCATACTTTCAAGAATGTATATTTTACTTCTCTGTGGGAGTCTTATATTCTTCACCATTCCATCTGAAATAGAAGCATTATTGTGAAGATTGAATATGTGTTTCTAAAGAACATTGATAAATGTTTCTGATTTACATAAACAAATTATAAATGCAAAATTTAAAAAAAATATAAAATATTAACAATAAGCCGAAGTTTCAATAAATAGCTTTTTAAACAGCAGTAAATTATAATGAAATCCATACAGTTGACTCCCTCTAGTCCGGTCTCGGATGGTTCGGACGCCAGAGGGAGACGACTTTTTAGAAATGAGTCATCAACGCAAGCTCACATTCATAATTGTTGTGTTTGATACGGATCTTCAGTGAAGCGGGAAATGACAATGCTGGTGTAGGAATTTTTACTCATGCGGATGGAAGGGCAGCATTGGAACTGACAACAACCTGCATCGATCAATAGATCGGCGCATCATCAGCTGAGGATGTAATGTTTATGAGGAAATGGCGTGATTATGCGTTCAAGCGAACAGTTTAAACGAAAAAGCAGAACAATATTACAGATTTCTTTTAATATGTACAGTATTGTAAAGCCAAGATTTTTATTCTTCTTAGGTTATAGTAAATACGTTTATGATAATATTATTAAATATAGAGTTCCGCTTTTTCATACTGTAAAATAAATTTGCAAGGTTTCAATTTGCGGTGCTTTATAATTTCATTTTCATTCCTGTTTATGGTGACATAGTTAATTTATCGATATCACAAAAACCTACGATCCAGTAAGTTGGAAATAAAAACCTATGTTTGGGAAAGTACACTTTAAAATGTGATTTATATAGATACTGTATGCTATTACAGGTTGTAATATATATATATATATATTTATATATATATATATATATAAAAAACCACCGGATGTTCCGGAATTTTTTTAATCTGGACAGGGGTTCAGTCCCGAGGTGTCTGGATTAGAGGGATTTCTCTTCAACACATTCAACGCTATGAAAAAAGTCACAATAGCTGCATTATTATTTTTTTAAATGCATTTAAAATTAAGTTTATTCGTGCTACATCTTTTACTGTGTGTAAAACATAGGTAATAATATAAAAATTATGTATGCCTATGTGTGTCCACAGCCCCATGAAGAAATGTTAAAGGTTTTGGTGATGAATGCTGCAGGCACCCATATGCATCATGGCATGAATTAATTAATTGCTACAAAGACCTAAATGTGTTTTAGAATGAATAGTGAAACGTCTACATTTAGGGAAAACAAAAATAAAAAGTAATACTGCAAGATTAAAAGTATATATTGTGTATATTGTACAATAATTGTAATCAGTTTCTGGGATACTTTGATACTTTGTTTATTTAACCTGCCCAAGTTTAGGATGACAGCCCACTCTTCAACTAGAATAGGCTCCAAATAATTACAATTATATAGCATTACTATCATAGAGGTTTTGCTTTAAAACTAACAAAAAACAAATAAAAAACAAATCATCTATAGTGATATAGTATACACAACATCCATTTTAATTTTAATTATGGTTTTGTTAACACCAGACTAATTCTTATCTAATCAAAAAAAAAAGAAAATTTGACTTTCATGATTAACCTATGGAATTTAGGTTTACACATATTTCAATTTTTACAATCAATTATTATGTTAACAGCAACCCTTTTATTTGATTCATCAAATTTATTGTCATTAATTTATACTATAATCCGTTATGAAAACAGAATACAATATAATCAATATCTTCTCAATAAAAGGTCCTTCAACTTGTTATAAAGGCTTGTTCACTCTCTAAACTCTTAATATCACTATCCAAGTTATTTAATAATCTAATTTATGACACTTGACATGATTTATTAAAGATAGCAGTCCTATAAATTGGAAATTGTAACACTTCCTCCCCATATCTAGTAACTCTTAAATGAATATTTTGCATTGAACATAAGTATTCTTTTAGATAATCTGACATACAATATCTCAGTACATTTAACGCCATTCCTTCTTTCAGCTATAATTAGCCATTTCAATCTTTTGTAGTATGGTATAACATGATCATCGTATCTTAACTAAAATATGTACTGAACACAAGTTTTTTGTGCCTTTTGTAACAGATAGGTTAAATCGGTATTAAGTAAACTATTCATTTAATTTATTCTGGGTAAGTCAAAATGTATATATAGTTGCATATTGTCTGCATAAAGCATAGCAAAACAAAGCATAATATTATGTTTGCCCAAAAACTCCTTATTTTGATTCCTTTGGTCTACATAATGCTGAATAAGATTATCGTTAATTCAATTTTATAATCCACAAAATTAGTTATTCAGATCATTTAAATCAACGACAGGTTCTATAACTTTAGTATTTTGGTTGCCAGTTCCTTGAGCTTTAAGAACATTCCATATGTTCTTGAACACAGACGTGTTCTAATATTCAGTGGCTTTCAAGTTGTATTTTTTATCAGCAAAATTGACCAGCAGAAGATTGGCTACCCATTGTTGCAGCATCAAGTTTAAAATGTGTGCTGTAATTGAAAATCCCGCGAGCTGTGAGGTCAGATAAGTAATACGGTTTTTGTTAGCCAAAAACCTAAACCGATTGAAATTTATCGTAAATTGTGCAAAGTGTACAGAAACGACGTTATGAATGAAAGTTTGGTCCGGAGATGGTGTATACAGTTCAAAAATGGCCGCACTAACGTTCATGACAAGGAGAAGAGTGGACGACTGAGCGTTGTCACAGATTAAGTGGTTGACAAAGTCCAATACTCTACGGTCTACAATACTCTCAGACCTAGTCTTATCAGACTGAGTTGATCTGGGTGTCAGGGAAACATTGTAAACTTGGAGCTACACCACTTTCAGACCTGACCGTATTAGACCAAACAGTTGATTTGGGTGTCGGGGAAGCACTTTCTCCCACAGGATTTCTCGTGGCCTACTTTCTTTATTGTGAGGCTGTGCGTTGACCTGGGATTCCCGGGCAGGTCATAAACTACTCTTGTTTCATTGTCGTCACTGGGTGTTCAGCTTAGTATAAATGTTGATATAAATGTATAATTGTTCATTATAAATCAATGAATGTCAAATCAATATATAAGATCAGGGTATTAATAACAATAATTCATTGATCGGCTAGTCAGTCGATAGGAAGCTCAGTGATGAGCCAGTGCTCGGAGAGTGAAGGTCGCAGTGATAACGTCGTGTGTCGGTCGCATCCGGAAGTTATCTTAGCGTATACACGTGCTAATTAGTGCAAAATTTAGCGGTTGTTACAAACTTTTGATATAGTTATTTTATTGAAGTTATTAGTATGGCAGTTTGTGACGAGTGTACAAAAGATGTTAAATCAAACAAATTATAGCTTCAGTGTAGTGACTGTAAGATGGATTTCCATGCCTAGAGCTAAAATTGTAGTAAAGCCGAAGTGGAGTGTTTAGCTTTAGAAAATATACCGTGGAGGTATAAAATTTTTAGTGAAACCAGAAGAAAAAGTCTGCGGTTTCAAACTGATGCGGCAGATGGTAAGCTTACTTTAGAAGACATTATAAGAAAAAATTACGGAAATAATTGAAAAACCAGATTTCTCAGGAAGCGAGTGTTAATAAGACTTATGAACACATGACTGAAATACTCAATGAAAATACTAAGCCTGTAAATAAACAGAAAGATTCTCTTGATAAATACTTAAAAGTAGTTTATGAGTTAGTAGCAGAAAATAAAAGAGATTAAATAGTAAGGTTTCTGAACTAGAGGAAAAGATTGAAATGAAAAATGAAATGAAAAATCTTTTATTTATCCAGGCAAAGTTAGGGCCACTTGGCCCTTTCTTACACTTAACCTGGTGTAGACAAATAAAAAAAAATTACAACAGGATGCAAAAAAAACTATATACATTTAACTTATTAACTTCTGTACATAACATATTCACTTAAACAAAAAATATAAATAAAAAATAAATAAAAATATATTTTTATACAACCACACATACAAGCACACACGTACCAGCCGTCAGGCACACAGAAGCCCTAAGCCACACCAGCCGTGACCATACACTCGAAAAAATGAATTTTCAGTGCCGCCACAAAAAGGGAACGTTTTTCTAAGGATCGGATGCGTAAGGTTAGACTATTCCATAAACGGCAGGCGGCCACAACAAAAGCCCTGCCATAAGCCGTGGTCATATGATGAGGCATACGCAACGTCGATGAGGCAGAACGCGAAATACGCGAACTATCTTGAGACACAAATTTAAAATTTGGTGCAAAGTATTTTGGTAAGCCGGTCTTTAAAATTGAAAACGTTAATGTAAGAATTTTGATTGCTCTTTGATCATTTAGTTTTAAGATATTAGCTTCAAGAAAGTATGGCGTGATATGCTCGTCCCGTCTCAGACCATATACAAATCCTAAACAATAGTTTTGAGATCGCTGGAGCATACCCGCCTGAGTCACAGTCATGTCATTGATCACTGAGTTGCAGTAACTAAAGTGAGGTAGTACAAGTGATTTGATCAAGTGCATCAAGATCAAGATTGAAGATATGGAACAATATTCCAGAGTTAATTCCATTGAAATTCATAATATACCTGTGGACAAAAATGGGATTTGGTACAAATTGTTAAAGATGTGGGGAAAGGCTTGGATATGGACATAAAGGACTCGATGATTGACGCCTGTCATCGGTTATGGATTTTAACTATATAGATCAAATATGTATGTGCGTGCGGGCGTGTGTGCGCGCACGTGTGTGTGTGTGTGTGTGTGTGTGTGTATATATATATATATACTGCCAAACATAAGCAAAATTGCATTAACTTTGACATTATTGCATTAATGCCGCTATATACGGCAGTCACAGTTCCATTCCTTGTTATTCGACTTTATCTCATCAAAAGTACCATTTAGATATCAATTTTTTAAAATGTGTATATGGCAGTCACAGGTTTGATTTTGTTTCCTTTTTTTAACAATTACGTCTCGAACCTCTTTTTCAATTTTTAAACCACAGTACAAAATTTTAGATAAAAATTTTAGATGATTGTAAAATAAAATAACTACATTACAACACGGTACCATAATTTCACGGTTTTTTATAATGTAATACAGCAGCCCGATACTTAGATAGCAACGGACCAACGTCGTCTGTCAAATCTTGGTTCTCTTTTTATGGTGATTCGTTTTCCTCATTGTAATAAATAAAATAGTTGCATCATGAAGTAAAATTGTGTATTATTATTTATTAATACATCAATGATTTAAATAATTTATATAATTAACTTTTATGATTTGTTTATGTAATTTATTGGCAAATTATAATTATGTTGATTACATTCGTGAATTATGCCATCTTAACCTGATGATGGTCGAGGTCACTTGTGTAACGTGCTAACGTGTAACGTCGAAGGTTCACCCATTTGACGTCACGTCATTTGACAAAATTTGCACAAATATATTTATAACGTGACACAGATCGATTCTTAAGAAATAAATCAATAATTAAAGATATGTAGTTATGTAAGATATGTAGTGTGTATTAGTGTATAAGGTAGGGTAGTTAATCTGCGGGGGGGAGGTATCATGCGATGGTGGTTGCGGCGGGAAAGGTTGGGGGCGCGGCGTGAAGTTTTGGCGCGAAAGGTGGCGGCTGCGGTGTGAAGTTTTGGCGGGAAATAAAAGCTTGCGAATAATATATCTCAGTGTGAAATGTGAGAGCATTCTTTACAAAGAGAAAAAAAGAGAAAAGACATAGCACAAAGAGTGTAATATGGCGTTATGCGTGCGTCCATGTTTTGATGACTTTAATACAAAAAAGTTATAAAATGTTATTTTGGATATTTTGAACCGAATACACATTTTCTGCTATATTTACAGTAGACTACAATAAATTTTGGTGAAAAAAATTGTTTAATCCTTTGAGGTGTGATTTGATATTTTCCCCTTACTCCTCATTAGCTCTGAGATGGTGACGTTTTAAAACGTCATTACTCCTTAAAGGGTTAGCTTCAATTTATTATTTAAAACACAGAGCGCTGTTAAAAAGACATTTTGCTAATACTCATTGTATTTTAAGGGCAAAAAAAGAAATATACAAAACACATAATTTATTACTAAATAAAAGACCTTTTTAGTTGTGCTAACTTCACTGTAACTTGTCACGAAACAAAGGAGCGAAACAGACTGAAGGACACTTACTTAACCTCCACCACCGTATCCCCTTGACTACTGAAACCCCAAACAACAGCTATTCCAAGCTACAAGCCGATATATTGCTAACTCCATGTTTTGTAGAAACTTAAAATGATAAGTGAGCTCACTCTTCGACCATCCGCGGATTCAAATTTGTTACTTTTAAATGCAGTGAAGTATTAATTCTAGTTTTGTTGTTCAGCCTATAAAGAAGTTATGATTTTAAATGTCCAATTTAATAACTTTGAGAACATATTTATTGATTTTTTTCTAATTTATTCATAGATAAGTGTGATTCCACTGTGAGTATCTGCATCCGAACCTGAACTATCCGATCCGAAAAAAAATTTCACTATCCGCACACCTTTAACAGATTTTGATAGATAGATTTTTATTTCCATTTTTAATATTAGGCTTACAGTCGATTTTTTAAAAGAAATTTGTGTGAAAATCTTTCAAACTAAACTACTACAATGGCTGTGGACTGTACTATAATGTGTGACTAACGGCATAGTTAGTGGATGTACAAAGACTAGCGCCAGCGGCTGAGGACACGAATTCCCACCCAGAGGTGACGTCAATTTCAGCAGAAATTGCCACGGATTAATCTACTTTTATCATTTAGGATACCTTGACATCATTTTTGAATAAGTAATCACATAATTTTTTTGCAATTTAGGTATTCAAGTATACGCATCTCCCACAGCGAACGTATTAAAAACTGTTTGCATGTTGTTTTTTATGTTCATATAAACTTCAGACAATTTAGAATTGTTTTAGCGGTGATGTCATTAAAACTTGCATTTTAGTTACATTATCACATATACATTATCACCTGTAGTCATCATTTTAACATTTTAAAAAATTGTTGATAATTATAACAGTTATGTAACACATAGATTGATTTTAATCACAATTACCAAGCTGAACTCCCAGTACTGTAGAATTGAATAAAAAATGTGTTCAATTGGACACTCACCCTCAAAAAATCGTTTGTGCCAATCATCAGAATGATTTTATCAGAAATTGGATAGAAATTGTCCCTCACTCTCCTATGAAGATCTGTAATGGTCTGGCCACTAACACAAATTCCTATTCTTCCAGAACCTGAGAACAGGTAAAACAATGTATTGTATACTAACCATTACTTTTTTTTATTTTAAACTTAATTTTCTTTAACCACGTAAAATTTTGTAAATTAAACAAAGTTTTACTGAGGTACAGTAAACCCTCTCATATCAAACATAATTTTGGTTGTAATACTAACACTTTAATAATACCAAAACTAAAAAAATTACGTAATACAGTACAAAGCGGTACAGTACTGGCTGGAGTAATACAATTTTTCCTCCATCGTAATGACAACTTTTTTTCTTTTTCCGGCCATAATAGCTTATTCCTACCAGAAATTAAAGAACCGTTTCAAGAAAGACTAGGTCACTGAAGAAAAACAAAGACGACTGACCACGGAGGCGGTTGTTGTCACTACAGTACAAATGATGCATTGGCTTGGGGTGGGTAGGGACAGGTGGGGTGGGGAGGTTTATTGTTTCGCAAGTCAGTGACCTTGCACCAGATAGCCCAGAATACAGACAGCAGCGCTAGAGACTCAGGCACTTGGGACTAGGGTGACTCATCGTTTCCCCACTCCGTTTTTGAACATTACTGCTGTCCACATGGCTTCAACCCCGGGTTCGGCGACCGGCATGCTACTAACCGGCCTACAAACAACGTTCGCTACTACTGGTTTATCAAACATTGACCTCCTAGAGTAATTTTAAAGTTTTGTATGCTTTCAAAATCAAGTCCGGATATGAGAGGGTTTACTGTACTTGGATAATACTAAACTCAATTGACCAGTAAAATATTTAAACCAACCAACAATTTATAAATTCTGCCCAATGACATAAAAAAATACATTTAATTAACATTAAATTGACACAAATACATTGATATTAATATTTTATGAAACTTTAAAGAACATAAAAACCCTCCAAAATTATATGTTAAATTGGATTACAATTTACACACACACATTTCCAAACTAACTTACCTTCCAGTAAAGTTAGTCCCATAATCTGTTGAGTTTGATTAATTATAATAGATCAATTATTCTATTTTCCTGAAATAAATTTACTATAATTTATATTTCACATAGTTATACAGTGGAACTTGGATAACTTGAACTTCTTTAATTTCCCTTGGTCCCAGGTATCATTTTCTATTTCAACAATACTAAAATATTGAGGATTAACCAGAGTCCCGGTAATCCGAACATCCGTTAAACCGAACTACCTGATGGGGAAAAAGGTTACTGAGTTTAAATTAAAAACAAAGCAATGTAATCTGAATTATAACACTTGAATCTACAGCATGGTATCATTAATTATAGATTACCACATATACAATGTTAATTAAAAACAATAACTTACTTTTTGGAACAAAGAATTCAGTTATCATAATTTGAAAAACAAAGATATCCTTTTAGCCATTGCAAAATTGTGCCATTGTCTCATAAACATCACGTATGCGGATCTAACAGTACACTGTTGCTTGAGATAGCAATATCTAGCTACACTTACAGTACATCAAAATAGATTTGATTCTCACGATTCTACACTTTTATCATCACTTTTCGGCAAACTACTTTTCACACATTTTAGTTCATCTCTAGAAATGACCGTGATTGCGTGAAAATAGGCCTACAGACGGCACTTTTAAATCATTGTTCATTTTAAGTATCAATTTGTGTGTCGTGTTTAACAGTCCATAACGGATAGAACGTTCCTGCAGGAACACTTGATGTTCAGGCAAAAAATGTAGTGGACAAAACTAAATGTGAACTGTGATAAAGACTAATTGGTCTAACTACACAGTTCGGGTCTAAAATAATGGATTTTATTAGTACTGTACTGTTGATGCAACTTTACAAGGCATTTCCGGAAGATCCGAACAACTAAGTAATCCAAACAGGGTTTGGTCCCAATTAGTTTGAATTACCGGGATTGTGGTGTAATTCAAAGTATATTTTGGGTAGTTTGAATTTTCAGCATGGTAAATTGAGATATCCTCCTGGATAAATTGAGATTGAGATTCTTGTTTCAGTAAAACAGAGTAGGTCAATCAGTTCTTTTAAGAATTCGTTGTAAAAAATGGATTTTTACCAAATCATATGTTGAGATAGATCAGTTGTATTCTTAATATTGGCGAGTCATGTCTAGCTCTAAATATTTGCATTATCTGTGTAAGTATCCTGTAATGTTATCATTATTATAGCTGCACACTTTTTGTTTTACTTCCTAGATATCAGTGAACTTTGTTTTTCTTTATTGTCTTTTCCACAAAATTATTGTACTAAAAGTTTAATTAATTTTGATTCATTCAGTTATCCTTTTCACTTATTACTCTATAGAAATATTTTCCTTGTTAATTATTAGCTGAGACTCCCGCCCACACACAGAGGCTTTGTCTTCCCTTGGGTGTGTATATTTCTCCCCAAGTTAAAGAAAACTGTATTTGTTAGGTAACATAGGTTTGATGTATATTTTAAGTTTAAATAATTTGTTCCTTAAATCATTGTAATTTATTATTTCACATTGTATTTATATTCTATTCTTGTGGAGAAATAAAGATTTATTATTATTATTAATATTATTATTATTATATTATTATATATCGTCAATTACATAAATCTTTATAATAAAATACAATGGAAAAAACATTTATATATAAAACATAAAAATTACAATAACTAAAAGGTGTCTGCAAAAAAGTCTGGGATGGAATAATAAACCTTATCCAGTAGAATTGCTTTAAAAACATTTACTGTCAATTGTTTGAATTTATTCGGCAAATGGTTGTAAGCTTTAGGCCTGTGTACAAAGAATATTTTTCTTTTTTTTTGTCAGTAATAGCAGCAGAAACAGTAGGGCAACTTGAAGAGTCTTGTGACTGGCTTTCACATGAAGAACTTGCATCTGTAGATTCTGAGTTAGAATTTAGGTAGTGGTGCTTGCATATAAGCTTAGCAAGATTCTCTGCCAGAATATATTTTCTGTAGTTGTTCATGTGTAAGCCATGACGTGTTAAGTGTTCTCTTCTTTGCCAGTTTAGATGCACAATATCTACGTTTTTCACTTTTGGCTCCAAATAGTAGTTATTATGTGGTGTGTGTTATATAGTACTCAGTGTTGTAATATTTATTGATTTGTGTAAGATTATTTCCAGAATTTTAGGCCTAATCATACGGTGCTTATTCTAGTTCCACACGATGAATCGGGAAAACATTGCCGGTGATGAAGAACGGCTTCGAGCTATGATAAGTGATGTGTCTAGTAATGACACCGGGTTACTAACATTTGATCAAACACTTATAAGTGAGCAAATGTCTCAGAAATTTAGTGATGTTGAAGAGGAAAATGAAGACATTCCGGAAAATGACGTTCCAACAACAGATGAGAACGAACCAAATGAAGTAGGCCTAGACGACTTGAACAGGATGTTGACATCAACTATAAACCCTCATCAGAGGGTGAAACTTCAGACAGTAGTTCAACTTCCAGTGATCATGATTTTATAGCATCTACTCCAAAAAAAGAGGTAGGCCTACTACAAGAATAGAGGAAATAATCGCTAAGCGTAGCCGTAAACTTATTTTATCTTCCCCTCCAAGTCCGATAAGACCCCACTCTCTTGAGGAGGAGATGATAGACGACCCAGACCCAGTAAATGAGCAAATTATAGTCAATGAGGCCATAAATGAGCAAAATTTTCCTATAGGGCCAGATGATATTATTTGGGAGGAGGCTCATAATCTCCTTCACAATGAGCCTCTACCGAATGAAGGAAATCAACAGGATGAGGACATTTGGCAAGAGGTTGGACCTGAGATAGATTTCCCTCACCGCCCCGTCACATACCAGGAAATTCCCGGGCCCAAGCACATGCCAACACCAGACTCCCCCCCAGTTACTTACTTCAGTTTGTTTTTTACAACGTTACTGCTGCAGAGCATTGGTCAGAGAAACAAATAGGTATGCCACGCAATGCTTAGAACGATCTGATTTTTCCAACAACTTGAGAGTGAAGAAATGGCTCCCTACTTGGGTTCCTGAGATAAAAGGCTTTATTGCCTGTATAATAAATATGGGTCTAATCAGAAAGCCGACCATATTCTCTTATTGGTCTACTTTACCAGCAATGGCGACACTGTGGTTTACCCAAATGTTTACTAGAGATAGGTTTCAACTGGTATTGCGTTTTTTCCACCTAGTAAACAATGATGCCATGGCACAAAGGGAGTTTGATCCATGTGCTAAATTTCAACCTCTTTTGGACCAAGCCAACATATTATTCCGACATTATTACATTCCACACAAACAGCTGTCGGGTAGATGAGTCCCTTATTGGGACTAAATCCCATACTGTTTTGCAACAGTACCTTCCAAAAAACACCACAGGTAGGGTATAAAGGTTTGGATGTTGTGTGACTCCGTGGCAAATTATGTGTTAGGGTTTTTTGTATACAAAGGAAAGCATGTCCCACCAGAAGAAAAAGCAGAAAAAAAGGAGTTTAGCTTAGGGTTTGTCGTGGTGAAAAAAAAACTGCTCAGCTTAGGTAATTATCTAAATAAAGGCTTTCATGTTTTTACCGGCAACCTTTTTGCATCCATTCCCTTAGCAACTCAATTGTATGAGCTTGGTACGTATTACACAGCTACTATTAGAGCTAATCAAAAGGACATCCCTGAAACAAAAAACGAAAATTTGGAGTTGGTGTAGCCAAATTTAAAAAAAGGATTTATCTTGTTGTGTGGGTTTTGAGATAAAAAAAAACTCAGAAGAAGCAGGTTCTGTTGATTTCAACTGCGTCTCAGGCAACAACAAGTGAAGTAAGACGTCGTGTTAGGAGACAAGCTGAGAAAGAAATTGTCAATAAACCTGATGTAATTCTGGAATACATCAAATACATGGGGTGTATTGACATCTCGGACATGATGGAGTATGAATATCTTAATGAGAGGAGAACTGTTAAGTTCTGGAAGAAAGTGGTTTTCAGTATCTTTTCCCGTGCTATTGAATGCATATATACTTTACAAAGAAAATGTGAAACTAAATGGAAAACCTATGACTTGACTCCAATTCATGGAATCCATAGTACATGAACTTGGAAAGGAATGGATTTTGGCAAAAAGCAAGCACCTCAGCCTCAACACCAAGGACCTTCAAACTTATTTGGTGTAAAAAAGTTACCTGCGTTATCATGATTTGTTTTGTTGAGAGAGTCATAGTGCCTCCATGTGCTATGAGTGGAGTCTAGTACAAGTAGAGACCAGTGGCTACCACTACTACCACTGGTAGATGTACTGTTATTCAAGGGGAATAGTATAGCTTGTATTTATTTAAGCTTAGTACTACTATTTGACTCTTAACCGTGTCCAAATCTGCTAGCTTAATGAGTTGGGTGACTGAGGGCTTAAAGATGTAGACATTCTTCTCTTTTGTACATTTATGCGCATGATTTGTCAAATAAAAAGAGATCGCCTCATCTCCTATCCATTTTTTGCGGTTTAAAATGTCCTTCTTATATTTATTGCAGAGTTTTTCGGTTTCCTTCTATAGAATAATTAATTATAACATTTGAATTACATTAAAACAAAACATTTATTTACTAGAACAACAACAAGTAAACAAAAACAAAAGCAAATGATTGTAATTTATAAAAATAGCTAATTGTATATTCCTACATTTCTCCCCGTTCAATTTAGGCTGAGTTTTCGAAATTGGGTCCATTATAATCTTCAAGGTCGTCTTCAGGCTCCGGTTGTATTTTCCATTGAGGTGGATCAGTCGCACATTCTCTTGCTCTTAACTGATAAGAATGTTTCCTCTTGATTTCTCCCCCAACTAAAACTGTGTATGATAACTCTCCCGTCCTTTCTTTTACTGTTCCTGGTCTCCAACCTTCCTTCGTCTCATTTTGGACCCTTCTTTGCACACTTCTTGTTTAGGAGTAAACTGGAGGTAGGAGTAGACTTCCATCTATCCAGAGCTGTTGGTATCCTTCTTCCATAGAATAGCACAGAGGGTGGCTGTCCTGTGGTCTTCTGTGGAGTATTCCGATATGCCAGCAATACTTGTAACAGTGCAAGTGAAGAGCTGAGACCTTCTTGTTTGCAAGCATTGTATCTACTCTTGAAGGTTCTAATTATCCTTTCTACCAAACCATTGGTTTTCGGATGATATGGTGACGAAGTGACATGACCGATGTTATTATTCTTACAGAATAACTAGAACTCACGGGACGTAAACTGAGTGCCGTTATCAGATACGATTTTCTTAGGAACACCATACCGAGAAAACCATGTCCTCAACCTATTGATGAGAGTAGTTGTTGTCATGCGGTCCATTACTTCTATCTCGACCCATTTTGAGTATGCATCGATTCCTACTAGCCAGAATTGGTTGTCGAATGGCCCTGCAAAGTCCAAATGAATGCGCTCACTTGAGCTAGTGCTAGTGCTTGAGCTAGTCTTGTCTAGTGTCTTGAGTGAAAAACGAGACAAAAAGTCTGCTAAACAATTGTCTTGCCCTTTAATGTACTGAATGTCAAAATCGTATTCCATTAAATACAAAGCCCAACGAACCAAGCTGTTGTTTACTACTTTAGTAAGGTCTCGGTTAGTCCCAAAGATTCTTTCAAGTGGCTTGTGGTCTGTTCTCACTTTAAATTGTCTTCCACTGAGGTATTGCCTGAACTTCTTTACAGCGAAAACCAACGCCAGTGCTTCCTTGTCAACTGTGGTATACCTTTTTTCTGCTTCTGTCAGAGTCCTTGAAGCGTACATAACTGGTCTTTCTGTTCCATCCGGCAGCAAATGCAATAGTGCTGCACCAACCCCTTGTTCACAGGCATCACATACAACAATGACTTGTGTATATCATATGGAACCAAAGTCTTTTCTAATGATAAGATATTCTTCAATTTGTCGAATGTAGATTGTTCAGTTTCAGTCCATTTCCATTTAGTCTTTGTACCAGTTAGCCTATGCAAGTTTGCAGCAATCGCATGTAAGTTAGGTATGTACCTCTAATAAAAGTTTAGTGCCCCAAGGAAAGCTCATAACTCTTTCACATTCTTTGGCCTTGGTGCGTGTCTTATTGTTTCCACTTTGTCTTCTGAGGGATGAATACCATTTGTATCTATTGTGTGTCCTAGATACTTCACGGACGTCTGAAAGAACTTACATTTTGACAGTTTTGCTCTTATTCCACTTGATTCAAGTCGCTTCAACACTTCTCAGAGTGTGGTTACATTACATGTGTGGTCTTATCCCTGCTAGAAATCTCCCTGGTCCATACACCTCTGAAACTTTGCCGGACTCGAGGAAAGTCCAAATGGTAACCTTGTATAACGAAAGTAACCTACATGTGTTGCTATTGTAAGATATTTCTGGGATTCGGGGTGTACCTTCATTTGCAAATAAGCATCTTGCAGATCTATGACTGAAAATATCTTTCCACCTGTCAGTTTTGATGTTAAGTCATCAAAGGTCGGCAAGAGATGTTTTTCTGGTACGATGTTTGGATTCAAAGTTGTGCGGAAATCACCACAGATCCTGACTCTACCTCCACCTTTGTCTACATTAACTGTTGTCGTACTCCATTCTATCGGTGTTTCAGTGTATCGGTGATCCAATGTTTCCAAAACCCCTTCCTGCACCAATCGCTGTAACTCTCGCTCTACAGCCTCCCTTAAGGGAAATGGAACCCTACGTGCCCCAAAAGCTACAGGCTTCGCCCCGCTTTTCAGGTGTATAAGTTCATTAGAATCAGATATCGTTCCTAGCTCATCACGAAAAAGCTTAGAAAACTCCTTTGTTAATCCTTCAACTTCTTTTAGCATTTTTTTATCATATGTTTCATCACTCTTACGTATTTCCTTCATTACTATTTTTTCATTGTCCACGCGTCTTACATTAACTTCCTCAGGCAAACTGAGATTGAAAGCTACACTCCATGGCAAACCAAATAATGGAACATCATCTTCCAGCAATACAATCACCGGCAGACGTTTAGTACGATTGAATAAAGTAACATCCACAAAAGTCTTACATTACCCATGACCTCAGCTTCTTCTTTCCGTAGCCAGTGATGACATCAGACGTCTTTTTTAGAGTTTCGCCCTCTAATTTTATCTGATCCCATAGAGATAAACTGATAGCACTTACCCTAGCCCCAGAATCAAATTCCATTCTAACATTATACCCGTTCAAGTCTACATCTATTGTGGCACGGGGAACTTTACTCTTAACAGACCTAATTTGGCTTTCACTTAAATCTCTATCAGAACTATACTCATCCTCGTCAGTTTGATTAGAAGGATCATCTACCCTCCTTAAATTTCTATCACTACTTCTTACAAAATTACATCTACTTTTGTACATTCTTGCGAAATGGCCTTTCTTTGAACATTTCTTGCAAACAGCAGAAAGAGCAGGACATCGGACTTCATTCTGATCATGTACAAATCCACACCTATTACACCTATTGAAACTACTAGGTTTTTGGACTTATGGGTTCTTATTTTCCTTACTGTAAGGCCTACTTATTTTACAAATCCCGTTCTTACATGACTCCTTGGAAATCTCTTCTCTTGCGCGTTCCATGGATTGAGCTAACTCTAGAACTACTGATGACTTAATTTTATCACCTCGGTTATTCACTCCATACACTCCGGGCCATCTTTGTCTGATTTCTACTTCAAATTCCGGACAATTGCCCCCCACTGCAAACCTGTCTCTTATTCGCTCATCTAATTTATTTCCATACTCACAACTTCTAGCCAGGGATTTCAATCTGTTATAAAGCAAAATAAACGTCTCACCTTCTTTTCTGATAGCTCTTTCAAACTCAAACCTTGATGCAAAAAGGGTTCTCCTGGCCTTGAATAACCGGTCGGCTGCCTCTTTAATTTCTTTGTAGGTGCACTCCTCCCAGGCCTTTGGATACATCTGGTCCGTCAGTGCCCTGAGGTGTTCCTCTCCAATACTTGCCAAAAGAAGATCTCGCCGAGCCGCTTGTTCTTCCGATTCATCACCACCAAGTCCCTTTACTCTGCAGGTCAATTCAAAACGAGCTATGTAATCCTCCCACACATTTTCACTGTTATATTCCTTGAATGAAAACCTGCTCATTCTGTCTTGTATGCAAGACATATCACTATCATTATTTACATCTTTAAACTGTGACTGATTAGTTTTCCTTGGCATTTCCTCGTCGCAATATAGAATAATTAATTATAACATTTGAATTACATTAAAACAAAACATTTATTACTAGAACAACAACAAGTAACAAAACAAAAGCAGATGATTGTGATTTATAAAAACAGCTGATTGTATATTCCTACACCTTCATTTTAGTCCAAGCAGTTTCTTTTTCATTTTTTAATTGTGTTATAGTCTTCTTTAACTCCTCCATAGTGTGTTGAAGTTCAGATATTCTTAATTTTTGTTCATTTGTTTTTTACTCATAATCAGAAAAATAACAAGCATAGTCTATCAGATCGTCCTTGGTTATTGATAAGTCATTGTTGTCAGCCTCAATCAGTTCTTTCATCAACGACTTTTTTTTTATTTTTGGAGTGTTCATATACATTTTCTAAATGTGAGAAATCGTGTTTTAATATATCATAGGATTTTGCAATTCTATATTTTTGTTAATATCAATATTCCATCCCTCCAAAGTTTGTCCAAAAATTTAACTAGTTTCTCAAAAGGCTCCACACCATACTGATCAATAAGTTTATTTAGCTCATATCTTAAAAGGAACTGTCAAATCAGTGATTTTCTGATTAATGCAATAATCTGTATGTTCATCCAAGGTATTTTCTGTTGGGAAACAGTTTTCATTTGTTAATACTATTATATTCTCCATTTTTTATGCTTTATTAATATCTTTATTAGTCCATAACTCAGCAAAGTGAATTATAAAATATAAATATTTTTAATTGTCTATAGAAATCACTGCTTAATTTACATATTAGCTAACAATGCAGTATTTGGCAATTTTAGTAATAGTAATGATTGCTTCGAAAGAGAGATGATCTTCTCTCTGACAAAAAATGATATTGACTTTTTAAAACAATATAGTTTTGTTCTGTGACACAGTTTTATTTTGTTTATTACATTTTCCAATGTAAAAACTTACTGTAGTTTTCGAAAATAAATTTTTATCATGATTTTCTAAATTTTATTTTTTCCTGATTTTGATTTCAGATTAAGCGGATTTTTGGATTACCAGATTTCGGATTAGCTGGAGAAAGTATTGTTTTCGTCAGAATTTTCGAATTTGAGTTTCTGGTGTATATATCCATTTTAGTGCCCCCTGAATCAAAAAAGTGGTTTTAGAGTGATGTCTGTCTGTGTTAGCCTAGAGATTAGTGCTTCCTGAATCGAAAAAGTGGTTTTTTGAGTGAGCCGGGTCAACGCTCATTGCTGCAACTCGGATTGCCCCGACTCATTATAGTATCATATGTCTGTGTCTTGTTTGTGTGTTGTTTCCTCTGTGCCTGTGTCCTCCTTGACTGTGATTGGATTGCAAACAAAAGGAATGGAAACGAAGGAACGGAATGGAGTCACTGCACCTTCATAGGTGCAGTGACTCATCTAGCGTCACTGTCGGCCAAGTTCAAGTCTTCAAAAATTTTATTGGAATCCATTTTAATCTAAATTTTAGTTTGGCTAACCGACATGTTCCACTAAACCTGTATCCTGCCACACCATGGGTAAGCATATTTCACTGATAATTTGAAGTTTTACACAATTGTAAAATACTTTGGTGCCATTTTGCTCCAAGCACATGTTACATCTCACCAGGTTTTGCCTTATAAGTTTTATTATCACTGTCTGCAGTGCACTTTATGTTTCAATTGTTTTTTATGTTCTGTTTCAAGGTAAATTAATAATTTTGTCAAAAGTTCTGACTTTCCGCACTCTGTCAGGTTTGTAGGTTAAACTCATTCTCCAGTCACGAGGTTGTATGCTAATTGTTTCTGTTAAATGTTTTTTGTCCTATGTTCTTTGTATTTGCCCTTCTTTTTTCTGGCCTGGAGTAAATTAAATAAAAAACTGATGTTAGTTTGTTGGTGCATGTGACAGACCTAAACAGGTGTCAAGCCTGTTTCATTTTGTTATGTTGAGAGCAAATTTTGGTCTGTTATTCTTAATTACAGTAAACTCTCTCATATCCAGATCTCGCATATCCGGACCCTCCAATATCCGGACGTGATTTTGAAAGAATGCAAAAATTAAAAAAAAAAAAAATTACTCTAGGAGGTCAATATTTGTTAAACCAGTAGTCGCGAACGATGTTTGTAGGCCGGTTAGTAGCGCGCCGATCGCCGAACGCGGGGTTGAAGCCATGTGGACAGCGGTAATGTTCAAAAGCGGAATCAGGAACCGATGAGTCACCCTAGTCCCGAGTGCCTGAGTCTCTAGCGCTACTGTCTGTATTCTGTGCTATCTGGTGCAAGGTCACTGACTTACGAAACAATAAACCTCCCCACCCCACCTGTCCGTACCCACCCCAATAGCCAAGCAAACGCATCACGTGTAACTGTAGTGACAACACCTACCTCCGTGGTCAATGTCGCCTTAGTTTTGCTTCACTGGCCTTGTCTTTCTTGTAACGGTTCGTTTTAGTTTCGGGTAAGAATAAGGTATTATGGCCGGAAAAAGAAAAAGGGTTCTCATTACGATGGAGGAAAAATTGTATTACTCTAGTACTGTACCACTTTGTACTGTATTACGTGATTTTTTTTTAGTTTTGATATTATTAAAGTGATTTTTTTATTTAATATCCGGATGTTTTATTCCCCTCTCATATCCGGATTTTTTGCTATCCGGATCAGCCGTCGCCACATTAGTCCGGATTTGAGAGGATTTACTGTACTATTTTAGGCCTATCAAATAAAAATGTAACGTTTATCTCTTATTTTCCTGAAAATTTTTACAAATAGGCTACTGGTCTTTGATTGAAAACTTTAAAAATTAAAAAATCATTTTACTGAACTAGCCTACAAGATAAAATTTAAAGTTAATCTTCTATACTAGCCTATACATTTTGGGGCAGCCCATGTTATATATTTTATATACCATGTTATATACCTGTGATATATTTTTATTGATATTTAATAATTTTCATATTTCACTTTTTATTTATTATTATTGTCCATTTAAATATTTATTTCTTTGTCATTTATAAATTTATTATATGTTGGCTAGGTTTATTTTATAGTTAGGCCTAACAAAGAGCTTGGGGATATTTTTTTTTAAATGCCACCACTACCCCGTCTTGCTATTCCCAAAGCTGTCGCTGCTGCATAATGTCGAAGATGCTTTGCATAATGTTACCATTAGTCTGGTCGTAGCAAAAAGGAGAGTGGCTTCTTTAAAAAAGGTGACGATTCCGCGCCTTGAACTTTGCGCTGCACATCTATTGTCCAAGTTAACTGGGCATATTATCAACTTGTTCAAATCTGTTAACATTGGCTTTGGAGTGATTCCACCGTTACTATTACATGGATCAAGACTCCTCCATATCGATTGAAAACTTATGTAGGCAACAGGGTTGCACAAATTCAGGAAGCAACAGCACCAGAACTGTGGCACCACATATCAATGCAGGAAAATCCCACCGACTGTGCCTCAAGAGGATTGCTCCTACCTAGTTTGGTTGTAAACAAGCTTTGGTGGAATGGCCCATCTTGGCTCTCCTTACCATCAAGCGATTGGCCAGCTTCAAAATTCATTCCTATATCTTCAGACTCAGATCTTGAATTAAAACCTGATTTACTCCCAACACTTGCATCAAACACTCAAGATGATTGGGATTTTCTAACTAAGTTTCATCCTGGACTACACTTATACGAACGATGGCATTCGTGTTGCATTTCATCAATAATTGTCGTGAATCATCACATCAACTTGGATGTCTTACAGCCATTGAACTGAATGCTGCACGTACTAAAATATTTTCACTAGTACAGCAGAAACACTTTTCTGGAGAAATTAAATTACTATCTGAACAAAAGTTGTGTCCAACAAACATCCAACATTTAAACCCATTTCTTGATCAAAATAATCTGATTCGGGTCGGTGATCGACTGGTCGTCTTTCACACTCAACGTTAACATTTGACGTCCGTCATCCTATTCTGTTACCCAAACAACACAATGTCGTGAATATATTGATTGATCATTACCATCTGCAACATCTACATGCTGGCCCCCAGCTGGTACAATCCTTATTAAGGCTCAAAATTAGATATAGATAATTATAGACCAGTCACACTCTTTTCAACCATTTCTAAAGTTTTCGAAAGAGTTTTCTGTGATAATCTCACAAATTTTCTTGAAGTTAATAATTTTTTTCATAGATCTCAATTTGGATTCAGGAAAAATATGAATACCAAGGCAGCCCTAGAAAGTTTTATTAAAAGTAGCCTGATTGAATTGGATGGATCGCAGAATGCAGCGGGTGTATTCTGTGACCTATCCAAGGCATTCGATTGTGTAAATCATGATCTATAAAATTATCATGTAATTATGATGTATTGGTTTATAAAATGTTTAAAATTGGCATAAAAGGTAGTTATTTGCAGTGGATTAAATATTACCTAACCGGCCGAAATCAAAGAACATGTATAGTTTCCGAAGATGGCTCTAAGTATTACTCTAAGTGGAGAGCCACACATTGTGGTATCCCTCAAGGTTCAATCTTAGGGCCACTGTTATTCTTAATTTATGTAAATGACCTCCCCAATTTTGTTAATTCAGAATTAATTCTCTTTGCGGATGATACCACTGCTCTAATAAAGGCTCAGACTTTAGCAGAATTAGAAAAAACTGTAGCTGAGACATTGTAAAAGTTAGATTCATGGTTTTCGTTAAACGGCCTTCTTTTGAACAGCGTTAAAACAAAAACTATTTTTTTCAAATCATCATTAGATATCCCGAGTCATAAATTTCTCGGAATTTTTATTGACAGTAAATTAAATTGGAGTGACCACATAGACTTTGTTACAAAAAAACTCAGATCTTTTGCATTCGCAATATCAGTTCTGTCCAAATGTACAACTATTGAAACGTATAAATCTTTTTACTTTGCATTTGTGGAATCGATTCTCCGCTATGGGATTACGATGTGGGGAAATGCTTCTAAAAGTAAGAGGGTTTTCACGGTTCAGAAACGAATCATCATAATTCTTACAAATGCTTCATACAGAGCCTCTTGTAAAGCTCTCTTCAGAAAGCTTGGTATTTTAACTTTTTCTTCTCTCTATATCTGAAAATTTGCTTCACGTCCACAACAATATCAATAATTTTTTAATATATTTTCCTTGTCACAAGTACTGTACGAGAAACAAACATATTTTGAATTATCCAATGCATAGAACCTCAGCAATATAAAAAAGCCCATTTTACACATTACAGATTACCAGAAAAATATAAATGTCTCAGCAGCTCAAATTTTAGAACAAAAATTCGAACCCTTCTTTTAGCAGAAAGCTACTACTCACCAACTGAGTTTTTAAATGACCCAGACTAGCCAATTTAGTGAATTGGTATTGCGTACTAATTCATTATATGGGCCTATATCTATCTTATATATATATATATATATATATATATATATATATATATATATATATATATATATGTATTAGATTTAAGATGAACTAAAGACAAGACAGCAGTTACTGCTATTGTAGCATCCATTGTGTAACGTTTTTGTGTCAATAAATAATTTGAATTTGAATACTACGCCAAAATGTTTGGATATTAAGTGCAAGAAATGTGATTTGTTCTCGTATCACAAGTGCGTGATTTTTTTCAAAACCAGTCCGAAAAGTAACACTCCACTCATTGGGAGACATACCTGAATTTCGTCACTCCATGCAGACCGTTTTCATCAACAGGTATTGATTATGCAGGACCATACACCGTCAAAATTCACAACTTGCGATCCTTCAAACAAGTCAAAGTACAGTAAAACCTCGTTAATCCGGACTAATTGGGGCTCGTCCGGATTAACGAAAGTCCGGACTAATTAGAGCTCGTCCGGATTAACGAAAGTCCGGACTAATTGGGGCTCGTCCGGATTAACGAAAGTCCGGATTAAAACAAATAATCTTAATCGAAGAAAGACAGTGATTTTTGGGTACCCCTTGTATATAATGAAACACCTTTTGCAGATAAACTTAAATAGTATGTATATTCTGAATATACAAAAATATAGACTTTGTATTTACGCCCATACAAAAAATGAGACAACGAAAAATTAAAGACTAAAATTACATTGAACATGAGGGTTGAGGTTCGTCCTCACGTGACTGAACTGGTTTGAAGAAGGAGTTGATCTTCATTTGCCTTTCCTTTGTGTTAATTTCACAATTAAACAACGCAACTAAAACAAGCAGTACAATTGACCTCTGTGGAGCAACTAACGGCCTGACACAAGCAGGAGAAACACAATCGTGTGACTGAGCTACTTACTATTGGCTGACAGTAACCATGGCAACGGTACTTACGCTTTGCGCTGTGACCGCCCGCACTCAACACACTCACGTCGCCGGGCGCAGTCGTACATTGACGAACGCATGCTACTAATCAGCGTTCTGCGCATTAAAACTGCGATCCAATGGCTGTCTGGATTAAGCGAAGTCAGTATAAATGGGGTCCAGATTAACGAGGGTTTACTGTATATATCTGCATTTTTGTCTGCATGACAACTAAGGCAACTCATATCAAAGTAGTGACCAACTTAACTATGTCCGCTTTTATCGCTGCTCTCGTCAGATTTACCTCTCGACGCGGCCTAAGCTGGGACATCTACTCAGATTTTGCAACTAACTTCACAGGAGCAAGTGCAGAACTGAAAAAGCTACTGAAAGAAAATATTAATAACCACAAATCTCAAGAAGAAATACAGAATTTTGTAACCAACAAGAATACAAAATTTCATTTTAATCCACCTGCTACCCCACATTTCGGTGGCTTATGGGAAAATGCTGTAAAATGTGTCAAACGTCATTTGCAAAGGGTCATTGGCAAGACAATATTGACATGTCCCGAATTTATGACACTCACAGTTCGCATTGAGGCCATGTTAAATTCAAGACCTCTAACACCTCTTTCATCAGACCCATCTGATTTTTCTGTCCTCACTCCTGGTCACTTCTTAATAGGTGGACCACTGGTGTCACTTCCAGAAAAGTCATTTATATATACACCCTCAAGTCATCTCAAACATTGGCAATTGACGCAACAGCTCTTCGAGAAAATTTGGCTTAGATGGACACAAGAATACCTCCATACCCTACAACAACGGCATAAATGGACAAATAAAAGTTGCCAAAATATCAACATTGGAGACATGGTCATTGTTATGCAGCCACACTCTAGTCCTCTTCATTGGCCTTTAGCTCTTGTGGTTTGAGTATTTCCAAGGAAAAGATAATATAGTCCGAGTAGCCGAAGTTCAAATATCAGCTGGACTATACACTCATCCCGTCACGAAACTGAGCCCACTACCACGAGATGATACTACACGTTGAAGCACAATGTACTTCAAAGGGGCCGGTATGGTGGGATGTGACGACTGAGCCTTGCAGTTGATCATATGATCATATGTTTTTATATTTAAAAAAATAAATAAAAATTATAAATTATGAATTTTATTATTATTGTTGACTGCAAGGTGAATTGGGTGTGATTGTTTCATGTTCTTTCAAATAATACATTTTCAATTTGTTTTTTTTCAAACTGAGTTTTTCTTTTGTATGTTTTTTCATATATCACAATAAATATTACAAGTAAGTGATATTAATATATTTTCAACATTGGCCATCAGGACTGGTCCTCCAACGCATTATCCATTAATTATGTTTGAAACAATAAATTATTCAATGATATTTATAGATCAAAGTTAAAGAATATGACAGTTTTATTAAAGATTTTTATTTTGAAATCAACTTAAAGGAGAAAGTATGTGTCAGTCAACTATTACCATTTTTTATGAGAGTTTTCATGTTCACAGATACATACATATATGTATAAATCTGTATATATATATACACACACACAATTGTTGACGACTATTGTTTTTTGTCTCTAGGCACCTTAAAACAAAAAAGTAACATGGTAACGGACCTAGATTTTGCCATGAGCTTCTTCCCTACGCGGAAATTGAGAAAAATGTATATGTAATTGTACTTTACTTTGTTTTCATTTGACTGTAGTTATTTACAGAATTAGGTGTTTAGGAATGAATTTATATTCAAATATAGTATAAATGTTGTGGAAAGAGTTTACATTTTAAAAGGGTTTTTATCATTTTCTGCAGGGTTTATAGAAACCTATTGAATTCAAATTTTTGGATCCGATCCCTTGAGGTTCAAATTATTCTAGTTCCACTGTAGTTGATCATCGATAAGGAATCATGCATTTGAAATTCATAAAAATAATTGTTTCTCCCTTCATTAGTCCACATTTTATAAAACATAATAATACTCACAGTTAGACATAGGCACTCGTTCAAGGCCTAGAAGTTGCTGCCCGAACCTACAGAACTGGCTGTCACCAACCATCTGGTATCCAATAAGCTCTGGCTCGACACCCTGCTCTGAGTTACATGACTGGTTGTGTCTCCAACTCTACTGACCAAATAAGCATCTACTAAATTATTTGTTCTCCAACTTAATTTAAAGGTCAAAAACAATAATAACCAAGTATTATAGGTCTAATAATTTGTATTTAACCTGTCTTCATATGATATTCAAATTATAAATACACCCTGCTGAATACACAGCAGACTTGCGTACTCAGTGATTTTCCAAAGCAATACAACTAAAGTTAAAATAATTTATAAGTATATAAATACTTGCACCACTAAACCTTACGTTTGTACCACAAACCTTAAAATATTTCTTTGAAATAGTGCTATGCCAGAATCAATTTGGGAGATTGTTTTACGTTATATTTGATTTCCTGTTGACTTTGAGTTAATCAATTGTATTTTCCCTGCATGCACGGAAAAATGTTAAATGTTAACAAATGTCAAATATTAAATGTTAAAATGTAAATTTGAGCCCTCTTCCATGATTGTATGTCAAGCCAAAAGCCCTTAACTATCAGGAGACTTTTCTCTAATTGAATTATAGAAGAAAAGTAGAAAGCAGGTTTGCTTCCATTAGGAACACTAAAATGTTGCATTTGTAATATGAATAAATTGACTTTGATTAGTTTAAGCTGAATGACATTTTATTAATATCCGTCAATAAATTAGATAATTTGTCTATTATTTATAAGATTAACATAGGAAAGATATTCAGGTTTTATGTTGTGAGGAATACTGAAAGTAGGTATATTTAGCTTAAACAATTATTTATTTATTTATACCTTATACCAAGTTTAATCAACGTCTGTCGATAAATAAAGGAGTTTGCCTATTTTCTATGTCCATATGATTAACACAGGAAGAGTATGCAGGTTAGCTGTCATGATAAGCTATGAGTTTTAAGTACAACTTAATGGATCTAAACCACATGAAGATGAAGAGTGAAATAATAACTTTTCTTTACCCACCATAAGATTAACATTGGAGCCCCAGAATACAATATAGTGTGTTTAGACTTTTTATTATGTAGGTAACCATTGGAGGAAGAGCAAAGCTTTAACAAACCAAATGGTATTTTTCTGTGCTGATTATAATGGTAAAAGATAAAGTTTAATACTTTTAAATTAGACATGTACAACACAAAAAGCTTTTTTGGGTTTTAAGTTTTAAACCCCCAAAACTTGATATATCTGGATTACAATCATTCGAGTAAATGTAGAAATACACACCTCTACCAAATTTTAATATTTTTGTAGTTTAATATTTGATTGAAAATTATTATTATATTTTTTTTACTTTAACGTTGATTCGTTTATTAGTATTCATAAATATTATATGTTCATTCTCATTATGTTTAAGTTACAGGATGTTTTTAATGTTTGCTTATTTGTAGTTGACATGTATTGTATTTTAACCCTTACCGGGTGGCTGACAACATTTCTCACGGCACAGTAGGGTCACACGGCGTGGTAAACGAGTTTATTCACGATCAGTCATTGTGCCACATTTACTGCATTGTAGTTCGCGAAACAACTGATAGAGTGCATGGTATTGTTGCTTTAGCCTCTATGTACACACAAAACCAATATGGAGGCTTTGTTGTATTTAGTGACTGAAATTAGTTGCTAGGCGACTTTGGCCGTACTTGTGCGTTCTCGTACTGCTTTGGACGAGAAAACTCGAAAACTCACGAGTCACTACGGCCAGCTGTTTTCACTTTCGCTAACCTAGTTTCTTGATATTTTTGCTGTAAGTGTTTTTCATTGTGTTTTAGCAGTAAATAGTGTATATTGTGTGACTGTTTTTATTGAATAGGATTTAACTAATTATTAATAACTGAAATGGCTCTTCCTGATGAAAAAAATGCTTTTTTAATACCTAAAAATAGTACAGTAGAACTACGGTATAACAAACCCCAAGTAACGAAATCCCCAATATAAAGAATTTTTTTCAAATCCCATTGAAACTTCCATGACACTCTATGTTAAAGTAGCCCCTTTATAACATAGTACCTGGTGACCGAGCTTTGCTCGTATAGAATAAGACATGTATTATAAAAATGAATTAGAAAAATTATAACACATTTATTACTCAATGAAAACATTTATGTGATTTAAATAAAACCGATTTAATACACCATAATTAATATAGCACTGAACAAAAAATATTGTCCCTGACGGGGTTGGAACTCGCAACCATCGGTTTAAGAGGCCGGCGCGCTACCGCTGGACCACGACGTCTGACAAATAAGGGACGCTGTTTAAGGTCTTTTAGCCAACCTCAATTATTGTTTTAACCGATCATTTACTGTTTAATTATCCAAACAGTTATTATTCTCCTGTGATCAACTGATTTTGTTAGAGACGGAATGAGGGTTGAAAAGCAAAAGGTAAATTTAATTTACACAAATTGGTTTGTTATAGTGGCTTAAAGCAGTATAATGATTAAGTTTTCTGCTATCAAAACACGATATATTTTGGAGATACTTTACTTATATTTCGAAAAGTTATTTTACCATTTAGTTTTTACAAATTGTTTGGTCACCTGATAATTTTGCATTTATTATATACATAAAATAAATATTTATTAAAAACCTCTATTCACATATTGTTCACCACCATCTTCAATCAAGAACTGTCAAACGGTTATAAACAGATGTTTTGATTTGTATTGTTTACATTTGATTCTCCATAAGCGTAATGTTAAATTTTTATATTTTAAACTGAATATTACAAGAAAACGAGAATTTCCCTGGACATTAGACCTATCTAGAACTTATTTTCTACTCGGATATTAGTTATTTCCAAAATTCAAAGAAATTCCTTAGTACCATTTTCGAGATCCGTGTGCAAATATATATATAAACCTTGCTTGTATTACAGTATTGGATAAATTTGGCTTATAACCCTGATGTAACGAAGTTTTGCAACTTTGGAATGGATCAACAAACCCCTATATTACGAATTTCCTAGATGAAAATCCCCTATATAACGAAGATAGTCCCTATACAACGAATCCCTCACCTTTCCGACCCCAATGTAACAAATTTTGCAAACATTAATAACCATGTCATATCCCGGTATGAATTAGGAAGAATTCTCGACCAGAAATCTCGAGCATCCGGTGTACAGTATGACTGGTTCAGTAGTTTTGTCGTTTTTCCGCGCTGTGAATAGGCTTAACAAAAACATTTACATATTACAAAATTGTATGATATAACATTTTTTATTTTACATTTTATTTTTTTATTTTTTTATTTATTAATTTTTTTACATTTTTATATTTTCTAAATTTAATTACTGTTCTATATTTTGATACGTAGGCCTACTGTATGAAGGTTAAATTTATACGATTTTATGTGTTATCTACTTCCTGTATTTTAGTAAATAGTAATTCTGTTTGGATATCTATTACTGTTCATTTGGTGTGTTTTGATAAATAAATAATTCATTTTGCTTGTGTAATTTAGTTTTAATTCACATGTTATATCTATAAAGATATAACAATTGGGTGAATACATACAGTAATATACTGTATTTTATTTTGTAATACTGTCATTTGTAATGTAGAAGCTGGACGCTGACCCGTTCGTTAGCGGGTTTGGACAAGGCCTTGAGGTTGCCGATGGAGCTGTTGAATAAACGACAATAAACATCGTCTCCGAACCTGGAGGAGAGTGTAAAGAGAGTGGAGAAGGCTACAATGATCTCCCCACCCCTAAGAAAGGCAAAAGTAAGGGGAAGGATTAGGGAGCTTCAGCAGGTGGGAGCATCTAAGACCAAGCCTCGGCTTCACAGACCCAGATTGGCAGAGCGGTCAGAGCAGCACAAGGCAGAGAGGGGGATTATTTGAGGTATCTATTAAATGAAAATTCTAGTGTTTTGAGGTAAAACAATTGAAACCCTTTCTTAGTATGCATCTAAAAACTATACAGAATATTTGTGCCAAGTTTCATAGTCCAAATCAATGTCAATTTCAGAAGCTTCAATCAGTCAGTAAGTCAATTAATAATGTTTGGTTTTTATAAGTACAGATTTTTGAAGTATTATTTTTTTGTATAAAAATCTTTTTGCTTGATTTAGAGTACTAAGGCCAACCACTAAACGACCTGTTCTGATGCATTGGATTCAAAAAGTTATATTCAACTTAATATGTAATACAAATTGTAATAACCCATTGGCTAAGATAGACGGGCACGCACTGCTGTCATGGGATCGCCAGCGCGTAACTACGGATGACAGGTGGTTTCCGTCATTGACTTATTCTTGATCTTATTCTATTGATTTATTCTTGTATTTAGCAGTCTTTGACTGTTGTATTATGGTATTTGACTCTCGATTGTCATAATCAAAATATTACATCGCTATGTTTTGACTCTCGATTGTTTTTATATCATTCTTTGTTAACGGTTTGTTTGTTTATATCGTCGTGCAGTATGCAGTTTGACAACAATGGTCATCTCGCAGCAACACATTCCTTGTTTCTGAGGATTGTTCTGATTTTGTTAGAAAGGTATATGAAAGTAGTAATTCAGAAAGTAAATATAGTGATGAGTTGAGTGTCTCCAGCTGTAAAAGTGATGTAGAATAACCTAAAAGTAGGCCTAGCCTTCAACAGTCAAACTGGACATCGAGTGATAACAGTTACAGAACAAAAAATTTTTTTAGGCCTATATAGTGGTAAATAGGTAGTAAAAATCTTTTTATAAATTAATTTTAATATGTGTAGTACCAAATTAGAAAAGATTCAGCTAGATATATAGGGAGTAAATATTCATTTTCTGTGTGTTTATTGAGTATTAAGCTTAAACCCTGATAAATGCTCATATAATTAAGTATCGGCATGCTTCAAAAGTGTACATATATTCAGTAGCCTATGGGTTAAAACCTGGGCGAGCATAATTTCGCTGAGCCTGGTTGTCGCTATCTGTTTAACATCAGAGGGATGTTAACATAATCTTACACATCAACTAATTTCAGCAGTCTTAAAGAAAATTATTATAATAACCGTATATGACGATTTATCCTGACGGAAGAAACTTGGATCACTCCACCGAATTTTGGGTCTCTTGGGTGAGTTCTGAAAATGAATAAAATATTGTTAGACCAAGTAAGCAGATATACAGTAGATTTAGGGTTACTTATTCACTTTATTTAGATTAGATTATTGAAATGGCAACCATACCACAAGGTAGGTATTTTAAGCCAAGTATGAATTAGGATTCAAATCAAATCAAATCAAAATGCCTTTTATTTAGAGCATCTCTCAGTACAATTGCTGCTTTACAGAGTAACTCATGTCACTTATATGCTACTTATTTACAAAAAAGAATAATAAATAAATAAAATTTACACATCAATATATACATAAAAATGATAAAATTACAATATTTGGCATTATAGTGGTACAGTTTTACAGGTTTTACCGCACAATAATTCTTTCAATTTTGTCCTGAAGGTTGTATTTGAAAGAGCTTTTAGGTTTTGGGGGTGGTCATTATACAATTTAGGCCCAAAATATGAAAACCCCCTCCTACCCATCTCAAAATTCACTTTAGGAAAATGAAGAAGGTCGTCATGTCGGTTGCTAATCAGCGCCACCCTCCCGTGAGCAACAAAGTCCGTCCACCAGGTATTCTGGCTCGTGAAGAGTCATCACCCGGTGAATGATGTTGCATGTTTGCATCCTGCACACGGCCTCAATCGTACACATCCCAGCAGCAGAACAGAAGGGAGAAATATGCTCTCGTCGGGGGACACTGTACACAAAGTACACAATGGCGTTCTGCAGCCGCTGGAGTCAGTCCATCTCCTCCCAAGTAATGCTGTTGCCGTACGCAGGAATACAGTAATAAACCACCGACAGCACCAAAGATTCAACAAGCCGTAGCTTGACTGCTTCAGGCAGGATGGATCAGTACCTGTACAAACCTCGTAGTCTACCCATAGCCACTTGTACAACACGTGTGATGTGGTCAGAAAATGTGAGGCTACTATCGAGAACCAGCCCCAAAGTTCTCACAGTCTCACTGGCCAAAAACGGCACGTTCTCAAGTTCAACACGCACACCTCCATTCAGAACTTTGTGCACGGCGTATATTTCAAAAATAAAAATTTAGTTTTTATTAAATTGTGTGAGGAATCCTCATTCCTGCATGGCTAGGCTCAAACCATGAGAATGCCACTTCACAGCAAGGGTGAAACGTTTGGCAACAAAACTCCATGATGACGCGATTGACGCCAAAAATCAACTTGACATTGTTGTCATCAGCCGCAAAAGCCTATGTTTGAAGATGAACGTTTAAAACCATTCAAGTATCCGCTCTAGATAGATTTGGCATTATTGCATGCATTATAAATAACATAAATAATATATATTGGTTTTATAATCCAGTAAATTGCTAAAAAAAACAATTTTTGACGTGGTAGTGCGTTCATAGATTAGATTAGATTATTGAAATGGCGACCATACCACAAGGTAGGTATTTTAAGCCAAGTATGAATGAGGGTTGATTGTAAGATGATTGTGGCGCGATCTTGTAGTCTTGTTACTGACTAAGGCTGACAAGTTCCTTAGACAGGACTGTTAATTAATAGCCCAACAGCCGATGGCAACTAAGGGACCAACAGTTTAACGTGGAATCCGAACCACGACCTCTGAATTACGAATTGGTCTAATTATGAGGATGGTCTTTGCCGATTAACATAGCCTTCAATAGTGCGGATGTTAATCCACACAAGAGAACACTACACCCACCGACCATCACTCCCAACTATCCACAATTCGTGAGCTCCAAGTAGCTGGATTACAGGATGACGCCACCATCCCAGCGGGTTCTCTTTGGTTTACCTTCAACGTGTCTACAGTAATGCATTATGATAGCTGTAAATTTTAATACAGTAGGGGTGAGTACCCCAAACGCCACAACTTTTGCCCCCTCCAAGAATAGGTACTGGAGCCGCCCTTGGCTAAGAGACCAATCAAGTCTGTAATTGGTCACATATGGTGACTGGGACGGTGGCGACGTCCTGTAATCCAGCTACTTGGAGGTCACGAATTGTGGATAGTTGTAAGAGATGGTTGGTGGATGTAGTGTTCTCTTGTGTGGATTAACGTCCGCACTATTGAATACTACGGTAATCCGCAAAGACCATCCTCATAATTAGACCATTTCGTAATTCAGAGGCTGTGGTTCGGATTCCACGTTAAACTGTACGTCCCTTGGTTGCCATTGGCTGTTGGGCTATTAATTAACAGTCCTGTCTAAGGAACATGTCAGCCTTAGTCAGTAACAAGACTACAAGATCGCGCCACAATCACCCTACATTCATTGCTCATTCATACTTGGATTAAAATACCTACCTGGGTAGGTCGCCATTTCAGTTAAAAGTATAAAGTATAAAGAGTTGAGCTTCATATATGAGGTTAAACCACTTTTACTTACAAAATGACTAGGAGATCCCTGACGAGTATCGACAATTGATTGGTCGAAGCTTGAGTTTGAAGAACAACCGTTATCATTGTGCTCTTCACTTAAACTTCTCTTTACCCTTGAACTACGTCTCTGAAAGCATACTTTATGATTATTAATATTAACATTATTAAAATTAAAAATATTACAAAATTACAACTGTTGACATTAGTCAATTCTGAGTTCAATAATATAACAATAATGACTTAATAAAAAAGTTCAAAAACAAAAACTAAAAGGAGATGAATAATTCTCACCCAAGAGAGGTGTCAACCTTCTATTTTTGGGCGGGAGCCTCAGAAATCTGAGATCTGTGTCCTAGGAATATTCTAATAAATATATATCACACATTAGTAGGATCAAGGTTAGGGTACAAACTTTCTTGTTGGGAAGGTACATATTTAACTACGCTAAAACCTTTAATCAAATCAAATCAAATCAAATCTTTATTGCAGTAAGACATTTTTACAAATGTATAGCAAGAGTCAGAAATTTAAAATTATTAACAGCTAACCTTATCATTCACTCTCTCAATTTCACTACAATAGTAACATTCTCGCTACAATAGTCACCATTCACACTTCTCATTTACACAAGAACTCTCCCTCTGCTTAAATTCAATGACCGATAAATTCTCCCACCGAGTAACATTCGGAAGCCACTAGGTAGCCTTTCAATCGAGCCTTAAATTTTTTAAAATTTTGTTCAGACCTCAGGTTTTCAGGAAGGGCGTTTAGGAATTTCACACCCATCTGTGAGTGGAGGTGCTCGAAAGAGGTTGTCCGATGTTGAGCTACACGATAAGAGTGTCTTGATCTTGTCCCATATTGATGAATATCGCTGCCCTGTGTAAATGCAACATTTTTCTGGCAATACAATATTGTTTCAAATATGTATATGCCAGCGAGGGTCAGCAACCCTAAATTCCTGAAGGTCTGCCTGCACGACTCTCTATAATTTAATTTCCCGATAATTCTGACTGCTTCCTTTTGAAGTCGAAAAACCCGCTTAAAATTTGCAATTGCACAGCAACCCCATAACCGAATTCCATAAGAGAGGTGTGGGTAAATAAGACCAAAGTAGGCCATGAGCTGCACTTCTGTGTTGCAGTATTTTGAAATACTGCGTAAAGCAAATAATACAGAAGAAATCTTTCCGCCAATTTTGTCGATGTGAACACTCCACGACAAACACCTGTCCAAGTGAATTCCCAGAAATTTGATGGATTCTGCTTCCTCAATGGTAACGTCATCCACAAGTACTGAGAGACTCGACTCAGGGCTCAGGCTTTTCAACGAGAACTTCAAGTAATTCGTCTTGGAGTGGTTTGTCATCAAATTGTCGGCTTGGATTGGAAGTATTGAATGCAAGAATTTAGATCTTCGTATGCTGAGATCTCAAGTGCTCTAAGAGACTGAGATCTAAAGCAGAGAGTCGTGTCATCTGCATATTGAATAATTTGTCCCTGTGAAATGGATGATGGGACGTTGTTTACGTAAATCAAAAAGAGGACAGGGCTGAGGATCAAACCATGGGGTACTCCAAGTTGAATCACAGTCTGATCCGATACTGAGCCTGTTATTTGAACGACTTGGCTTCGACCATTTATACATGACTTTAGCCAATTTAAGGGAGTGCCACGTACCCCATAGCACTCTAACCTGTTAAGCAAGACTGTATGTTCCACATAGTCAAAAGCTTTTGACAGGTCAATGAAAACGCTGAGCGTTTGTTGTTTATTTTCCAAGCCTTCCACAACCATATCAACAAGTTCTGTGACTGCATCAATGGTTGATTTTCCTGATCTAAAGCCAAATTGGCTCTCCGACAAAATTTTGTGTTTTTCTAGGAATGCAAGGAGTCTTTTCAGAAAATCTTTTTCGAAAACTTTGCTCACTACCGGTAAGATCGAAATTGGGCGGTAGTTGCTGGCTACCGTAGGGTCATCTTTTTTGAAAATAGGAACTACCTTCGCTTTTTTCAGTTCCATTGGGAAAATGCCATTTACAAAAGACAGATTGATTATTTTAGTCAAAGGGCAAACAATGCTCTCCGAGCATTGTTTTATTAACCACATTGACACGCCATTGACATCTTCTGACAATTTTGAGGGGAAATTTTGGATCACGCGAGCCAGGCACCTCATCAACACTAACCGGAGATAGCATCATAGAGGACACTGGTCCAAGAATACTATTATTACTATTGTTTGCCTTTAATTTTGAAAATCGACTGGGAGCAGCTACAGACGAGAAGAATTTATTGAATTCAGATGCTACTGTATGAGGACATTTAGATAGTTCCCCATTCACCTGTAGGTTAATTTGTTTTTTTTTAATTTTAATAATAATTTTTTAATTTTTATTTTTTAATTCATTAATAATCTTTCAAGCTGATTTTGAAAAGTTTTTTGATTTTTTGAGCACGTCATTTACATTTTAGCGAATTTCCCATAGGGAAGAAGCTATTACCGTAGGTCTCATGGCAAGAGTTAAGCCCGAGACCATGTTATTTTTTCTTCTTTAGGTGCCCAGAGACCAAAAACAATAGTCGTTAAAATTTATATATATATATATATATATATATATATATATATATATGTGTCTGTGAACACGATAACTCTCGTAAAAATGGTCCGATCGAGACCAAATTTGGTAGAGACGTGTATTCCTACAAATGCTCGGACGAGTTCGTAAACCAGACATATCGGTCAATGGGAACGGGTAGTTTGGGGGGGTTTTGTACCCCAAAATGGGGTTTTTTGCGATTTTCACATGTAATTTTTAAACATTTCTGATTTTATATTACACCATTGGAATCAGCTTAAAAAACTACACAATTAAGTTCCTTAAAGTTTTTCTCTATCTTCAACGGTTACCGAGATATAAAAAAATCTAAACACAGTACGTTGTATTTTGAGGCTCCAATGTTAATCTTATGGAGGATAGGAAAAAATTATTATTTCCCATATTTATGAATATTTTTGGATAAAACTTGATAATTAGCTTCATCTGGTTGAGATCTATCCATTCATGCTTAAAAATCATAGTTTATGTGTTTATCATGGCAGCAAACCTGCATACTCTTTTCCCATGTTAATCATATAGGGAATAGGCAAACTCCTTTATTTATGAACAGATGTTGATGAAAGTTGGTATTAATGTTAAGATAAAAATTATTTATGGTAGAAATGACTACTTTAAATGTTCCTCACAGCAGCTAACCTGCACACTCTTTCCCATGTTAATCTTAAGGAGAATAGGCAAATAATTCTCATGTTTATGGACAGATTTTTATAAAACTTGTCATATATTATTATTACATTATTGATTTGGAAATTCGCTGAGTACGCAGGTCTGCTGCGACGGGGGTATTTAGACTTGGCCGCATTAATCACTCGTCTGTAGATTTTTTTGTAGTTTTTGAAAAAAATAAATTTTGAATATGATGTCATTAGATGTTTTAAATAATTCAGAGTAGAATTTAAGCTTCCTCCTCGAAACAAGAATCCCAGGAGTAATCCAAGGGGTTCTTGTAGGTTTCGAGATAGTTTTCGCTTTTTTTAAGGGGCAGCATATATTTAAATAATAATTAAAACAACTATTAAATGATGAATACATTTCATTGACATCGGTGAAGGAGTTCAAAAATCCCCAGTCTTCCCTACTTAGGCATCTTTTAAGTAAAAGTATATTATTAGGACGGGTACAACTTTTAAAAATAACAAGGTAATTAATTACCTTACAAAAGTGTATCATAAGAATAATCACGAAAAATACTACACAAGAACATGCTCTACCTATTTTTAAACAGTTGGGATTGCTTTCATTAAGAAATTTGTTTGTTTACAAGGTGCTACGTTTATTTTTCACGAGAAGTATCAAATTATATAAATGTTCCGCAACCTTATAATTTCCATTCAGCCTAGTTTTGGAATTCCGAAAGCTAACTAAACCATTTTTCAAAATTTTTACACTGTGCACCGAGGTTGTATCGGTTAACATTTCAATTAATCACACAGAACGACACTTGCAATTAATTGAGTAACCTAAAGAATTGGATTATTAATTTTAACAGTGTTGAAGGGTTGCTTAGATCTCTAATTTAGTTTTGGAGATAGAAATCAGCACTTTTGCAGCTTCTGAAATTTTTCATTGACATTTTTGTTGTCTTGCTTCTTGGTAATATATGTTCGAACTTGCTTATGACATTTATTGTTTCTAGCATTCATTGAGGTACAGTAATTATTTTTTTATTCCTTTCTACATTATCAGCTCATAGATGTTTTTGGTTTTAGCACATGCAGAGTTTTTACTTTCATTTTCTTTGTAATATTTAATTTAAGTATTAGAGCATAGTACTACTTTCTTTCTTTTCTCCTTTTAAATGATTATTTAGTGAAGGGACCCCGTTCGGGCTTAGCCTTGGGGCAACCCGATTCATCAAAATTGTTTTTCCTTCATCACATTATAGCTAGTTTAATTTTGCTTACAAAAATGTGAATAACTTTGTAAAAAATGTGAAATTTTCAGTTGATGCAATTGCTATGATGTTGTAAAGTGTATAAACTTGTATCTTGTGTGTAGTTGTGAAATTTTTGATGAATAAAGAATCTATTTATTTATTTAAATTCTAAGATACTTTTTTAGTATATTCAGTCACTAACAAAAACTGTATACTAAATGATTCTGTAACATAGATAAAGTAGTATAAATAAAATAAATAACTAAAGGACCTACTTAAAATGAACTAAATGGATAGCTTTTTTATTGTACCAATCCAGTAAAACCCAGTCATTAAAAACTCGTATACATATTCTCAATTTCAGCAGGTGTTTCAGTTAGAAACCGATTCCTTAATTTTACTTTAAACACGCTCAAAGAAGAACTAAGTTTTATAGAAAAAGGAATATTATTAAAAAACTTGAATAACAAATAAACAAAACATTTTTTAAACATGGTCAATTAGGCTTTGGTGAACAAAAAATGTTATTAATGTTTTGTCGAGTAGTATAATTATGTATAGTGTCAACAGTTGTCACTAAGTTTATAAAATACAGTAATTCAGCACCTTAAATACAAAGAAATATCTGAACGGAAGAATATTATGGCTTCTAGACAATGGAAGTGAATGATCATAAAAACCGGCATTTGCTATTAGTCTAATAAACTTTTTTTGCAAATTAATCAAAGAATTTAAAGTAGATATATGAGTGCTACCATAGAGTGAAATACCATATTCTAATATAAGATTTACAATAGAATAGTAAACCTATTTGACAGTATTTAATGGGCAAACAAATTTTAAATGGTAGAAGGTAATCAAGAGATTGACGGAGTATTTTTTATTATTTATTTAATTATTTACATGAAGCCTCCAAGACAATTTTTCATCCAAATTTAAACCCAGATACTTAGTAATGTTACATTGTTCCACCTCATTACAGTCACAGTTACTCTTAAAATAAGACACTGTATGGAATTTTAAGTGGTTTTGAAAATTATATGTATCAGATAGTGAAAAAATAAGGAAACTGTCTTGGAAACATTCAAAGTAAGCTTGTTACGATAAAACCAAATAGAAAGTTTATACAAATCATCTTGTATAAGCCTGTGTAACACTATCTTGCATTGGCCTTATATTATAGTGCTGTATTATCAGCAAAGTCTGTTAGACAAACATTAAACCAAATCATCTTATATAAGCCTGTGTAGCACTATCTTGCATTGGCCTTATATTATAGTGCTGTATTATCAGCAAAGTCTGTTACACAAACATTAAAATTTCCCTTGCAAAGATCATTTATAAATATTAAAAATTGTAACGCCTAACAGAAAATACATGTTAACTTTAAGATTGTTCATGTTTTGAAGTCAAATAGCATTGCGGCTTCGTTGTGATAGCTTTAAATATTCAACAGCTGATTATTATAATAAACCTAATATGTATAAACATTGTAATTATTTTATTTAGCAAACATACCTATAAACACGTGACTTTTAATCATACAGAAAATAAAAAAAATATAAATACAGTACATAATTCCCAAAAACCATAAACTATTAACGTGGTGAATAATGCTGTTCATTTTGTACAGCACATATTTACTTCATAGTTTTGCATTAATGAATGATTCATATGGCATTGGATAGTAAAGCATATTGCTAACGGAGAGTAAACCAACAGCTGTTTTAAGAAATCAAATGTTTTGAGTTTAGAAAATTTGTAAACAAACTTATTTCCCATAAGGTTAACATTAGAAATTTAAAACGCTATAAAATGGAAACTAATTGAATTTATAGAAACTGAATATGCCTAAAGCATGACTGGAGCAGAGACGAATCCAAAAAATCAATGATCATTAAAATCGGTCCAGACGTTCTCAAGTTATAATGAGCGTAACTAATACGACTTCTTTTATATATTTAGATTTATTCAATCACACATATCATTTTATGTATAAGTTTATATGGGAGTACTTCAATTTTAAACTTAAATACAATACTTATTTTTCAAAAAAACAATACAAATTATTTAGGGGCTGAATTTGGATGAGACTGTTAGACAGCATTTTGTGGATCTAGGTTTCTTGACTGTTTTGGCCGTGCGGCGTGTTGGTAAGGTCTTTTATTCCATCAAGAAGCGATAATAATAATAGTGCTTCTTTTTTAGGGAGAACTTTTCACAGGACCAAAGCAACCTAGATATACAAGGTGTAAGTAGGACACTAGGCTTAGGGAAGAGACCTAACAATAACTCAACAGTGTGCCTGGATAGTGAAGATATAGTGACTTTTTCTAACCTAAATACTCAATGCCTAAGGACTAAGTCTATGCTAGTTTCTCTCTTTGTAGAGGAAACTTCCTGTGATTTCCTATGCATAACGGAACATTGGCTGAACATTGTTGAAAGTGAATTTTACAATAATATTGCTGGACTTCATCTTGCTAGCATCTATTGCAGAACAAATCGCAGGAATGGTGGTGTAGCAATTTATGCACATCCTTTTTTGCATCCCAAATTTTGGATAAATCGACTATCTTAGTGTGTGCTTACAGATCCCTTGAAGGATCATTTGATAGTTTTTTAAACCAATTGGGACTGTGTCTTGACTATGTTACCAGACTTGACTTTAAAAATCTAGTGCTTAGTGGAGACTTCAACGTTCATTTAGAACACCCATCAAGAGAGGAGGGCAGATTTGTTAACCTACTAAGAAGCTACGGGCTCTATGTGACCACGAGACTTCCTACGCGAGGAGTGGCGTGCCTTGATGTAACGGCTACCAACTTCAACACTTGGGACTATGAGGTTGAGGTTGTTGAATCTGCAGTGGGGGACCATGATGGAGCAGTGGTCTTGAGGGTGAAAACTAACCAGCTAAGGGAAAACCCTTCTCTAACAGTTGACAGTACTAAGCCTACAGTTTTTAGGCGTTTTATAGACCTTGACAACTTGCCTGCTCTACAGGCGGAGCTTTTAAATGTGGATTGGTCAGGTTTGGAGTCAATAAAGGATCCCAATTTAGCATTCCAAGAATTTATGGCCATTTTTCAAGAACAATTTGATGAGGTATTTCCAGTTAAGATATGTAAAGTTAAAGTTAGTGATAGGAGATCTGTAAAATTAGGTAGTGACAAAGCTTGGTATACACCAGAACTGGCTAGGTTGCGGTCTTTCATGATCCTTGCTCATGACCACTATAAAATAACGCTTAGTCTGAACTTGAAAGAGAAATATTTTCTGCTATATAAACAAATAAAGAAACGATACAGTGTTAAAGTCAGAAAAGTGAAGAGACGTTATATTGTTAATAGGATCATGACTGCACCAAACACCTGCAAAGCTGCATGGGAACATGTAAATAAGAATAGGACACCGCCCCCTGGACCTAAGGTGTTATTGTCTCCCGACGCGTTTAATGATTATTTTGTAAATGTTGCTAAGGACATAATTTCTAACTTGCCTGTTTTGACACAGAGGGATCCTGTAGAGGCACTGACGGATCACTCAGGACATCTAACATTAACAAACTGGAAAGAGGTGAGTGAGAGTCAAATATTAGGTTTAGTGAAGGGCTTTAAGGATTCGAACAGTCAGGATGTTAGTGGTCTAACATCCTCAATCTTGAAGCGTGTGATAGCCATTATTAAGCATTATTAAGCCACTGACTAGGTTAATCAACCTTTGTCTCAGGAAGGGAGTTTTTCCTGACTCTCTGAAAATAGCGAGGACTGTTCCCATTTTCAAGAAGGGTGACCCCTCCGAACCCTGTAACTATCGGCCTATCTCTATCTTGCCTGTCTTCTCGAAGGTGCTGGAAACAGTTATTAAAAGACAGCTTGTGGCATATTTGGAGGGCAATAACCTATTCTCGGATGCTCAGCATGGTTTCAGAGGAGGACGCTCCACATTCACTGCGCTGATGACCCTTGTGGATTTTGTCACGAACGCCTTTGAAAATAATGAGTCGGTCCTCCTGAGACTATGTGACCTTAGTAAGGCTTTTGATGTCGTATCGCATGACATCCTTCTGGCCAAGCTGAGGAAATATGGAATTGGGGGGGTGGTGTGGAATACGTTGAGAGGCTATCTGGATAACAGGAGGCAGTTGGTGTCAGTGAATGGAGCGTCCTCTGGTGTTCAGATCGTTCCCTACGGAGTGCCCCAGGGCTCGGTGGTAGGTCCTTTACTCTTCAGCATCATGATCAATGACCTGTACTTGGACGGATGCACCCTACTGTTTGCTGATGACACCACCTTGTTTAATAGAGGGAAGGATACCGTGCTTCTGAGGTCTGAGGTGGATGAGTTGCTGAGAGAGGCCAGGGAATGGTTTGCATGTAACCGCCTCAAGCTTAATGAGGACAAGACGTAATCCGTACTTTGCACCCTTCAGCCAAGAGCGGGACAAGAGGAGGCAGTGAAGCTGTTGGGATTTTGGATAGATAGAGGGCTAAAATGGAACACTCACGTTGAAAAGGTATGCGTAAAGCTATCCAGAGTCCTTTACCTACTAAGGAAGCTCAGGGAGAGCATAAGTAAGCCTTATCTGGTAACAGTATATCATGCCTTGTTCCATAGCCATCTGTTATATAGTATTGTGTTGTGGGGACACTCGCCGGCGGCTCACGACATACTGTTGCTCCAGAAGAGGGCTGTAAGGGTTATAACTTCATCCGGTCCAAGGGAACACTGTCGCCCCCTGTTTACAGACCTGGGAATCCTTACAGTCTTCAGCCAGTATGTGCTGAATAGCCTGGTGCTGTGAGACTCTGAGCAGATTTGATAGCAGAAGCGCTCAGCACAGCTACGATACACGCAAAGCAAAAGACCTGGACATGCCTCGTGGCCGTCTCAGTCATACAATGAAAAGCTACCTGCGCTCGGCTATCAGAATCTTCAACACCTTGCCAGAAAGAATGAGAAATCTTGAACCAGCAGCCTTCAAAGAGGAAATCCGCAGCTCCCTTCTACTGAGGCCCCTTTACAGCCTCCAGGAGTTGGTAGAGTCTCCTCTTGTGCCAAAATAATGTAGGACGCCCGCCACAGCCAGGTGTTAGGTTTCTAGTTTTAAGTATATGTTTGATTTTATGTTGTTTAATGTTATAATGACACTATCTATCCGGGAATCCCCGGTCAAAGATATAGGATTCAAATATCAAGTAAGTAAGTAAGTTTATGGCCTGTATATCTTTGAGTTAGTTCTGTTCTTGAAAAATAATTCATTACATCTACCTACATTAGGCCAAAATCACAACTACAACACAAGAAACAATTATAATTTTGCTTTTAACTGTCATAATCTTAGATTTTATGAAAAAAAAAACATGCATATGCTGGCATTAGATTCGTCGACCGTCTCCTTCCTCACATCAAATTAATAGATAATTTTTGCGTTTTCAAAAATAAGCTTGAACAGTTTTTGATTAGTAAACCTTTATATTCATTTAATGAATTTTTCAGTGACCTCAACTCTTTTGTAGAATGTGTTCTTTGTTTTTTTCATTTTCTATCTTTCTTGACTTTTTTGTAAATATATGTAGTCAGTCTGCTCTGTTAGCTATTTAAGTACAACTTTAAAAATGTAAAAGTGACATCATTCATGTATACTTTGTATAAACTGAATAAAGGCATTTTGTATCTTGTATCTTGTATGTATACACTAAAACTACTACACTAAAACTTTTGCGGTACTTGCTTATTCGAAATTCCAGTTTATCCTAAATGGTTCCAAGAGAAGAATAAAATACCCCCGTCGTAGCAGACCTGCCTACTCAGCGAATTTCCAAATCAACAATATGACAATAATAGTACAAGATTGATTAATCAATACAGGGTTTAGAATGCAAAAAAAAACCCTCCACTAGTTTTCTGACTACGTTGATTCATATGATTTTGACTATGAACAACTTTAAATTTTCAAACAAAAATTTCTTACAGATCAAAGGTACAGCGATGGGAACACGTATGGCCCCTTCCTATGCCAATCTATTTATGGGTCTAATAGAACAAAATTTTCTCCTAGGTTGTTCATTCACCCCTCTTGTTTGGCTTAGATATATTGATGACATTTTCATTGTTTGGCAGCATGGATTAGATTCCTTAAAAATTTTTTTGCAAAATTTGAATGATTTTTGCTGTTTGAAATTTACCTGGAACTATTCTTCGAAATTAGTCACGTTTTTAGACGTTGACGTATTTATTAGTAATAAATTGAAAACAAAAATTCATGTTAAAGATTCCAACAAAATGCAATACTTGCACTATCAGAGCTGTCACCCAATGTACATGAAAAAATCTATTCCAAAAAGTCTGTCGATTCGTGCAAAATCCCTATGTAGTGACAGGTCTGACTTTGAAAAATATATATCTAAATTAAATTCTGCTTTCATTGAAAGAGGTTACCCCCAAAAAATGTTAAATAGCCAATTTAGAAATCCAAAAAATGTAAACAAACATAACTACTCCAAAGACCCAAAATTTATAACAGAGTATTTTCCTGGACTTCATAAAATTAACACTGTAATGAAAGCAGCATTTAACGTTTTAAAATCTTCCCCTGTAACTCAAAATTTATTTACCAGACCACCTCGTGTTGTTTTCAAAAGGCCAAAAAATTTAAAAACATGTTGGTGAGACCCAAAATTCAAAATTCCCGGCTGACAGAATTAGGTAATTGTCATGGCTGTGAACCATGCCACAAGCCCCGTTGTGGAATTTGCAAAATTATGTGTAATTCCACTGAATTAAAAAGCAGTGTGACTGACAAAGTTTATCCAATAGTTGGAAAGTCAACGTGTGAAACCCACAATGTGATTTACCAACTATCGTGTAAACATTGTCCAAAAGACTATATTGGTCAAACATCGAATTCACTTCGAGTTCGTATGACTGGCCATCGTTTTGATGTGGTACATGAAGATAAAGGAAACCTATTTATAATCATGCTTCTCACCACAACCAAAATTTTGAAGGCTGCTATGAGCTTAAAGCCCTTCACAAAATTAAACCACATCAAAATGCAAAAAGTAACCAACTAATTTTGAGAAATTCTGAATTGGCACACCAGTTGGTTCTAAAATCAAAATTTCCATCCGGTTTAAATTTAAGATAAGTTGATAAAAAATGATAAAAAACAATTCAACTCAATTGAAACTAACATTTTAAAAATTACATGTATAAACCTCTATATTTATTAATTTTGAAATGTACCAAATCATATGTTCCATATTTAATCTAATTTAATTTTCTATCTAGACAATCGATCACCTGTTAAAATATTTAGTCACTGTTTGTTATTGTTATTGTTCTATAATCTCTATTTTCTAAATGCTTGAAAACGTTTACATATTTATTAAACGAAAATTCGCATAACTTTTCATTTTCATTTTTCATTTATACTATCAAAAACCAGTTGAATAATTGTATTAAGTCATTTGACACATTTCTACATATATATATATATATATATAAATTTTAACGAGTATTGTTTTTGGTCTCTGGGCACCTAAAGAAGAAAAAATAACATGGTCCCGGGCTTAACTCTTACCATGAGACCTACGGTAATAGCTTCTTCTCTATGGGAAATTCGCTAAAATGTTGCTGGAAAAGTAAAGCGTGATTTACGACAACCTAAACGTCGCGGACTGCATTTGGCCAGTAGTGCGCGGTGAATTCAGCTGGTACTGCATGGTGAATTCAGCCGGTACTGCTCGACGTTTTCGGCCAACACTGCGCGGCTTTTTGTGGCCGGTACGGCGTGGCGTTTTTGGCCGAGCGTTCACAATACTGTCAGTAGAAAAAACTCAACTGTGTTTGAACACAGTAATTAAAAAACCCTGCCAAATTAGGGGTACGGTGTAGAAAAGCTGAAGGCATTTATTTAGAATTCTCTTCCAAAAACAGTAAAACGGTTTATCCAAAAATTCGCCTATCCGGAATGTCCCTGGTTCCATCAAAACAGGATAAACGAGGTTTTAGTGTGTGTGTGTGTGTGTAAATATAACGCCCTGTGTAGCTTTAGAGATTTAAAAGCCTCTCTGCAGCTATCTCTAGGACCAAGGCCTGAGAGTGCGGTAACAGCTTTTTTCTGGAGCACAAGAATTTTACCAAGGTTGTACTCAGATGTTCCTCCCCAAACAATTAATCCATATCTGATTTGTGATTCTACTAGTGCATAGCTACTATTTATGCGATTATACTAGTTTTAGCTATTTCAACACCTCCTATCCATTTCATTCTTTTCACTGCATATATTCCAGATGAAATTTTCTTAGCCAGATTGTGTATATGATTTGCCAGGAGATTTCGGTATCAATTGTTAATTACAATAGTTTTGATTTTCTTTCAGTCGAAATATCAGGAATTTCTTGAATTTGTTCACGTCGTCTGCTAAAATTTATCTGTGTGGTTTTGGATGGATTTATAGCCAGATCGTTTTGCAGGGAGTATTGAAGAGCTTTATTTATTGATATTGGGATGTCTGAGTGTAATTGTTGAGCGGTGTCGTCTGCAAAAAGAAGGGTTGTATCATCTGCATTATGGTTTGGACAGCGGAATTTGTGATTTGTGAAGCGGATGAATAAAAAGGGACTCAGGACTGATTCTTGTGGTACACCTCTGCTTACTGTAGATTGCTTTGATCTATATACACATTTCCTCCCATCATCATTTTGATGAATTTCAACAATTTCAAGTAGCCTTTTGCCAAGCCTAGTGATTCCTAGTGATGTCAGTTTAGTCATGATGAGATCATGGCCTAAGCAGTCGAAAGCTTTGCTATAATTTAATAAGACAGCTGAGACATGTTTGTGTTCCTCTAAACGATCTATTATTTGTTCTATGAGGTTTGTTAAGGCTGTTGTGGTGGATCTCCCTTTAAGGAAGCCATGCTGATTTTTTGCTATTAAGTTATGTTGTTCAAGGTAGCTCAGCATTTTCCTTAAAGCGATCTTCTCTATTATTTTTGCAAAATTTGATATAAGTGAAATGGGGCGATAGTTTTCTAGTTTCGTGGAAAGTCCTTTTTTGTGTTTTGGATACATCTTGGCTATTTTCAACAAGGAGGGAAACTGTCCCAAACTGAAAGATTTATTTATTATACTTACTAGTGGCATTGATAGTTCTTTGGCACAGTTCTTTATTACTTTTGAAGGAATTTCATCTATTCCACATCACATAATAGCTTTGGTTTAAAAGTGGCTCCTGTCTTATCAATCTATATTTTTGGATGAAACTTCATATTTAGATTCATGAGGTTAAGATCCATCCATCTATACTTAAAAGTCATAGTTAGTTTATGTGTTTATCATGGTAGCTAACCTGCATACTCTTTTCCATGTTAATCATATAGGGAACAGGTAAACTCCTTTGTTTATGGACAGATGTTGATGAAACTTGGTAAACATGATCAAAATAAAAATTGTTTAAGCTAGAAATGCTAACTTTCAATGTTCCTCACAATAGCAAATAACACAAATAAAACTTGGTATATGTTCAAAATAAAAATAGTTTATTGTAAAAATGCCTACTTTCAGCATTCCACACAGCAGCAAACCAGGATACTCTTTCCTATGTTAATCTTATGGAGAATAGGTTTTAAAACTCTCTTATTTATTACCGATATTTATCAAACTTGTTATATATCATTATTGATTTGTAAATTCGCTGAGTATGCAGGTGTGCTGTGACGAGGGTATTTAATTTATATCAATAACATTTCAAAACTACCGTTTTTTGGAAAATGATTTCTTTTTGCTGATGATACTTTAATCATTATAAAGGACAAGTCTTGGGAGGGTGCCAGGGCTAAGTGTTTTTCTGATCTGATGTTAGTGAAGAAGTGCTTCGATCAAAATATACTTTCTCTCAATGTTTCTAAAACCTAGTTTATGCCACTGTCTCTCACTTCTTTGTCTGACTATGGTCTGGGCGACTTGACTTTGCAGTTGTAGAAATAACCTCAATAATGACTGTTCTTGTGAGACAATTGAAAAAGAGTCATCCTATAAGTATTTAGATGTTATTTCTGAATCTCGGTAAAATGGACAGAACATATCATGTCTCTAAAGAATAAAATTCGAACAGTTGAGTGAAATTTTGACTTAGAAGAAAATTATAATAGTTTTTTTTTGCTTTCGTGCAGTCTCTTTCGTCTTATGGAATAATAGCTTGGGGAGGGGCTTAAGGTCACATCTTGACAGATTAACTGAGGTTCAAAAATCTATTTTAAAAGTGGGGTTTAAGAAATCTAGAAGGTACTCCTCTGATCTGTTGTTTCATGAGAAAAAATGTTTTCAATCAAAAATTATTTGTTAAGGAGCTTCTCAGTTTCATTTTCAAAAATTCTGGTTCATTATTTCTCCCTATTTTACATAACCACAACACAGGATATGCAACCAGTGTTAGAATTGTTGCTATCCAACAACAAAAACCCTTCTCAAAAACAAATAGCTTTTACATTTCCCACATAATACTTAGAAATTATTTTTCTCGTTATAGTAACAACATTATAGTCTCCATCTCATGATGTTTTCAAAATTAAGCTAAAGGATTGGTTATTGACTCGGCGATGAGGAGGCCGAGTCTCTTATCTCCACTGACTGCAGCAGACCCTCCAACAACTGACAACCGTTAGACTTGGACTGACTGACTGACCCCCGTCTGTTGCCCTCCATGCAGCTCAGAACGATATTGGTTTTTTGGTATAATCTCACTGTACTCGTATCATATCCATTTTAGTAAGTTCTCTATTTTTGGCTTTTTCTTTATCTACATATATTTCACTGTGAAAGGATAGTTTTCTTACAGATTTATATCTACTTATTTCACAATTTATATATACTTTTTCAACTTTTTACAAAATTTAAATTAACAAAAAAATATTTTTACATACATTTTAGCGAATTTCCCATAGGGAAGTAGCTATTACCGTAGGCCTCATGGCAAGAGTTAAGCCCGGGACCATGTTATTTTTTCTTCTTTAGGTGCCCAGAGACCAAAAACAATAGTCGTTAAAATTTATATATATATATATATATATATGTATATATGTACATATGTATATATGTACATATGTATATATGTATATATATATATATATATATGTGTGTCTGTTAGCACGATAACTCGCGTAAAAATGGTCCGATCAAGACCAAATTTGGTAGAGACGTGTATTCCTACAAATGCTAGGACGAGTTCATAAACCAGACATATCGGTCAATGGGAACAGGTAGTTTGGGGGGGTTTTGTACCCCAAAATGGGGTTTTTTGTGTTTTTCACATGTAATTTTTAAATATTTCTAATTTTATATTTCACCATTGGAATCAGCTTAAAAAACTACACGATTATGTTTCTTAAAGTTTTTCTCTATCTCCAACGGTTACCGAGATATTAAAAAATCTAAACACAGTACATTGTATTGTGGGCCTTCAATGTTAATCTTATGGAGGAAAGAGAAAATTAATATTTCCCATATTAATCAATATTTTTGGATAAAACTTGATATTTAACTTCACGTGGTTGAAATCTATCCATTTATATTTAAAAATTATAGTTTATGTGTTTATCATGGCAGCAAACCTGCATACTCTTTTCCCATATTAATCATATAGGGAATAGGCTAATCCTTTATTTATGGACAGATGTTGTTGAAAGTTGGTATAAATGCTAAGATAAAAACTATTTATGGTAGAAATGACTACTTTCAGTGTTCCTCACAGCAGCTAACCTGCACACTTTCCCATGTTAATCTCTCTATGAAGAATAGGCAAATAAGTCTCATGTTTATGGACAGATTTTTATAAAACTTGTCATATATTGTTATTATTATATTATTGATTTGGAAATTCGCTGAGTACGCAGGTCTGCTGCGACGGGAGTATTATTGTAATAAAAACAACTCGGGCCTATGCACAGACCATTTTAGGTAGATATAGACATTTCCTACTTTTTAAGTTATTTTTATTACATTTGAAAAATGTGTAGTTTGTTTTGTAATATATTTTGTTTTTTTTTTTATATAAATTTGATTTTGACTTGACTTGATATAACTATACTATTTATTAATTTCATTCTTAATACACTACACAATTTTAATATTGACTAAATGTTTATAAATAGGTAATTTATGCAAAAACTGGAATGATTATCGAAGTTTTAAGCTAAAAATACAGGTGAGACTTCTTGTGTGTGTGGGACCGTGTGACAGCGGGCAGTGTGTCTGATGGAGGGTTAATAGGTGTTCTGCAAATTTAGATTTTAGTGTTAGCATTTTTGACTTGGGAAGATATTCAATACATCTTTTTTGAAATGAACAACCTGATTTACTCATATATGCTTTAGGAAAATCACTGCAAGAAAATTTGTACACACACCAGATGTTTCAAGGATTTTAGTAGGTATTATCAGTGGAGAATGCGTCCAATTGTTGTTCTAATTTATTAGATGTGTATTTTGAATCAGAAGTTAAATTTTAGCTCACAAATTCTATTTGACAGAATGATAAAGCTACAAAAAAATAGAGGAGATAAATAGACAATACCCTTTCCCCAAGGTCAACGTAATCTGCTAACCTACGCTTGTATCAGTTCAATTCCCGCAGACTGGTTTTGAAACTTATTTTAAGCCACTCATGTTTTAATTACTTGGGAATAAGTATAAATATTATGTAGGGTACATGTTTCCATCAAAATTTGACGGTAGAAAAATTATAGACAAAAATATTGTTTGACAAGAAAGATCTGAAAATGGGGCTATAACCCCAAAATTATAGTAATCCACATAAAAAAATGTACGGACTGATTGTCAACAGGCCAGTAACATATATAGATTTCCCCAAATAGCCAGGTAGAAACTCAATGGATCATGTCTTAATCGAAGAAAACATAAGAGCTGTATTGGAGATGTTAGAAACAAAAGATGTATTGAGTGTGGAACTGACCATTTTATCATTGTAAAAGTTTTGCAAAAGCTCTATACAGAAAAACGAAGATGAGACAAAATAGACTATAAAAATTATATAGGAAATTCTTAATAAACTCATTAAGATTCAAATTTTTTAAATCTAATGTTTTAAAAAACTAACCACCACTTTTAACAAATAATCAGATAACGGCATCTGTCAAGAATTTTGTGGATTACATTTCGTGCTGCCATCTATCCTAAGGCACCAGCTGATGAGAAAAACATTTTAAGACTAATGGAAGGATGCGAGTTCGTATACCCACCATGAGCAATCCCAATTTGGCTTCCAAATGTGTGGTATAGTGGTGAGAGGACCCACCTTAAATAAATGGTGACCAGTTTGAATGGAAGTTGACGGCATTTGTAGGCTTAATTGGGATTGGCATAGACACTTATTTTCCTTCTTTTACCATTGTACGGTTAACGGGGGGGAATGTTTTGTTTTTTTGTTTAAACTATTATTTCAAGTAGAGCTGTGTATAATAATTACTGTGTATAATTAGGTAAGGTCAAAATACTTGACGGTTCTAGAATTTTAAAAACTCCAAAAAATTACTGACAAAATTCTTACAGCCAAAAAAAATACTTCATATATTTCCCAATAAAATTATATCCTAGGCTATCAATTTATGAAGCACTGACTAGTCTGCCCTTTATTCTTTTATTAATCAAATATATTTAGTTTTTATGGTATAACATGTAGTTCCACTTGGAGTACATAAATCCAAAAATATAAGTGCCAGAAGGGTGTTTAAGACACATTCTGGAATGTTTACACCATCGCTTAGCACTTTCAAAGGCATTTGGCCTATATTGGCACCATTAACAACGTTTTCAAGTACATCATGTAGGCCTAACAAGAATATAAAGAGTAGTCATCGCTGTAGTATTAAACCAATTTTGCTAAAAAATATCACTTACTTCCTCGCTAGCTGACTTCATAAAGAATGGGGTTCCTTCAGCAGTAACATAAATCGATGAGCTCTGGTTCATATTAAATTCACTGTCTGCATTCTCAAAAGGTTTTTGTGAAGGGCTAAGTGATTTTAAGGGACTTGATGAATCCGAAAATCTACTTTCGGATGAAGTTGATTGGTAATATTTCTCTCTAGAACTGTAAGGTTCTAAGCTTCTGTCCAAATCATAGTCTAATTTATATGACAAACTATGTGACTTCTGTGCACTGCTTCTCTCAGACTGTGACATTCTATCCCTTTCAACCTCTTCATCACAATGGTCTTCAGGGTGCACACCACTATCTCTTGATCTCTTTATTTCCAGACCTGGTATAACTGGCTTCTGATTATTAGTTTTTATTGTACTTTTATATATACTTTCTTTTTTTCTTTTATGAACCTAAAAAAAAAATTTCATTAAAATGACCTGTAACTACTTAAAAAACTTAATTTCAACTATAGGCCTACCTCTTCAACAATTGCTATTAACTTGATATGAGGCTTCACTAACTATTTCACTTATTGCAAGGCACTTCCTGGAATTGAACTCCCCACGGCCCCTAAATAACTGACAGAATAATGGTAAGTCACTTGCACTTTTGCTTCCTCCTTTCTCTTTCGACAAACAGGCTGAAAAATTAGCTGGTTTTGCAATACACAGAATAATATGTAAGAAAAATACCAAAAACTAAAAATCTACAGTTGACTACTTGTAGTCCCGACTTGGATGATCCAGACTACTTTTTGGAAATGAGTCATCAGCACGCAGTCACATTTTTTTATGCTGAACTGCCGGATGGTGCTGAATTTTTTTAATCCTGGTAGGGGTCCGGTCCAGAGGTGTTCGGATTAGAGGGAGTTGACTGTATTGCGAATGATGAATAAAAAAAATGCCTTTATTTTAAAGTGTTCCTCAGTTACAAAACTGGTTTTCAGGACGACTCAAGTCAACAAGTAAATAACAGAAATATAACAACAAAAATTAACAAAATAAGCTAATTAGAAGTAAGAACTATTGAACAGTTAAATATACCCCCGTTCACTGTGAAAATGAACTAAGATTCTAAACACATGTTGTGTATCATGAAAATAAAATGTTTAAAGGGAGCTCAAGTTCTTTTAATTTTTTTATAAAAAAAAAGTAAATGAGAATTAGAGTGTGAAATAAGGAAAGATATTTGTGTGCCAGAAGGGCATAAATGTATTTTTAGTTGTAATTTAAAGAAATATTTTCTCAGACTGATGTTTATAGAACGTATTTTATTGTAAAATAATCGGAGCAGATAAAGTAGTAGACGTTGAAAAAAAAAACGTTTATCTGACCCGTAAAAGAATTAAAGTTTAGATGTGATTCCCTCAATTTTAAACGTACTTATATCAATGTTTAAAGTCATACAGTGTAAATTATATTAGTGTATTATTTAATAAATAGATAACTACTATTAGAACGTATATTGTTTAGGGTTTTTGTCTTCTCTGTTGGAACTACACTGTCGAATCTACTGTCGACACCCATCTGCTGGTGTTTTGGTAATACATTCCTGCTGAGGACTCATCGCGTTTCCAATGACCTACCAGTCACTCCCCGCAGACACCGTGTGAGCCGGAGTTCACTTGTGCTTTATCACACTCGCCATTGTGTCGGTCAGAGCGGACATCCTGGGACAGTATTTCTGAACTCTATCTCGGTGAGTGATCTTCTGCTTTATATACTTACCCCCTGGACGCTGTGGTACCACAAGGACTCCCGCGACACATAGAATTTCATGTGACACATTGTGACTGTACCGGAGAGCTTCGGCAGCATAGACTTTCCAACCAAAATTCAAGATACAAGGGAGAGATTTAGTTTTTAAGCTTTGTTTCGTTTAGTTAATGTCTTTATTGTCTATAGTGTTGTCACATATATTATTCTGTTTGTTGTCTCCTCTGTTTAAAATGTCACCTGTGGTAAATATTAATAGCTCTGGAACCGTAGTTCTGGTTGAATTTAATAACTATTAGTGGAGCGCTCCCTTTTTTTATACCTGTCATAATAATCAGAAATTTGTTTGATTTGTATACACATAATATATACACATTTTGTAAGATCTTTGAAGGGGTATGACTACCTGGATATTATTATAAGAAGTTATGGTTCTTAAAGTAGTAGCTGAGAACGATTGCACTAATTTTGATTTTCAACTATTTACGAGTAAACTTTAGTATTTTTCTGAAGATAGGAAATAAAGTGTTTGGTCCTCAACCTTCTAACTTTCATTCAGCCTTTCTTAACCTGATTTTAGTTAAAGGAAGGTTTGCATTGATTTGATTTGACTCTTAAACTACATATATAGGCTATTTAGGGATTGAAGAAGTTAGCGGTTATAGAAGTTAATTCTTTGTAATTAAAAAAAAAAAGAGGAAACTAATTATCCAGTATTGCCCAGGTATTTTTCAAGGCCTAAAAACTCACTTTTTCATATGATTTTCACTAACTTTTTCATTCTATTCTATTATTTAACTTTTTCATATGATTACTATGATAACTTAATATTATTTAGAACACTTTTTCATTTTATGTGAATGGCAAACCAAGGGTTCAAAGGGTTTTTCATTTGGAGAAAAACTTATGTCATTTGGAACACCCAAGCTGACATCTCTCCCCGGCAAGAGTTTCCTTGTTGACATCTGCTGAGCTGAGGGACCAACAAGGTGGCGCCCTATCTTAACAATTGGCAATTGTCAATTCTACTGAGAAGTCAGTCTTGGAGCACTTCATTTGATTTGACCTGCCCATGCCGAAGAACCCCCTTCTCCCTGAGCTAGACTTACCGAGGGACAGGGGTTACAACCCAGGTAGGTATTTTAAGCCAAGTATGAATGAAATGGTGCAGACGTTAATCCACACAAGAGAACACTACACCCACCGAACCTTCTCGCACAACTATCAACAATTCGTAACCTCCAAGTAGCTGGATTACAGGACGTCACCAACGTCCCAGTCATACCGTTTATTTGAAAATACAATCTGATGTTAATGAATTAAATTTTTTTATTATTAGAGGTAGACAACATTCTTAAAAAGTCCCTAAAGTTGGACTAGGCTTGTTGATAAATTGGTGCCTGGTTTCAAAAGGACTGGGGTAAACAAGTTTTTATTATATCCACTTTAAAAATTTATTTCCAGTCCAATGTGACATGAAACAATAGGCTTATAATCATCATACATAGATCATATGCTATGACTGTTATGAAATACAAACAACCAACATACATATTGTTTTACTTAAGTATTGTTATGAAGATCAATTTAGTAGCATAACAAAGTCACAGAACTACTTAAAACTAAGTACAGGTAAAGTAAATTGGCTGAAAGGTTATACTGTCCGCCTTAATTGAAGATCGCCGGATTGAATCCCATAAGGGTTGACTCTGGACCTTTTTGAGTTGATTCCAATGGTGTTACTAACAATTTAAATTTCGAATAAACTTGAAGTAAAATCCTCCAAACACCCTTTTTTGGACAGATCTGCCTATATTTCAAACTTAAATCAATAAATGATCCTCTGCACAAGTATACCTTAGTACCTGGTGACCAAACTTTGCTTGGATAGAATAAGATATTATTATACAAGTTAATTAGCAAAATTCAAACACAATTAACCTTCTCTATTATTTTTGCAAAATTTGATATAAGTGAAATGGGGCGATAGTTTTCTAGTTTTGTGGAAAGTCCCTTTTTATGTTTTGGATATATCTTGGCTATTTTCAACAAGGAGGGAAACTGTCCCAAACTGAAAGATTTATTTATTATACTTACTAGAGGTATTGATAGTTCTTTGGCACAGTTCTTTATTACTTTTGAAGGAATTTCATCTATTCCACATCACATAATAGCTTTGGTTTAAAAGTGGCTCCTGTCTTATCAATCTATATTTTTGGATGAAACTTCATATTTAGATTCATGAGGTTAAGATCCATCCATCTATACTTAAAAGTCATAGTTAGTTTATGTGTTTATCATGGTAGCTAACCTGCATACTCTTTTCCATGTTAATCATATAGGGAACAGGTAAACTCCTTTGTTTATGGACAGATGTTGATGAAACTTGGTAAACATGATCAAAATAAAAATTGTTTAAGCTAGAAATGCTAACTTTCAATGTTCCTCACAATAGCAAACCTGCATACTCTTTCCAATGTTAAATCTTATGGAGAATAGGCAAACTCATTTATTTATGGACAGATAAAACAAATAAAACTTGGTATATGTTCAAAATAAAAATAGTTTATTGTAAAAATGCCTACTTTCAGCATTCCACACAGCAGCAAACCAGGATACTCTTTCCTATGTTAATCTTACTACCGATTTTTGGAAAATGATTTCTTTTTGCTGATGATACTTTAATCATTATAAAGGACAAGTCTTGGGAGGGTGCCAGGGCTAAGTGTTTTTCTGATCTGATGTTAGTGAAGAAGTGCTTCGATCAAAATATACTTTCTCTCAATGTTTCTAAAACCTAGTTTATGCCACTGTCTCTCACTTCTTTGTCTGACTATGGTCTGGGCGACTTGACTTTGCAGTTGTAGAAATAACCTCAATAATGACTGTTCTTGTGAGACAATTGAAAAAGAGTCATCCTATAAGTATTTAGATGTTATTTCTGAATCTCGGTAAAATGGACAGAACATATCATGTCTCTAAAGAATAAAATTCGAACAGTTGAGTGAAATTTTGACTTAGAAGAAAATTATAATAGTTTTTTTTTGCTTTCGTGCAGTCTCTTTCGTCTTATGGAATAATAGCTTGGGGAGGGGCTTAAGGTCACATCTTGACGGATTAACTGAGGTTCAAAAATCTATTTTAAAAGTGGGGTTTAAGAAATCTAGAAGGTACTCCTCTGATCTGTTGTTTCATGAGAAAAAATGTTTTCAATCAAAAATTATTTGTTAAGGAGCTTCTCAGTTTCATTTTCAAAAATTCTGGTTCATTATTTCTCCCTATTTTACATAACCACAACACAGGATATGCAACCAGTGTTAGAATTGTTGCTATCCAACAACAAAAACCCTTCTCAAAAACAAATAGCTTTTACATTTCCCACATAATACTTAGAAATTATTTTTCTCGTTATAGTAACAACATTATAGTCTCCATCTCATGATGTTTTCAAAATTAAGCTAAAGGATTGGTTATTGACTCGGCGATGAGGAGGCCGAGTCTCTTATCTCCACTGACTGCAGCAGACCCTCCAACAACTGACAACCGTTAGACTTGGACTGACTGACTGACCCCCGTCTGTTGCCCTCCATGCAGCTCAGAACGATATTGGTTTTTTGGTATAATCTCACTGTACTCGTATCATATCCATTTTAGTAAGTTCTCTATTTTTGGCTTTTTCTTTATCTACATATATTTCACTGTGAAAGGATAGTTTTCTTACAGATTTATATCTACTTATTTCACAATTTATATATACTTTTTCAACTTTTTACAAAATTTAAATTAACAAAAAAATATTTTTATATACATTTTATTGTAATAAAAACAACTCGGGCCTATGCACAGACCATTTTAGGTAGATATAGACATTTCCTACTTTTTACGTTAATTTTCTTACATTTGAAAAATGTGTACAGTTTGTTTTTTAATATATTTTGTTTTTTTTTTATATAAATTTGATTTTGACTTGACTTGATATAACTATACTATTTATTAATTTCATTCTTAATACACTACACAATTTTAATATTGACTAAATGTTTATAAATAGGTAATTTATGCAAATACTGGAATGATTATCGAAGTTTTAAGCTAAAAATACAGGTGAGACTTCTTGTGTGTGTGGGACCGTGTGACAGCGGGCAGTGTGTCTGATGGAGGGTTAATAGGTGTTCTGCAAATTTAGATTTTAGTGTTAGCATTTTTGACTTGGGAAGATGTTCAATACATCTTTTTTGAAATGAACAACCAGATTTACTCATATATGCTTTAGGAAAATCACTGCAAGAAAATTTGTACACACACCAGATGTTTCAAGGATTTTAGTAGGTATTATCAGTGGAGAATGCGTCCAATTGTTGATCTAATTTATTAGGTGTGTATTTTGAATCAGAAGTTAAATTTTAGCTCAAAAATTCTATTTGACAGAATGGTAAAGCTACAAAAAAATAGAGGAGATAAATAGACAATACCCTTTCCCCAAGGTCAACGTAATCAAGTAGGCATCTGCTAACCTACGCTTGTATCAGTTCAGTTCCTGCAGACTGGTTTTGAAACTTATTTTAAGCCACTCATGTTTTAATTACTTGGGAATAAGTATAAATATTATGTAGGGTACATGTTTCCATCAAAATTTGACGGTAGAAAAATTATAGACAAAAATATTGTTTGACAAGAAAGATCTGAAAATGGGGCTATAACCCCAAAATTATAGTAATCCATATAAAAAAATGTACGGACTGATTGTCAACAGGCCAGTAACATATATCGATTTCCCCAAATAGCCAGGTAGAAACTCAATGGATCATGTCTTAATCGAAGAAAACATAAGAGCTGTATTGGAGATGTTAGAAACAAAAGATGTATTGAGTGTGGAACTGACCATTTTATCATTGTAAAAGTTTTGCAAAAGCTCTATACAGAAAAACGAAGATGAGACAAAATAGACTATAAAAATTATATAGGAAATTCTTAATAAACTCATTAAGATTCAAATTTTTTAAATCTAATGTTTTGAGAAACTAACCACCACTTTTAACAAATAATCAGATAACGGCATCTGTCAAGAATTTTGTGGATTACATTTCGTGCTGCCATCTATCCTAAGGCACCAGCTGATGAGAAAAACATTTTAAGACTAATGGAAGGATGCGAGTTCGTATACCCACCATGAGCAATCCCAATTTGGCTTCCAAATGTGTGGTATAGTGGTGAGAGGACCCACCTTAAATAAATGGTGACCAGTTTGAATGGAAGTTGACGGCATTTGTAGGCTTAATTGGGATTGGCATAGACACTTATTTTCCTTCTTTTACCATTGTACGGTTAACGGGGGGGAATGTTTTGTTTTTTTGTTTAAACTATTATTTCAAGTAGAGCTGTGTATAATAATTACTGTGTATAATTAGGTAAGGTCAAAATACTTGACGGTTCTAGAATTTTAAAAACTCCAAAAAATTACTGACAAAATTCTTACAGCCAAAAAAAATACATCATATATTTCCCAATAAAATTATATCCTAGGCTATCAATTTATGAAGCACTGACTAGTCTGCCCTTTATTCTTTTATTAATCAAATATATTTAGTTTTTATGGTATAACATGTAGTTCCACTTGGAGTACATAAATCCAAAAATATAAGTGCCAGAAGGGTGTTTAAGACACATTCTGGAATGTTTACACCATCGCTTAGCACTTTCAAAGGCATTTGGTCTATATTGGCACCATTAACAACGTTTTCAAGTACATCATGTAGGCCTAACAAGAATATAAAGAGTAGTCATCGCTGTAGTATTAAACCAATTTTGCTAAAAAATATCACTTACTTCCTCGCTAGCTGACTTCATAAAGAATGGGGTTCCTTCAGCAGTAACATAAATCGATGAGCTCTGGTTCATATTAAATTCACTGTCTGCATTCTCAAAAGGTTTTTGTGAAGGGCTAAGTGATTTTAAGGGACTTGATGAATCCGAAAATCTACTTTCGGATGAAGTTGATTGGTAATATTTCTCTCTAGAACTGTAAGGTTCTAAGCTTCTGTCCAAATCATAGTCTAATTTATATGACAAACTATGTGACTTCTGTGCACTGCTTCTCTCAGACTGTGACATTCTATCCCTTTCAACCTCTTCATCACAATGGTCTTCAGGGTGCACACCACTATCTCTTGATCTCTTTATTTCCAGACCTGGTATAACTGGCTTCTGATTATTAGTTTTTATTGTACTTTTATATATACTTTCTTTTTTTCTTTTATGAACCTAAAAAACAAAATTTCATTAAAATGACCTGTAACTACTTAAAAAACTTAATTTCAACTATAGGCCTACCTCTTCAACAATTGCTATTAACTTGATATGAGGCTTCACTAACTATTTCACTTATTGCAAGGCACTTCCTGGAATTGAACTCCCCACGGCCCCTAAATAACTGACAGAATAATGGTAAGTCACTTGCACTTTTGCTTCCTCCTTTCTCTTTCGACAAACAGGCTGAAAAATTAGCTGGTTTTGCAATACACAGAATAATATGTAAGAAAAATACCAAAAACTAAAAATCTACAGTTGACTTCTTCTAGTCCCGACTTGGATGATCCAGACTACTTTTTGGAAATGAGTCATCAGCACGCAGTCACATTTTTTTATGCTGAACTGCCGGATGGTCCTGAATTTTTTTAATCCGGGTAGGGGTCCGGTCCAGAGGTGTTCGGATTAGAGGGAGTTGACTGTATTGCGAATGATGAATAAAAAAAATGCCTTTATTTTAAAGTGTTCCTCAGTTACAAAACTGGTTTTCAGGACGACTCAAGTCAACAAGTAAATAACAGAAATATAACAACAAAAATTAACAAAATAAGCTAATTAGAAGTAAGAACTATTGAACAGTTAAATATACCCCCGTTCACTGTGAAAATGAACTAAGATTCTAAACACATGTTGTGTATCATGAAAATAAAATGTTTAAAGGGAGCTCAAGAGTGTGAAATAAGGAAAGATATTTGTGTGCCAGAAGGGCATAAATGTATTTATAGTTGTAATTTAAAGAAATATTTTCTCAGACTGATGTTTATAGAACATATTTCATTGTAAAATAATCGGAGCAGATAAAGTAGTAGACGTTGGAAAAAAAAACCTTTATCTGTCTCAAATATTTTACTTTATCTCTATCTTGTTAAATGTTAGATTGTTTTGAACCTTTTTTAAATGTTAAATATATTGTTAAAAAATTTGTTTAATCTGTTATGGAAGACCCGTAAAAGAATTAAAGTTTAGATGTGATTCCCTCAATTTTAAACGTACTTATATCAATGTTTAAAGTCATACAGTGTAAATTATATTAGTGTATTATTTAATAAATAGATAACTACTATTAGAACGTATATTTTTTAGGGTTTTTGTCTTCTCTGTTGGAACTACACTGTCGAATCTACTGTCGACACCCATCTGCTGGTGTTTTGGTGATACATTCCTGCTGAGGACTCATCGCGTTTCCAATGACCTACCAGTCACTCCCTGCAGACACCGTGTGAGCCGGAGTTCGCTTGTACTTTATCACACTCGCCATTGTGTCGGTCAGAGCGGACATCCTGGGACAGTATTTCTGAACTCTATCTCGGTGAGTGATCTTCTGCTTTATATACTTACCCCCTGGACGCTGTGGTACCACAAGGACTCCCGCGACACATAGAATTTCATGTGACACATTGTGACTGTACCGGAGAGCTTCGGCAGCATAGACTTTCCAACCAAAATTCAAGATACAAGGGAGAGATTTAGTTTTTAAGCTTTGTTTCGTTTAGTTAATGTCTTTATTGTCTATAGTGTTGTCACATATGTTATTCTGTTTGTTGTCTCCTCTGTTTAAAATGTCACCTGTGGTAAATATTAATAGCTCTGGAACCGTAGTTCTGGTTGAATTTAATAACTATTAGTGGAGCGCTCCCTTTTTTTATACCTGTCATAATAATCAGAAATTTGTTTGATTTGTATACACATAATATATACACATTTTGTAAGATCTTTGAAGGGGTATGACTACCTGGATATTATTATAAGAAGTTATGGTTCTTAAAGTAGTAGCTGAGAACGATTGCACTAATTTTGATTTTCAACTATTTACGAGTAAACTTTAGTATTTTTCTGAAGATAGGAAATAAAGTGTTTGGTCCTCAACCTTCTAACTTTCATTCAGCCTTTCTTAACCTGATTTTAGTTAAAGGAAGGTTTGCATTGATTTGATTTGACTCTTAAACTACATATATAGGCTATTTTGCGATTGAAGAAGTTAGCGGTTATAGAAGTTAATTCTTTGTAATTAAAAAAAAAAAGAGGAAACTAATTATCCAGTATTGCCTAGGTATTTTTCAAGGCCTAAAAACTCACTTTTTCATATGATTTTCACTAACTTTTTCATTCTATTCTATTATTTAACTTTTTCATATGATTACTATGATAACTTAATATTATTTAGAACACTTTTTCATTTTATGTGAATGGCAAACCAAGGGTTCAAAGGGTTTTTCATTTGGAGAAAAACTTATGTTATTTGGAACACCCAAGCTGACATCTCTCCCCGGCAAGAGTTTCCTTGTTGACATCTGCTGAGCTGAGGGACCAACAAGGTGGCGCCCTATCTTAACAATTGGCAATTGTCAATTCTACTGAGAAGTCAGTCTTGGAGCACTTCATTTGATTTGACCTGCCCATGCCGAAGAACCCCCTTCTCCCTGAGCTAGACTTACCGAGGGACAGGGGTTACAACCCAGGTAGGTATTTTAAGCCAAGTATGAATTAAATGGTGCAGACGTTAATCCACACAAGAGAACACTACACCCACCGAACCTTCTCGCACAACTATCAACAATTCGTAACCTCCAAGTAGCTGGATTACAGGACGTCGCCAACGTCCCAGTCATACCGTTTATTTGAAAATACAATCTGATGTTAATGAATTAAATTTTTTTATTATTAGAGGTAGACAACATTCTTAAAAAGTCCCTAAAGTTGGACTAGGCTTGTTGATAAATTGGTGCCTGGTTTCAAAAGGACTGGGGTAAACAAGTTTTTATTATATCCACTTTAAAAATTTATTTCCAGTCCAATGTGACATGAAACAATAGGCTTATAATCATCATACATAGATCATATGCTATGACTGTTATGAAATACAAACAACCAACATACATATTGTTTTACTTAAGTATTGTTATGAAGATCGATTTAGTAGCATAACAAAGTCACAGAACTACTTAAAACTAAGTACAGGTAAAGTAAATTGGCTGAAAGATTATACTGTCCGCCTTAATTGAAGATCGCCGGATTGAATCCCATAAGGGTTGACTCTGGACCTTTTTGAGTTGATTCCAATGGTGTTACTAACAATTTAATTTTCGAATAAACTTGAAGTAAAAACCTCCAAACACCCTTTTTTGGATAGATCTGCCTATATTTCAAACTTAAATCAATAAATGATCCTTTGCACAAGTATACCTTAGTACCTGGTGACCAAACTTTGCTCGGATAGAATAAGATATTATTATACAAGTTAATTAGCAAAATTCAAACACAATTATTACTCAATGAAAACATTTATGTGGTTTAAATAAACCGATTTAATACACCATAATTAATATAGCTCTGAACAAAAAGTACTGCCCCTGATGAGGATGGAACTCGCAGCCTCTGTTTTACGAGGCCAACGCGCTACCACTGGACTACGGCGTTTGCCGAATGAGCGACGCCGTTTAAGGTCTTTTAGCCAACCTCAATTGTTTTAGCCGATCATTTACTGTTTAATTATCCATACAATTATTATTAGCTTGTGATCAACTGATTTTGTTAGAAACGGAATGAGGATTGAAAAGTGTGATGTCGTCGCCACTGTAATATACCCATTGCCACTGATATATTCTCGTAGTGGCGAGATACATACGTATTAATGGGGGTGTTAGGGGATATGAAAAAATACATCTTGTACTGGGCGTAACATGGCCGTATGGGAGGTGTGGAGGATGGGCTGAGCTGGAACGGAATGCCCTGCATCGGTTAACGACAAGTAACGTGGTGGGAAGGTGGCGTGATCGGATCGACCAATAGAATTTATTTTATACAATGACGTAACATCGTACGATGGTCGTACGACTCGCTCACTAGCTGACATAGAGTACAAAAACAGATTGACACAGAGTTATTACAATTCTTATTAACAATGATATGTATATATCACACCTTCCTACTTAAATTGTGACTTAAAATAAAATTTGCAGCAACAGATTCTTGAAAAGTTGGATAAATGTAATACGACAATAATAATATTAAAATATTACAAGACAAGTAACAATACGTAGAAATTGTTCAATATAATAAAAGATACTCATAATTATTACAATTGAAATAAAAACAACACTCAAATAAAATGTAACTTCATTATGTAAGTTAGTAATAAAAATTGTTACAAATCCAAACGCAAAGTAGGTTTTCTATCTCTTTCCGGGTAACGCCTTACAATAGGCTCAGCTGCTTTTTGTCTAGCTGGAGAGGGGGAAAGAACCGCTGGAGTGGTAACTCGCGGTAAGGAATGACGTGGAGGAGGGGTATGACGTGTATGGAGGGGAGAGGTTCCGCCTGCGTCCTGCCTCGTGACGTCATCTTCCATCAACTGTGGCTGCACCGGGCTTCTGGGTACACCACGTGATCTCTGCTACAGATGTTGTTTGGGAAGGAGGGGTGTCAAGAGGGATCAGCTGATCTATATGGCGTTTCCATACAATGCCCGAATTTAAACTGACAGTATACATGGTTGGACTTAATTGTTTCAAAATTATTCCTTCTACCCATTTGTCTTTAGCTCTATAGTCCCTAACTAGAACTAGCTGATTAGCATAAAAACATTTAGTCTTACAACCTCTGGCATGCCTTTTTTATTTGTTTTGCTGTTCCTCAACATAGGAACTTACATCAGGTCTTAGTAAATCTAATCTTGTTCTTAAATTGCGATTAAACATTAGTCTAGCTGGTGTTTCATTAGTTGTTAAATGCACTGAATTACGATAATCAAATAATATTCTATTTAAATCTAATGAAACATCTGCATTTTCACAGAAAGCACATTTTAATTTATTCTTTGCATATTTTACTGAATTTTCAGCCTGTCCATTAGATTGTGGGTGATAAGGAGCTGAAGTAGTATGTTTGATACCATTAGCCTTAAGAAAATTTTCAAACTCAGCTGAAGTAAATGGTGGTCCGTTATCACTATGAATAGTAACGGGTAATCCAAATCTAGCAAAAAGGCTTCTTAGTTGCTGTATAGCGACTTTAGCTGAAGTAGTGTTTGTTTCGAAAACTTCAAGCCATTTAGTGTACGCATCTACAACTATAAGATAGGTTTTCCCTTTAAAAGGTCCCAAATAGTCCAAATGTAGTCGCTCCCACGGCTTACTAGGATAATGCCAACTATGTAATTCTACCTTAACTGGATTAGCTCTTTCCAAAAGACAGGAAGAACAGCTGCTAGCAAGTGCTTCAATATCATGGTCTAAATTAGGCCACCACATATATGACCTGGCCACACTTTTCATCTTAACTATCACCATATGACTCGCATGTAACTCTTTCAAAACATGAGCACGTAACTTGGTAGGTATAACTACTTTAAAACCCCACATTAACACTCCTTGCTCAACAGCTAACTCTACCTTCCTCTGAAAATATGGCAACAACAATTGTCTACAGTCATCGTTAGGAAGATCATTAGGCCATCCATACCTAACATAGCCTATAACCTTGCACAATACTGGGTCTTTCTGAGTTTCTAACTTTACATCCTCACACAATATAGGAAATGACCTCTCCTCAATATACTGCAAATAGGTACCAACACACAATAAATTGTCATCACTAGGGTGCTTAACATCCAATGGTAATCTCGATAGTGCATCAGCACTGTTCGCATTAGACCTCACATACTGAATATCATAATTATATCCTGATAAAAACAATGCATAGCGTTGTAGTCTGCTAGCAGCAAAAACAGGAAGTCCCTTTTTAGGCCCAAATATGCTAACTAGTGGCTTGTGGTCACATTTTAATGTAAAGTGTTTACCAAATAGATATTGATGGTACTTCCGTACTCCATAAACCACTGCTAACGCTTCCTTATCTATCTGACTATAATTTTTCTCTGCTGCGGACAGTGTTCGAGAACTATAGGAAACTGGCCTCTCCATGCCATCTTTACCAATTATGCTTAACCCTCCAACGGTTTTACCGTCGATTCATCGACGCCACCGCCGGTCGTCGAAGGTTCACCGTCGATCAATCGACGGTAGGTAAGCTTTTACAAAAAGCAATGGTGTGAATACATTTTCGGTTAAAACTACATTGAATATAGTATCGTTGTTTTCTACAGATCATACGCTTTCCGCCGAGGTATGTTTCGTTTTGCTTACTCTATGCGTCAGAATTCTATGTTAGTTAAAACATCGGTCTTCAGTAGCGCGGTTATGTCGCTTTGTTTACAATGGTGGCGTTACACGTTCTCGTCGCGTTTGTTTGGTGTTCTGATGTTAATTTCACCATTTTAAAATTGATAGCAGTGACTTATGTGTATAAAACTATATATTTTTATTTTACTTATTAAATTTTTAAAAACTTGGCTATCTTCAATTTTTGACTGGTATTTATTTTCTGTGTTTTGTGGGGGAGCAAACTTTGAAAAATCTTTTGAAAAAAATTTGTTTATCAATTTTAATTGGATACACCCATCAAAACCAAGATAAAAATAAAACATGTTACTTTTATCTTATAGATAATTTAATTTAGATTAAAATGGTGTATAATATGTTATAGTTACTATATTTTTACTATTTTATGTGGAATTTTTAGTAAAAGCCTGCAAAAGCGCCAAAATAAGGTGAACCTCAAGGGGTCAAATAGTGAACCGTTGGAGGGTTAAAACACAGCCTATACCCGTATTACTCGCATCAACTGTCAACAATGTCGGTGCTTGGGTATCATAATGCGCTAACACAGGCGCTGAACTGAGTAACTGCTTAACCTTATTAAATGCCTGCCTGCATTTCTCATCAAAAACAAAATCTACATCTTTCTTTAATAAGTTGTACAATGGATACAGAACACTAGACAAATTTGGTACAAATCTACCATAATAGATAGTAAGGCCTATGAAAGACTTCACTCCCGTTACATTACGTGGCATTGGAGCATCAACAATAGCTTTAATCTTAGATGGTGCCGTATGCAGTCCGTTTTTATCGATGATGAATCCCAAATATTCCAAACTTGATTTAAAAAATTTACATTTATCAGCTTTAACAGTTAATCCAACTTCTTTTAAGTCGTATCAAAACTTCTTTTAAGGGTTTTAAATGGGAAACATTGTCACAACTAGATATAAGGATATCATCAAGAAAAACAGCCACACTTGGCAGTCCCTGTAGTACTTGTTCTATTTTTCTCTGAAAAATACCGGGTGCTGACGCAATACTGTATGGCATACGTTTATATGAAAACAATCCCTTATGGGTACTGATAGTACATAGTTTTTGTGCTTCCTCGTTAAGCTTTAATTGCATGTACGCTTGACTAAGGTCAATTTTACTAAAGAAATCACCTTTCTGAATTTCATTAAATAAGTCATCTATTCTTGGAGGGGTAACGATCGATTTCCAAATAGGGGTTAAGGGTAACCTTAAAATCTCCACAAATCCTTAAGCTACCATCTTTTTTTAAAATGGGTACAATGGGAGTAGCCCACTCTGAACTTTTAACAGGGTACACAATTTCCTCATTTACTAGTCTAGAAAGCTCTTTTTCTACTTTAGCCTTTAAAGTGAAAGGTAATGGTCTAGGTTTACAGTACTTAGGGATACAATGCTCTTTCACATGAATTTTAACAGGGTCACTTTTATACTCTCCTAACCTGTCCGTAAAGACTTCAGGGAATTCTGCAATTATTTGCTTAGCTTGTTTCTCAAAAGTTACACAAATTGAAGTTTTAGGTCATGTTCAGTTTTAGTGACATACAATGTTGGCCTATCTGACTTAAAAGATATTTCGATATTTAATGCAGTTAACCAATCTCTACCCATCAACGGATGTGATCCATTTTTAATGACATACAGCTCTAAGTCATCAACTTTGGATTCTTGGTAACTAGCATTAACTTTAATTTTACCTACAGGTTCAATAGGTACATCAGTGTAAGATCGAAGTGATAAATCGCTAGGTAAGAGCTTATAGCTTTTGAAATTATCATTGTAACATTTTTCACTTATAACACTTACTGAGGCTCCAGTATCTACTTCAAAATAAAGCATTTGATTTTCCACATTAACATTAATCTTGACAGGATCAATTTTTAATTTGTTTACTGGCTCAGGACTAATCTTAAAAAGATTTGACACATCATACACTTCATCATTAGTTTGATCGGGTTCACTAGTGCTTACATAGTTATGCTTTTTAGAATAAGCATTTTTAGGTTTTGAGACATACCTAGTATTCTTAGATTTACCAGACAGACGTGAACGACATACCTTAGCTAGGTGATTGCGCTTACCGCAATGATGACACACACAACCATGAAAACGACATGATTTGCTCATATGGCCACTTTGCCCACAACAATAACACTTCACTTGAGCACTTTCACTGATGTTGGGTTGGTGTTGGTTCCGCGCCGCTTGACCTTGGCCTGGAACACCTCGGGTTGAAGTTGAGCCATCCTGCCTTGTGGTAGGACCGTGCCGCTGTGTCGCCAACCGCTGAACTCGGCCGCCTTGATGATGGTCTCCTTTCAGACTTGCTGCATTCTCGGCTGCTTCGAGAGATGTCATGAGCTTAACTGCTTTGTCAAATGTTAAGTCTAGCTCTGCTAATAGCTTTTGTTTAATTGCTTCGTTCCGAATTCCGCTCACCATTCGGTCCCTCAAATAATCATTTAGATTTGTCCCAAATTCACAATGTGTTGACAACTTCTTCAGATTAGCCACATAATCCGCAATAGATTCATGTTCTAATTGATTTCTCAAGCTAAATTTATAACGCTCCTCAATCACATTAGGTTTAGGGTACAAATGCTCTCTGATAAGCTTCACTAGTTCATCATAAGTCTTTGCTGTCGGTTTCTCTGGTGTACACAGATCTCTTACTAATGAAAATTTTTTAACGCCCACAACTGTAAGAAATGTACTAACCTTTTTTGTTTTGTCATCGATACCATTACATGACAAAAACAGTTCAAAACGTTCAATATAAGAATCCCAAGATTCTACATTTGAATCAAACTCAGCAATATTACCTATTATTGACATCTTGCTATGTGATTTCTCTTCACCCAGTGGAAATATATTAAATGGGAATTCTCCCTCCGCCATAAAATAAAAACTCACCAGACGATGTCCAATGTTCTGCCGTTGTAACCTTAAAGTTGAGCGTTACCACCGTAATTTCTGAATCAGGCGCTTGCAAGCCTTAAAACACTTGTAATCGTTTCGAATAACACTTAATTTAGGCGCTGTCTTGCCGTTAATCTTTGTCGACGTTATCAAGCCGATGTTCCAGTATTTATAATTGCGGTTACACACGAACACGAATTACATCACACACGCACTGAAATTTTCCTCGTCGCCACTGTGATGTCGTCGCCACTGTAATATACCCATTGCCACTGATATATTCTCGTAGTGGCGAGATACATACGTATTAATGGGGGTGTTAGGGGATATGAAAAAATACATCTTGTACTGGGCGTAACATGGCCGTATGGGAGGTGTGGAGGATGGGCCGAGCTGGAACGGAATGCCCTGCATCGATTAACGACAAGGAACGTGGTGGGAAGGTGGCATGATCGGATCGACCAATAGAATTTATTTTATACAATGACGTAACATCGTACGATGGTCGTACGACTCGCTCACTAGCTGACATAGAGTACAAAAACAGATTGACACAGAGTTATTACAATTCTTATTAACAATGATATGTATATATCACAAAAAGCAAAAGAGAAATTTAATTTACACCTATTAATTGGTTTGTTACAGTGGTTTCAAGCAATACAATGAATAACTTTTCTATCAAAACACGGAATATTTTGGAAATACTTTTTTCTGATTTATTTTCGCACGGTTATGTTACCCTTAAGTTTTTACAAATTGTTTAGTAACCTGATAATTTTGCATTTATCACATACAGAAAATAAATATTTATGAAAAACCTCTATTCACATATTGTTCCCCACCATCTTCAATAAAGAACTGTCAAACGGTTATAAACAGATGTTTTGGTTTGTGTTGTTTACATTTGATACTCCATAACCATAATATTATATTTTTAGAATTTAGACTTAATATTACAAGAAAACAAGAATTTTCCTGGACATTAGACCTATCTAGAACATATTTTCTACTCGGAAATTAGTTATTTCCAAAATATAAAGAAATTCTTTAGAGCCGTTTTCGAGATCTGTGTGCAAATATATATAAATATAAATATATATACAAACCTTGCTTGTATTATAGTATTGGATATTTTATTTTAATCAGAACATTTTTACAAGAGTTATCTTGCCCACAGACACATATAGACCTATAGTTATAAAAAAAATGTGTTTTTGGCATCTTATTAACCAAATTTTTGTAGCCAGGCATTTAAAAATGCTCTGTATATTAACTTTAAACTCATTTCATATCTAATAGATCTAGGTTTTGAATCAGGTCATTAACCAGCCTATTGAAATTATAAAAGACTAATTAAGAAAATAAAAGGCTATAATTAACCGTCCAAGTGCTGACTTTTAAACTTACTTTGAAATTTCTAATTGAATACAACACTTCTTAAAATACTTAAGTATAAACAAAAAAAATCACAAAAATGTCCCCGCTCTTGACACATACAAAAATTTATAAGACTTTTAGCGAAGCTGAAAAAATTTACTACGAAATAGCTTATATATGAAGTAGGAAGTATGAAAACGCTGTTCCTATTGATCAACATCCATCCACTTCACCAAAAATGACATGATTGAAATGATTGTTGAGCGGTCACTATCGCCCTCTCAGCGTCTGGGGATGGCCTGCCATGACCGCGCTAGGTCGTGCCACGCCATCCCTGGACGGTATAATCGTTATTATTACTTATAATAACTTAGTTAGTTATAACTTAGTTATTATAACTTACTATTATAAAATAATAAAATAACCTAAATAACTCAGATAAAACACAAAATACTTAATAACAAAGGACACAGACCGACTAAAAAATATTGTCGCCACTCTCAAAGTCACATGATAATGGTGGCTATTCGGCATCAAAAACATTCAGTTTGTAACCTCAAAATGAGAAACAGTTAATAATTATAGTTTATTTACATCATAGGATTAATTTAGTACAGAAGAAGTATTAAACTGTATACCCTAAGGGGTTGAATTCGAAGGAAAAAATACTCAAACCCTAGTGAAAAAAATCAAATCGAGCGAACCGAAAACTGACACTGCCACGTTATAACAAAGTCACTTATCAAAACACAAATTCTGTCAACTTCCACATAAGCCGGTCACCGTTTATTTAAGGTAAGTCCTCCGTCCATCATACCACACATTTGCAGACAAAATTGAGATTGCTCATGGTCGGGATCCAAACCTGTGTCCTCCCAATTGGCTAACGTTGCACTCGTCAGTACAAGCGTTTAGTCCACTATACCATCTTAGATAGCACTTATTCGGCTATAAAAGCATACTCTAGCCGGAAAATAACAAACTCAAGCAGCAGAACAGTGAACTATACAAGTTAGTTCATGCATTAGCTCGCAGATGGCAGCATCTCCTTATCCTGACAGTAATTGTTGATTTCAATAGAGCTATATAATTGCAGCTCGCTGACATCCTCTAGCACTTGGAGGGTTAAATAAGGAAATCAGGCTAAGCATAGTTTATTGAAATATGAATTTAAGGTAGATGTATGTCTACCGTTACTTACTTTATATAATTTTGGTGGTGTGAACATCAAAGCAGATTTTTTGTTGTCATGTGTAGAATGACTTTTATCTTTAGAATATGAAACCGGTGAAGAGATGGATCCATTTTTAACAGAAGATTTTTCATCATGAGCGCTGTTTGACAAAGACATCTGAAAAAAAGAACGAAATATTGAATTATTGGATTTCAATAAAAGTTAAAAGAGGGTGTCTTCCAAATCTTACTATACTTTCTTACTTAGGCCTACTCTAACAATACTTTCTCTGTATATTCTATGAAAAAGGGGGGGAAATAATAGGCATTTACAATAAACTCTTGAGGCAGATCAACTTATACACTTACGTGCTAAAGATTTTGTTGAGTCTATGAATTAAGAAATTTTTGAAGACCAAACATCAGAGATTATCTTTAAATGTAATATAGGTATAGTTTGAATAGTATATGTTCTATCACTAATAATGTTATAGGCCTAAACTAATATTAAACATCATAATCATCCCCCCAGTTTGGAGGCAGAATTTTGTGGTAATTTATTGTGTTACCAATATAGTTTTTGTATTGTGCAAGTATATAGTGTTATTGACAACAAAATATAGGTAATATCTGTAACTAAAACTTTTAATGTTTAATGTAAATTATTAATTTAATGTAAATTAAATTAATTTAATTTTAATGTGATCACTTGAAAACGGGAGGAGTTTCTCCACCCCAGAAATGTTGTGTAGTTAAAAATACGGACAGATTGGAAAAGTCCAATAAAAGATAGGCTAAGCACTAATAATAGTGCATCAGTGTAATTGTTCGATAAAGTGTAAATACTGTAATTAGAAACTCATGATTGGCTAAATAGTCATAAACACCAAAATATTTATTGGAAAATGGATATCTACCGCTAGTAAATACACATAATATTTACCAGCAGTCCAGCAGTTTTAAATACACGGAGATTTAACTGTAACTAGTACTAATTTTTGGTACAAGTATAATCAGTCTTGTAAACTTGACCAAGTTTTGTATTTTTGACTGTCAAGAAATTGAATACTGGTAGTTTAGATTAGATTGTTTCAATGGAGACCATAAGGCTAGGTAGGTATTTTAAGCCAAGTATGAGTGAGGGTTGAGGGTAGGCCTAATTGTTGAATAATATTGAATAATAATATTGCAGAATAATATTGTAATATTGTAGTAATTGTTGTGTAATTGTGGTACGATCTTGTAGTCTTGTTACTGACTAAGACTGATATTTTCCTTAGACAGGACTTTTAATAGCCCAACAGCCAATAGCAACTAAGGGCCCTACAGTTTAACATTGAGTCCGAACAACTGCCTCTGAATTACGAACTGGTCTAATTATGAAGATGGTCTTTGCGGATTAACGTAGTTTTCAGTAGAGCAGACGTTAATCCACACAAGAGAACACTAACATTCTTTTAACTGGCTGGGTGGTGTAGTGGTTATAATACCCGCCTTCAAAACTAAAGGTCGCTGTATCGAATCCTGCAAGGGTCGAATCTGGGCCCAGTCACCATTACTGGGCATTAATTAATTATTAATCAATGATGCTTCCTAACATCTGTCTTCTGTCTGACTCTAATAGTTTGGATGATCTTTATTCAATTAGGTTAATTAAGTTAAGGTAGGACTAATCATTTTTAGCTTAGTTAAGCGAAGCACGATTATCACAAGAATGATTTTAAAAAACGACAGGGAATTTGAAAAATCCTAAGATGGTCACCTTGGAAAACCATACAAAATTAAGAGTGGATATCTTAATGATGTAAAATACAAAATATTGTGTGTAAAATACAATGCATCAAAAAACACTTGGTCATGTCAAATTTGCATGATTTTATTTACTCAATATCAATGCACCATCAATGCTCTAAATGTGAACAACGATAGTCTCAACGTGAAGGGTCTCCTTTGCCAAAAAGTGAGTTCATCAAAAGCATCACCAGGGAATTATTGTCCAGAAATTAGAGAAAGGGACAATATTTATTGTCCAGAAATTAGAGAAAGGGACAATATTTCTTGTTTAACAGTTGAGCTGAAACAAAGGGGAAAAAAATTCTTGGATTTAAAGATCCCCAGATAGATCACACTCCTATATAAGTTGCACAGTCGCTGCTACCGGTACGGAAGAGAGGGACAGGCCAATGAGGAAAATCTTTCACAAATGTAGACATACGATTTTTCCTAGACATTCTCTACTAGCATGTGACCTGTTTATAGTAAAAAACCATTAAAATAAGAGCAAAGCTATACGATAATACATTTATGAAGCCTAAGTGCAACAATGATTTTTAATCTTGGAAAAAGTGTACTTTTTCTTACAAACATTTATTGTAGACCTTAATAAATGAATAGCAGGGATTTTTTGTACTCAGTTGTAAATTTAACAAGTGTATTTTCAAAAGTAATAATTTTGTTTTATGGATCAAATTAAAGTTTTTTTTTAGTTTTAAGCTGTCAAGGTTTGTAGTTTTTAGATAAAAAAGAAAACAAAAAAATATGTTTTTGTACTAAAAAATATCCTAATAACATTTAGTTATTTATTTTCATAAAGACAATGACCTACACAAGTTAACTAAAAGTAGGATTTAAAAAAAATCTAAATATAACATTTATAAAATATAATGTACAGGGGCTACAATAGTAGCCAACACACCCTGATGTGTTATACTTGATGGCACTGCTACTGTAGGGTTAACAAATTTTACATACCAGTATATACAAGAATCAATCAGCTACAACTGCTAAAGAACTAAATAGTGCAATTCAAGTTATATAGCTAATTATATACTGCTACTTAGAGATAGCCTATAGTCAGTGGTGTAGTGCTAAAAAAAGCTGTGCCGGAGCGGTGTGTAGCGGTCCTTCCCAGGAAGGCCATTATTCTTTGGGGGGGGGGGGTAATGGGTAGTCAAAGTCTGCAAGTTCCTCAGGAAGGTCATTGCGTGGAGGAATTGTGTACAGTAATTTTATCTATTTTTTAAAAATTACATAAACCAAAGTTTCATTTTGCTAAAGTGATTAGTGATGTTCCTAGGGTATCTGTTGTATTCATGCAAAGGATTGCAGTCGAAGGCAAACGGTCCCTTTTTAGTAAGGATTCGCTTTCTTTTTCAACACAAACTGGTGAGAACAGGTCAAGGAAGAAGGACACATTTGTAGATGAGTTTACCCACCAGATAATACGGAGGAAAATCCTCATAATTTTATTTTGTAAAAATACCACAACTTCATCAAAATTAAAGGCTATTCTGTGTAGGAAGAGGGTGAGTTGAAATAAATATCTTAGATGGAGATTAAAATGAATAGGATTTAAATGGTTGAAGTATGAAAATACAAATAATCTCAACAATTCTTAATCAGCCTCAAGTTTGTTGTAAAAATGAATATACTGTATTTTTGACTTAAAAAACTATATACTATAAAAAGATATATGGTCTTCAAGTAAGCCCTAGTGTTTGATTCTGGTGTTACGATGTTGTTAGGTTATGGTTAATGTAAAACGCCTAAAATTGCCTCGATATTGCGTGTTGATCAAGAAATGATGCGAGCGACTCGCTTACCTACCACTCTCTATAAAAAGGCAAAGTACAAGTATAAAAATCTGAGTTTCGGCTGCACGAGCTGTGCCGGAGCGCCGCTCCGGCTCTAAAAGCTGTGCCGGAGCGTCGCTCCGGACCGCTCCGGCTCCACTACACCACTGCCTATAGTCCTGATAACAATTATTTTACAAAAAGTTTTTATTAAAATACTTTTTCAACAGTTTTGATCATTTCACAAACACGAAATCAATAGAGCCTATTTTAATAATTAACATGAAATTTTAAACACTAATTTAAAATAGTACAATTAAGAGAAAAAAATTTATGTGAACTTGCCCTCCCTGAAAAAGTACCTCTTCTCACATAAACATCACATATTTTCATTGTCATAGAAAATGACTTACTAACCTTTAGAGGCAGTAGTGCGACCAGAAAACTCTAACTTGGCCAGAAGGTTACACGGAAATTTACTTTACTTACTAACGCATCCAACATAGCTTTTTTCAAACAAGTTTATTTACAATCTCTTACTATAATAAGAACAATAAGTAAATTTTATAAAAGTGAAGTACATGAGAATGAGTTAAGCATCATTGTGCTAACTAAGTAACTAACAAACTAACACTTTAGAAATAAACTGTATCAGTGGCAGTGGACTGACACATACCAGAGAGGAACGGATTATAACTATCCGTTCATCTATGCACATACTTTCTCCCTTATGTAAATTTAAAGATGACAATCTGTAAGTGAGCTATCAAATTCTTTAAAGTTTATCTAAGTATCATTTAAAAATTTATTGTTTAAAAATAATCATCCCATTTCTGAAAATAAAAACATGAGAGACAAAATTAAATTAATTGTTCGAATTGTATGGGGGGAAACTACCCCCCCCCCGGTAATACCAAGCTTTTTTGAGTTGGTTCTGTTGGGTGATTTGACCTTACGCTTCATGCCAAGTTTAATGGAAAACGGTTGGAAAATGAGGAAGAAATTAATTTTTTAATATTCTCCATAAGAATAACATTGGGCGCTTTCAGACAACGTACTGCGTTTATCATGGACATTAAATTTAAAATTTCTCTGGAACCGCTAGTCGTAGACAAATAATTCAAAACACTAATTTGTTTAGTTTTTAAGGTGGTTTGGATGGTGCCAGTCAAGTTGTACTTGAATTTTATTGTTTTGGCTGAAAATTTAAAAATTTGATTTTTTTATATTTAAATCCCATAACTTTTGAACCGTCATTTTTATAGATATGCGGGTGGGGTCAAATTATTTAATACTCTATATACTATAAACTATCAAATTTTAATCAAAATCGTTAGAGCCGTGTTTGAGAAATTTTGATTGTATCACATTTTTAAGGATTTTTATGGGTGAACTACTCTTAAAATTAAAAAAATGAAGAAAAAAGGCCTGGAGTTACGGTGAGTTAACGCATACATACCAAATTTTATCTAAATCGGACCAACGGGCTAGGCTGTGGCTCTGTATACATTCAGACCACACACACACACACACACACACAGAGAGAGAGAGAGAGAGAGAGAGAGAGAGAGAGAGACAGACAGACAGATAGACAGACAAACGGACAGACAGACATCACGTCGAAACCCACTTTTTTGGATTCAGGGGACCCCAAAACCAGTGGCGGCTCTCCTATAAGGACTCTCGGACGCCGCCCCCCCAAAGATTCGAAAAAGGAAAAAATAATTAAATACTTATTTAGTTATAACTAAATAACAGTCGTATACAACGAAATTATAGCGGGAAAACATACAAAAATAGTGCGAAAAGTTCGTATTTGTAGCCGTGGGGCGCTCGCCAGAACGTCCGAATCCATCACAATGCATTTATCTGAAGAGAGGTAGTGGTGGGGGTGGCTGGTGCTATGACGCGTCTAAGACTTAAGACTATCTCTTATAGAAGTCTTGGGACGCCGTCCGCGCATGCGCAGAGTAACATTTGTGGCGAGTTGACAGCTGGTTTGACAGTCGATTGCCGCGCGCCGGTTGTCTGTTTGTTTTTGTAACAGTGTTAAAGACGTTTTAAAACGTCAATACTATTTTGACGCAAAATACGGTACTCTTTAAAGGGTTAAACACGTGTCTTTTAACATTTACAGGCAATGAAATAAAGGTAATTAAAAAGATAAATACAACCTTTTCGATTTATAAAATACCTTATCACACTAAATATATCTTAAACTATTTCAAAACTACATTACGTAACCTCTATGACATGTGTTAGTGCGTAACATACGATTCTGCTGCTAGACAATAATCAGCTGTTTTATTGTTGCAATTTTCCAATGTTGTTTTTAAATCACCTAATAAGTAGTTCATTGTGGTATTGAGTTACGGTACATCTTATATTGTAATAATGGAGTTTACTCATGGGGAAAAATTGGACATGTTGGAAGTTTTTTTCCAATGTAAAAAGAATAGTACCTTGGCAGCGACGCAATACGCTGAAAGATATCCGAATAGAAGAGCGCCTAACCGTAAGTCGGCCAAAACGGATATATCCACTCTCAACTCAAATTCGAAAATTTTGACGAAAACAATACTTTCTCCATATACGATAAAGGGAGAAAGTAAAAAAAAATATATAGTTACAAAAAGCGATCAGCAACAGTGGCGTAGATACAGTTTTTTCATGGGAGGGGATATAAATACCCCCCCCGCGAGTGAAAACCTATTTAGAGTATGTACTGTAGGGTACATAATGGACATTTCGATGAGTTAAATAACATATAAAGTAAATACCATAAAAAATATTTTTTGCCGAATATCCCTAACATTTTTTTTTCAAACAGACAAATTAACAATGACATGTAGTTAAAAAAGGTTTATTTATAACACTGTTATCATTTTCACAATATTAATTTATTTCCTTTATATCAATGATAATTTAATTTATATAGAACATAAATGTTTCAGTCCTTTATTACTTATTTGAACAACAATTTTTACTAAAGACAATTTATTCTAGCTATTCTGTGGACGTACAAACACCTTTTTTCCTATCGTTACCAATGCCACAATAATCTAGTACTGTCTCGACTCGAACAAAGTCACCGTGAAATTAATTAATCACTTTTGGGGTTTCTTTTAGATACAATTTACATGACTTTAAAAACCTTGTATAATGAAACAAAGGAAAAGTAGACAAAAAACACGAATGCCGAACACAAAACGTAGAGGGTACGGAAAATATATGAGATAATACGTCATACATCACAATCGTAAAGATCTCAATTGTTTGGTGTTTAGGTTAGACCTATAGTATACGTTATAAGATTTTGCGGCTGAGCGATCTTGATGGCGGGAGGGATGACCGGGAGACCAGTCGGGGAAGATCTCTTAATTCGAATACTCTCGTATACTATATTTCTACATGCAACATACAGTAACAACAACGCACTTCTTTTTCTATTATTTGTTATTCCGTGGTGGTATTTCTGGATATTTTTGTTTTGAAATTATTAGAGTAAATGTGATCGTTATGAGGGGGATATATCCCCCTTATCCCCCCCATATCTACGCCACTGATCAGCAAGATCAAGGATGTTATGTCTTTTCAACCTATATGTGCACTGACTATTGTCTAGAAGATTTAATGCCAGATGGTTTGTATGGTTTTTAATTTTACACTGGTAATTTTGACTGAATTTTGAAATTTCTTCTCTTACGAATGGAATTTGGAAATCTACATGGATTGCTAGGTTTGTAACGTACCATGGAGCAATGAAAATTCTTCTTAATGTCTGAGACTGGTTTCGTTGAATTATTTCGATATTTGAATTTGACGCCGTTCCCCAGAGCTGGATTCCGTAGCTTAATCAATTACATACAGGCTTCAACACAACTTTGTCTGAAAGTAATTTGTTTTCAACTAATATTTTTAGAATTTTGTCCAGGAAGCCATAAGCCATAATGCCAATTTGTTGGTTCTTAAGATCAAATTTAGTCTTTACTGTACAAAAATGTAACCTCTTGAGGTTACATTTTTTTACACACTTGAAAATGGGATAATCCTCGAAACATGTTGTGTTAAATAAAGTGAAATAATGCAAGGGTACTATGGTATTAATTTACAATATTTTATATATATATATATATATATATTATATACAATAATTTTAAATTAAAAAATATACATAAATATATATTGACGCCTTTTTTAATCTTAATTATAGCAAAATAAAGTAATCTTTTATCTTTCTAGTCTCTTACTGGAAACACTGGCAGAGAAGATTGACCTTACCTTACCTAGTAGACCCTTCAATCCAAGAAATAATTAGATAACTTATTTCCTCTCTTTTTACTAACAACAAATATAGACATTGAAAATTCACAATATATGTTTTTGTGACTAACAACAACACTCTAAGAGATGTCCTTATTCTGTTTTCCAGAAAAAACAACCACCCTTAGCCTTTACATTTCCTTGAAAAAAATAATGTTTGTATTTACTTCCCTGTGGGAAATAGGTTAGATCATGGATATGTCTAAAGGGAATGGTTTTAGTTCACTTAATCAGCTGATCTTATTCATTTATATTAAAAATTCAATACAACAGCTCTAGTATTTTTCATGGAAACCTGTTACATGTTTCCCATCTTAAAAATCGCTAACAACCCCCCTCCAGAGCTAAGACATATCAATGTCAAAAACCTAAGATGGAAACTTAAACCAGAGACGAACGGATTATAACTATCCGTTCATCTATGCTTAAACCCGGTGATACATGGAACAACCGAACAACCATTAGAGAACACCACGGCTTCAAGGAAACACATGGCGCCTTCGCCTTAATTTAAGGCACAGAAGCAAAAGATTGCTGGAAATAGAAACACTGAACATTGTCTTGCCTAAACTAAAACTAATCATTAATTTTATTTTAATGAATTTAGAATTAGGAGGTGGCGAATTACTCGTTAATTGGAATACTATTATCGTTTAGCGAAATTAGTTAACTTTTATGTGCCACCTCGGTTGTAATGGAGATTAAAATAGAAAATGATTTGTTCAAAAAACTCCAATGTATCACTAAAGCAAGAGGATAGGACTTTCTCTGCTGTTCTAGGTTAGTAAACGTATTTTAATCTCCTTTCAGTTTTGTAAACAAACAAGAACTCAAACGGAGGCTTATGAAAATACTTACCTATCCTCTCCACAATTAATTATAACCTTTTTAAAGTGTTGAAGCATTGTTTACTGATTGTTTTCTTGACAATTGTATTTTTATGTTAATAATAAAATATAAACAAAACAATTATTAATTTGACAAAGTGATTATAAGTTAATTAAATATAGATCATTGAAAATACCAAACACATAAGCCTACTGTGTACATATAGGTATGATCCTATGGGAAAAAGGCTTAGGCTGATTATGTAGAAGAATCATGTTTTATAATTCATATGGTAGATATGGTGTATGCCTAGAAGATAGGAATAATATTTTTTTAATAATATTCTATTTTCAATTAAAATTATTTAATAATTTATGGGAACTAAGCTAGAATTTGTCAAAATTCCTCTGGCTAGGCTATATGTAGGGCCTATATTCTAATTTTATTTTGTGTATTTCTGCGCCAGTGGCATTTTTAACGTTTTGATGGGGGAACGGTCCAAACCCCGGTCTTGTTACTACCTAACGTCGACCTGTTGTTAGGAAGCATCATTAATTAGTAGCCCAATGACAAATGGCGACTGGGTCCAGATTCGACCCTTGCGGGATTCGATCTGGCGACCTTCACTTTTGAAGGCGGGTATTATAACCACTACACCACCCAGCCAGTTACAGTAACATAATACTGTACAGTAATAATTAATACAGTACATAGTAAAATAAATACTCGATTTAGGCTATTCTACCAAATATGAAAATACACATGTCGCAATAGACTTGCGTACTCAGCGAATTTCCAAATAACTAATGTAATACTAATATTATATGTCAACTTTTATCAATATATATATATATATATATATATATATATATATATATATTATTTATCAAGTGATATTGATATATATATATATATATATATATATATATATATATATATATAAAATAAACTGACCCTCAAAACATTTTGAACAGCCACATAACAAAAAACAATCCAATTTTTAAAAAAATCAGAAAACTCAAACAAAACATATAATCACATTTTACATTTATATAGATACAACAATTTTTACTAACTTCTTCAAGAACACTTGTACATCTATTAAATTGAAATTATTTAATTTAAACATATGTGATTTTAATATTGTTTTGAATTAACTTGAAAATGGCCTTTAAAGGTTGAAACATGTTGTTTAAATAAAATAATGTTTATCAAGGATACTCAGTTAATTATTTTAACTTTACTTAATATATATATATATATATATATATATATATATATATATATGTGAGGTGTGAGATATGTGATATGTGAGATATGAGATATGTGAGGTGTATATATATATATATATATATATATATATATGAGTTAGTTATTTGCCTAGGCTATTCTTTATAAGATTAACATGGGAAAGAGTATGTAGGTTTGCCAATGTGAGGAACACTGAAAGTAGTTAGCATAATCAATTTTTATTTTGACAATTTGTACAAATTTTTATTAACATCAGGGGCTTACAAGGTGTTAAGCTTAGGTAAGTTAATACTTATTTAGCATAGTTCTTATGAATTGCTTTTAAAGAATTAAAATCCTACTAGCCTCAGAGCTGTTTCCCTGAAGAGCACTCTATAATTCATTACACTTTGGAAGCATTCATAATACACTTTCAGGAGTACTTCCAGATGCATGATTTTCTGTAATCTTTTGATCAGACAACATGTACCACAGTTAATCTTTTGGCAATGTTTTCAATATGTACCCTAAGTTCTAATTTAAATTTTCTGATATTGTGTTTCCTAGGTATTTAGCTGAATTACTTATTTCCAATGTTTTTCCATGTATTTTTAATAGTGGAAAGTAGTCAGATTTTTTCTGTTGTACAGCTGTAATAAAACAGTTTTTCATGATTTAAATTCAGACTATTTTTTGTACACCAATCTTCCATTTTGTTTATCCCTCTTTGTGTTGAACTTATAAGACTCTCCTTATCTGTAACCAAATGACGTACATCATCCGCAAACAACCAAATTTTTCCTTCTGATATAGGTATTATATACTATATCATTCACTTATATCACAAATAAAATAGGCCTTAGGTTCGATCCTTGCTGTATCCCTACGTTTATTTCATCGGATAAATCAGATTTTGCTGTTTTTAAAATATTTTTTTCTAGATGTTTGATGGTCACTATTTGTGTTCTATTTTTTAGGTATGACATTATCTAATTCAATGCTTCATTTTTTATTCCCAGTTTTTCCAATATTATTTTAGTTTAAGTCTGCTGTGGTTAAAACAATGAAATGCCTTGGTCGTATCGAAGAACAAACAGTACATCTCATCTTGTATATTAATGTTCTGTTAAATGTTTGGTGATAAAGATAGCACGGAGACTGTTGGGGATCGGTTTTTTCTAGTCATATTAATATTCACGCAAAAGTAGATTATTTTCAAGGTAGGGCAAGAGTCTATTAAGAAATATAATTTCAAACACTTTAGAGAATGCTGATTGAACCGCAACTGGTCTGATTTTTTTTTCTATTTTTCTTATGCATTGGGACAATTTTTGAAGTTTTAATTTTGTTTGGAAAAACTCCAGTGATTAAAGATTTATTAACTATTACCGTTAATGGGTCAGCTATTACTTCTGCACATGCCTTAAATAAAGAGCATGGTACCTCATCCACTCCTGTACCAGATTTTGTTCCAACGCGTTACAGGATCTTCAACACCTCGTCTCGAGACACCAACTCCAGCCCAAAAACCAACTGGCCACTTTCAACCACCATTCTACTCCACTCCTCCTCTGGCTCTGGATGTACCCTTTGCAAGTTTCCTTACTTCCTCAATAAAAAATTTATTGAAAATTCAACCTCTGCTGGTTGGTCCACAATGTTTCCATCCACCAACAAGCTATTGTTTCTCGATGGTGTCCCCATTCGTTGTCAACTCCTTCACCACCCTCCATGACTTCTTACTGACATTTTTTTATTTTTCATCAAAGAATTTTCTTTTTGAATAAATTACAAGCCTACTATGGTCTTGTTTAGCTATACTGTATTTAGTTTTATATTTCTGTGTATTTGATTGTTTAGATATCCAGTACAGATCATTCAGTAGATTATGTGAGTGTGTGATTTATTCAGTAATCCAAGAATTATTTGTTTCATTTTTTTTTAAATTACTTACGGGGAAGCGATTACGGTATACGATAATTAGTATTAGTAATAATTAGTATCGTATAGCGATTACGATATACGGAATTACTTAATTGTTGCTATAAGTCTATTTAAATACTGAAATATTGATTTTTATAAACTTTTTAGAGCACTCCTATGTTATAATATGTTTTATACCCAATTATGAAACTCTTGGAAGACCTAGCATAAAAAATAACTGTAAAGAATTGAAATTTTTGATGAGATGCAGGTATTGAACTCCTCCTAAACGACTGGACCAATCCTGATTAAAATTTCAGGCACTATTAAGCATGATTCGAGAATGGTTTCTGTAATGTTAGGAGCAAATCTGTCTGAAGGGTTCCGTCTAAGGGGTTCCCAGAGGGCATAATAGGGTGCCATGTCAGGTTTTTAAATTTAGTGTTTACAAAATTAACAGCTGTGATTAAATAATTTGAAAGTTTCTTTCAACTGTTATTTGTTTAATGTAAATAATTAGCAATTTGCTTTACCATCCAATGCCGTCTGAATAATTTAATTAGGGTATGTAAAACTATAATGTATATATGTACTGTACAAAATGAAAAGTTTTATACGCCACGTTAATATTTGACAGATTTTGGGAATTATGTATTAATGATTAAAAATCAAATATATATGTTTATATATTGGCCAAATTAAAAATAATTACAATGTTTATACAAATTATGTTTATTATTATAATCAGTTGTTGTGTATTTTTTATATTTTCCTTTTGCTATCTGAAATGTATTTTGAAAGGTTGAATTTGTGTGTGTGTGTGTGTGCCCGCGTGCGTGCGTATGTATGTGTGTGAGAGAGAGAGAGTGTGTGTGTGTGTATTTACCAGGCTGTAAAATCATGAAAGGTACCGTGGTGTAAAATGATATAGTCTATCTCAATTTTTCATATATTTTTTATTGTTTTAAGTCCTCATGAGTAAACTCATTTCTTACAGACATTAGCTACTTGGCTTAAAATACCTGGATAGGCCAAAATTTGAAAAATATAATAATAATTATAATATGTTTCATATTCGCCATCAAGCCTAAACCTAATAAATACCTGAATACCTTCCTCTTCGTCATTGACCAGTATAACTGGATTGACTGTGTCACAACTAAAAACTATACAAGAAACTAATATTTAATACTGATCAGTGTTTGGCGGCAGGTCTTAGAAACTTGATAGGTCCGCATCGAAGTACTCATCGACTGCGTAGAAGGGATTTTTCCTCAACCATTCCCTTACCCTAGTCTCAAATCGCCTAGCTTCCAAGTTCTTGATTGTGTTTGGGAGAACGTTGAATAGTTTCATCGAGAGGACAGGGAAGCAGTCCTTTTTCTTGAAGAGCCTACAAAACCGGACATCCAAACGCTGTCTATTTTGAGTATTGTATTGATGTCTATTAGCTCTTGTTACAAAAATTTAGTTGGTTCTCCTTCACATATAAAAGGTTGAGCAGTATATATTGGCTTATGACTGTCAATACACCCAATTTGACAAATATTGGTCTGCAGTGGTCCCTAAACTCCGCTGAATCCAAAAGACGGACAGCCTTCTTTTGCAATAACAAGATACTGTTGCAAGCAGAAGTGTGACCCCACATTTCCAGGCCGTAGATAATATGGCTATGAAAGAGAGTGTAATAGATCATAATTAGATACTGTTTGGTCAACATAGGTTTTAATCTGCACAAAAGATAAATTACTCTTGAAAGTTTTGAACAAACATAGTTAATATGAGTTGTCCAGGAAAGTTTATTTGTCTATGTAAAAACCTAATAGCTTAACTGCTGCTTCCATTATATTTGTCTGAAGGGAAAGGCTGCAGACCAACCTTTGCGTCTTGTCCTGATTTATGCTTAGACTACTCCCATTAAACCAGTCCGTCACCGTTTCAAGGGCCGCCTCAACTGACAACTGAGCTAGCTGTGGCGTATTTTCTGAGACAAAAATAGTAGTGTCATCTGCAAAGAGCAGGATGTTTTTTAGAAGCCCCAGATCATTTATAATGACTAAAAATAGGGTAGGCCCCACTACTGAGCCTTGGGGCACCATGACCGACCCTAAGAGGTACACAGTCAAACGCCTTCGTCAAATCAACCAGGGCTAGGGCTGTAGATTCCCCTGATTCAAAAGAGTCCAAGATGTTCAGAACCAGATGCATTACCGCTGTGACCGTAGACCTATCCTGCCTAAATCCGTGTTGGGAATCTAAAAACAGGTCATTTTCCTCAAAATGTTTCACTAACTGGGTTTTCATTATTGTTACAAAAATTTTTGCAAAGGCAGGAATGATTGAAATAGGCCTATAGATTTTAAGGGCCTCCGGGTCACCCTTCTTGTAGACAGGAACTGTGCGTGAGAGCTTTAGCTTGCTAGGAAAGACACCATTTGAGAGACAATGGTTTAAGATTAAACTGGAAGGATGGGCTATGTCAACAATGAAAGCTTTCAACAATTCAACCGACATTCCATAAATGTCAAGACTCTGTTTGTTTTTGAAGTTAGAGACAATCTTAATTATATCTACAGGAGTTAGTAACCGCCAATGCTGCAGCCGATTTGCATGTTCCGAAAGATTTCTTATCTGGCCACACAAAGCAACAGAACTGACATTACCAGTAGGTATTTTATCTACAATGTTTTCCACTTCTTTGAGAAGAAAATTATTAAACTCATCCGGGCTTTCTCTAAATTTAGGTTTCGATTTTTTAGTCTTACTCTGGTCCATCTGATTAACCAAGTTCCATGCCGCCTTGCAGCTATTATTAGAGTTTAATATTTCAAGCATGTTAGCTTCTTTTTTTGCCAACTCCATTTCTCGCCTGTATATCTGTTTAGCTCTTAAGTAATAGGCATAAAATCTATCAGCATCACAAACCGCCGTCTTACTTCTATCATTTAAAGCCAAAACCAATTTTCTAATTTGTGCTAATCTTGGTGTGTACCAACCTCCATGTAGCTGCTTTGATATTGTTTTGAATTTCCGTTTATTTGCAGCAGAAGCCACCCTAGCAGGGAAATAACTGTTGTATACAGACATAAATCTATCAAAAAAAGCATTAAATGCGGCCTCGGGATGTAACCGATCGTTTAACAGACACAAAACATCCTGCCAGTCAATATTAGACAGAGCGGTCTTGAATAATAGGATCCGCTCTTTCCTGATAGGTCTAGTTAGGCGAGAATAGTTATGGTGCCAAGGTAAATTGAAAACTGTATCACTCACCTGGTCAAGATTTACGTCCATTACCATGGCATCGTGATCAGCCACAACGGGGTTGCAGACCGTGACAACGTAGTCCCAAGAATCCAGGGAAGTAGCTATTGTATCAAGACAATGCCTGCCCCGTGTTGGTAATCTGTTGGTTATGTACATACCATGACTCTGAAAAATATGTTTAAGCGAGTGATAAATATTATCTTCAACCTCCAGATGGATATTTACATCTCCACCCAATATAATTGGCAAGTTGAATTTACCTAGTTGCACTAGGCATTGGTCAAGTATATCAAGAAATTTGCTCAAGTCACCATCAGGAGATCGGTATACTGATACGACTATAACAGACATTGGCCTACATTCCAATGTAACACCAGAGAGTTCAATGTCCAGTTCACTGCAAAAATTTTCAAGATCTAAAGATTTAAATTTCATACCTGTACTTAAATACACTGATGTCCCTCCATTTTTGTGGCAGGTACGGTAATAAGCTGTGGCCAGGTTCAAATGTCCAATGGTGCTGAAGAATTGTTCCTCCACGCTGTCTAGATGATGTTCACAAATACATAATATGTCAGGGTTAACCTCTCTCACAAATTCCTCAACTAGATTATATTTAGTTCTCAGACACTGAACATTGACATAGGCCAGCCTTAAACCCTCACCTTTATTGGTAATGGGCCTATATGTGTCCTGCAGCCTATTTGGGTGACTTGTCCAGCCTAGGCCCAGTTACATGGTCTTCATTATCTACATTGTTATTATTTACATTATGTGACATCTGGTACATTTACACATGGTACAGTATTTACATTAATTATATTTACAGAAGCCTGGTCCACTATTCCAAATTCCCGCTCTTTATCCTCTTGAATAAAAAACGCCTTAAAATAGAGTTTTTAGGCCAAGCAGCACTGTCATAAAGATCGGCTTTCTTCTCGAAATCTATTCCCAGCTTGAAACTTGCATTAGCTCCTTTACTTTCAAGTTTCTCAACCGACACTAGAAGATCTGGAAAAGTGATACTTATAAATTTCTTTACATCTTCCTCACTTGTTCCACTTTTTAGTCTGCCTAAATACAGCCACGCCTTACGTTCTCCCGCACTCAGACTCGTACATTCACTAGTTCCAACAACAAAATTTTGTACACGGTCGTTTTCGATCTGTTGTAACCTGTAATCTGTTGTACATCCCTGCAACACGCCACGACTAAGTCTGGTTTAGATATAAATTTACCTCATCAGTAAAGAAATGAGGGCTAGATCAAAACATTTGTACCTCCTTACGGCTATTACTAAATATTATATTCAGAGATGGGTTTAGTGTATTATGTTTGGCCATGTACGGTCTAATCCTATGATTTAGTCTTCCTATTTTAACTATTTGTAAGATATTTACTATATACTTTATACTATATAAAGACGACAGGCTAAAATCGTGTTCAGTCCAAATTTTTCAAAATTGAGTTAACAATGCATTCTAGTAGTCTATGATGAGCACTACACCCCTTTGTAACTAACATGCCAAATAAATGTTTAGTCCAAGAGATATTTGCAAATTAAGTTTTATGGCATACGCTAAACATGGGCTTAGGTCTGTGTCTACATGTTAAAAACGTGTTCAGTCCTGTCTTGCTCCGACAGACCTTAAGACGCAAACAATCAAGTTTTCTGTTGGCTAGAGGCAGCCAATGCGTAAAGTGAGGTTAGTTTTGTGCCAGGTGTTTATGAATATAGTGATTGAAGTGTGTAGAATTAGTGATAATTAGCTATGGAGGGTGACACAAGTGGTGATGAAATGGAAAAACCTTCATGAAAAAATGGAGGCTAATGAGAAATACCCCCGTCGCAGCAGACCTGCGTACTCAGCGAATTTCCAAATCAATAACATATTAATAATAAAAGTATAAGACTAGTTTGATCATTATCTGTCAATAAATGTGAGTATTTTTTCCTACTCTCCATAGATTAACATGGGAAAGAGTGTGCAGGTTAGCTGCTGTGAGGAACGCTGAAAGTAGGTGTTTCTAGCGTAAACAATTAATTTTTTGAACATTTATATCAACTTTCATCAACATCTGTCAATAAATAAAGGAGTTTGCCTATTCACTATATAATTAATATGGGAAAAGAGTATACAGGTTTGCTGCCATAATAAGCACAAAAACTATGATTTTTAAGCATAAATGGATAGACCTCAACCACATGAAGCTAAATATCAAGTTTTATCCAAAAATATTGATTAATATGGGAAATATTAATTTTTCCCTATCCTCCATAAGATTAACATTGGAGCCCCACAATACAACATACTGTGTTTAGATTTTTTAATATCTCGGTAACCGTTGGAGATAGAGAAAAACTTTAAGGAACTTAATTGTGTAGTTTTTAAGCTGATTCCAATGGTAAAATATAAAAATATAAATTTTTAAAAATTTCATGTGAAAAACGCAAAAAACCCCATTTTGGGGTACAAAACCCTCCCAAACTACCCGTTCCCATTGACCGATATGTCTGGTTTACGAACTCGTCCGAGCATTTGTAGGAATACATGTCTCTACCAAATTTGGTCTCGATCGGACCATTTTTACGGGAGTTTTATATATATATATATATATGTGTCTGTGAACACGATAACTCCCGTAAAAATGGTCCGATCGAGACCAAATTTGGTAGAGACGTGTATTCCTACAAATGCTCGGACGAGTTCGTAAATATATATATATATAATAAATAATAAAACAATTAGTACCCTTTTTTTAAACTTTAATGGCAACATGTTTCGGCATTTATGCCATTTTCAAGCCATATTTAACCTAACCTATATTTAAATTACAAATTTTTATCAAATGTGTTCATAATGTTAAGTTGATATTTAAATTACAATTTTTTATCAAATGTGTTCATAATGTTAAGTTGATTATTTAAATATAGGTTAGGTTAAATATGGCTTGAAAATGGCATAAATGCCGAAACATGTTGCCATTAAAGTTTAAAATTCCCCCTTCGCAGCAGACCTGCGTACTCAGCGAATTTCCAAATCAATAATATAATAATAATATATGACAAGTTTGGTAAAAATCTGTCGATAAACGTGAGAATTATTTGCCTATTCTCCATAAGATTAAAATGGGAAAGTGAGTAGGTTTGCTGCATTGAGGAACACTGGAAGTAGCCATTTATACCATTAAAATTTTTTTTAACAATTATACCAACTTTCATCAACATCTGTCCATAAATAAAGGAGTTTGCCTAATCTCCATATGATTAACATGGGAAAAGAGTATGCAGGTTTGCTGCCATGATAAACACATAAACTATGATTTTTTAGCACAAATGTATGGATCTCAACCATATGAAGCTAAATATCAAATTTCATCCAAAAATATTAGATAATAAGTGAACAATTAATTTTTCCTAATCCTCCATAAGATTAACATCGGAGCCTCAAAATACAACGTACTGTGTTTAGATTTTTTTATATCTCGGTAACCGTTTAAGATAGAGAAAAACTTTAAGGAATTTAATTGTGTAGTTTTTTAAGCTGATTCCAATGGTGAAATATAAAATTAGAAATTTTTAAAAATTACATGTGAAAAACGCAAAAAACCCCATTTTGGGGTACAAAACCCCCCCAAACTACCCATTCCCATTGACCGATATGTCTGGTTTACGAACTCGTCCGAGCATTTGTAGGAATACACGTCTCTACCAAATTTGGTCTCGATCGGACCATTTTTACGAGAGTTATCGTGTTCACAGACACATATATATATATATATATATACATATACATTAAGTAAAGTTAAAATAATTAACTGAGTATCCTTGATAAACATTATTTTATTTAAACAACATGTTTCAACCTTTAAAGGCCATTTTCAAGTTGAAAATGAAAACTTGAAAATGGCCTTTAAAGGTTGAAACATGTTGTTTAAATAAAATAATGTTTATCAAGGATACTCAGTTAATTATTTTAACTTTACTTAATATAACAGTATTCCTTACAAGTGAACTATATAGATCAAATTTAATACATATATATATATATATATATAAATTTTAACGACTATTGTTTTTGGTCTCTGGGCACCTAAAGAAGAAAAAATAACATGGTCTCGGGCTTAACTCTTGCCATGAGACCTACGGTAATAGCTTCTTCCCTACGGGAAATTCGCTAAAAAGGGCACTAATTGTTTTATTATTTATTATATTACTAAAAGTAGCCCTACATTGTGAATTGTTAAATACATATATATATATATATATATATATATACATATATATATATAAATTTTAACGACTATTGTTTTTGGACTCTGGGCACCTAAAGAAGAAAAAATAACATGGTCCCGGGCTTAAATCTCACCATGAGACCTACGGTAATAGCTTCTTCCCTATTGGAAATTCGCTAAAAGGAAAGGGCCAGACTAAAAATATGAAATAATGGACAGGAATCAAGTTAACCATAGACTCACTACTATATCGTGCTATATTATATAGTGCTCTAAACATGTAAGGTGTGTAGTTTAAAAAGTAAAGAGTGTAAAAAAAATATTCAATTGTTTTACTGGAATTTGATTTAAATTTCCAAACTATGCAAACATATTTAGATATATATAGACCATATATAATTTTTTTCTTATAAACATAGGGACAGTGTAGTAAAGTTCATACAAGATTAAAATACTAATTATCGTATTTAGAAAACCGTACACAAACTGTATATTTCAATAATTGTTTTTCTAAACTCAAATCAGTATATAGTGGGGTACCACAAGAATCAATACTGGGCCCACTCCTCATCATAATTTATGTGAATGATCTACCAAGTAATATCAAGTCCAATAAGATTAATTGTTTTCTATATGATGATTATATTTGTTTGACTTAAAAACAAAGCAACTAGACAGACTGATTATTCATCAGAATTCAATAGTAACTTGCTTTCTGATTGGTGTAATGCCAACTCACTTTACCTTATTTGACAAAAACTCAGGAACTTCTCATAAATTATGGAAATCATGATGTAGTCAGTGAATCAGTTAAATTTCTTGGTGTGGTTATTCAAAGCAACTTTGTTTGGCAAGACCATGTTAATTATATTCTCCCTAAAGTGTCTAAAGGTATATTTATGATTAGAAGGCTTCAAAACATTGTATCAACAGAAATTTTAATGTCTGTTTATTTTGGCTATGTCCATTCCCATATCTCTTATTGTACCATTGTTTTGGGGAACAATTCCCATGCAAATACCTTGTTCATAGCTCATGTAAGCTTGTTCATACAAATCATGTAAGGTACCCTATAGGCATTCATGTAGATCATTGTTTTTTAAATTAGGTAGGTATAATGACACTTCCTTGTATATATATATCTATCAATGTCTGGTGTTTCTTAAGAGCAATCTTCACTTATTTTCTTTAAATTCTGATATTCATAAGTATTATACCAGACACTCAAAAGATGTAAATAAACAATATTATTCCTACTATAACACCATGACAAGCTTGAAAGCCACATCTGTAAAACTGAACAATAAATTGTGTACTGTAAGAAGTCTATGTTTGAACAAATTTAAAAAGGTTATTGGCTCTATCTGACACAAAATTCTTTTTACTCTATTGAAGAATATTTTGCTTGTAAAAAGTATATTATGTAACTCTTCCTAGATTAGTATCACTCTCTCTTTCTAAAGATTCTGGGTATTACAAAGAATGTATATAGTAGGCTATGTAGATAATTTAGTATGTTTATCATTTTATTACTTTTAACTAGAATATATTTATAACTAAATGTTATATTGACGATGCCTATGCAGACTTTTGTACATGTTTTTGTATATTTGACTGTTTTTGGCTAATAAACAATTTTGAATTTAACAACGCTCTCCCTGTAAAATATCAAAATTGTGACTGATTGTGACTTTTTAGTTTGTGGTATTCAATTATATATTTAAAAAAAATATGATCAAATATATACTTTCAGTTCCTGAGAGTCCTGTGAGGAATACATCTCAAAAAGGAAATTTAACTGGAAATCCAAGAAAAATTCGTGATTGTGCAGCAGATCTTTATAACCAGATCCAAGAGTGGAATAACCTATGTATTTGTGGATCTGATGTTTTGTTGAAGATAAACTCAGCAAAGAGCAGTTGTCAGTGAGTACCTGTGATTATCACTTGACTTATTTTAGTTTTTTCTCTATACAGGTATATTCAGGAGTGTTACTACTCAGGTTCATCCTATTGTTTTGTGGATTTTATTAAAAAATTCACATAAAATACTAAAAATACAGTAACTGTAACATATTTTATACCATTTTAATCTACATTATACAAGGGTCGTCCAGAAAGTAAAGAACGAATGCGCATAGCATGCGGCGCAGATCCCCCACCACTGCGATTGCGTGTGCGGCGGCTTGTCCCTTCCTTTCGCTTCAGTGTGAGGTGAGTCTCGTTGCTGTACGGTTACGCTTCTCGTTTTCGCAGCGTTTTAAAATGGCGACGCCAATAGAAAATCCCGCCAAATGTGAAGTGCAGAGTGTGATTCGCTTTTTGAACGCTCAAAAAGTTAAGCCTATTGAAATTTATAGGCAAATTAAAGCTGTTTATGGTGAAGGTGCGATGAATGAGTCATCTGTGCGAAAATGGTGCATCATGTTTAACCAAGGAAGGACCAATGTGCATGATGAAGATCGGAGTGGGAGGCCATCTTTAGTCACAGATGAACTGAAGCAAAAAGTTGAAGACAAAATTTAGGAAAACCGACGTTTCACTTTAACAACTTTACATGACCCTTTTCCGCAAATTTCACGTTCACTCCTACATGAGATAGTGACAGATCATCTTGGTTACAAGAAAATGTGTGCTCGCTGGGTGCCTAAGATTTTGACGGACGACCATAAGGCAAAACGAATGGGGGCAGCTCTGGAGTTTTTAACAGAATATGACAATGATGGGGACCGATTCCTTGATCGTATTGTTACTGGAGATGAAACATGAGTTTCTTACAAGACTCCAGAAAACAAGCGTCAGTCAATGGAGTGGCATCACGCTAATTCGCCCTCAAGACCAAAAAAGGAAAAACCATTATTGCAGACTCGCAAACTCATGGCAACGGTTTTTTGGGACCGAAAGGGGTTAATTCACGTTGAATTCATGCCACGAGATGCAACGATTAACTCCGAAGCATACTGTGAGACCCTTCAACGTCTTCGACGTGCCATCCAAAACAAGAGGCGCGGAATGCTGTCGGGAAAAGTGTTTTTCATTCACGACAATGCACGGCCTCATGCCTCAGCAAGAACAAGGCAAGAACTCCAACATCTGAAGTGGGAAATTTTTAATCATCCTCCCTACAGCCCAGACCTGGCACCCAGTGATTTCCATCTCTTTCCAAAGTTGAAGGAATTTTTGGGTGGAAAGCAGTTTGGAAATGACGATGAACTTAAGGAAGCAGTGGTAAAATGGCTCAAATCATTCGTGGCTGAAGAGTATAACGTCGGAATAGAAAAACTGGTCCCACGTTACAACAAATGTCTCGACAAGAACGGGGATTACGTAGAAAAGTAATGTAAGGTACTGTGGCATTGTAAATAAAATTTGGTGGAGAAATCTTTTGTTTTTATTTTACCATGCTAAAACGTTCTTTACTTTCTGGACGACCCTCGTATTATCTGTTAGAAAATAATAACATGTTTTATCATTAGTACCTGGTGACCGAGCTTTGCTCGGATAGAATAAGACATGTTTTTACAAGTTAATTAGCAAAATAAAAACAAATTTACTGTTCAATGAAAACATTTATGCGGTTTAAATAAAACCGATTTCATACCCCTTATAGTAAGCGCCAGGAGAGAAGTCCGTTGAGCTCTAGCCAATAGGACACGGACGATACTGTGCTGTTGCCATATTGTACGCTGCCTCTCGTTTTCAAGCAAAAAGTGTCAATAATGCCATTAAACACTATATTAACTAACATTATTTATTATTTATTTGAGTTTGTGATTATGGTTATTACATTTTTAATTAGTTTATGTCAATTTAAATATATTAACTAACATTATTTATTATTTATTTGAGTTTGTGATTATGGTTATTACATTTTTAATTAGTTTATGTCAATTTAAATAAATAAATATGTCATAACCTGTATTTTAACTGAACCCAACAATGGTTTCAAGTAATTCAAAGCCTGAAGACGAGGAGCAATGTTTGATTACTCGACCCCGGATGTCCGGTTTGTTTATGAGTATCAATTCAAGGAAGCCGTTGTCCTGATTGAAGGCTGTCAAAATGTAGGTGATATGCAACCCAGAGAGCACTCTGATGCAATTTCCTATAATAAATATATAGATTCTTATTTCTTATTAAAACTATAAACCAAATATTAAAATTTTATTTTTATTACTTGAGTCTAAATAATTTTACAGGCTTCATAACATGAAAGAATAAGTATTTTTGGTGGTAGTCTGGATTTTAACCTATAGCCTACTCCTATTAAACATAGATAAAACAATATAATTTTCATATTAACTGATAGCCCATTTCATCTATAGTTTTAAAAAATGCATGGTTTTATAGCCGTAAGTTATAAAGTGAGATTTTTGTAGCTATATGTAAATGTGTGCGCCAAGTGTTAGAAATAGCCTAGCGGTTATTATAGGGTTACGAATAAAATAGTATCACTAATAATAAATAACAATCTATAACTGTAATATAATTATCCATGTTGTGTAGATTAGGTTCTTATATATATATAAATATATATATATATAATTGTATATACATATAATTGGAGATAAAATAGCTAGAAATGAGTTCGGCAACGTTGCGCGAAGCTGATTGGCGGACTCAAAATCACCAGCTGACTTGGCCCCGCCTTCAACGGACTTCTCTCATGGCGGCTGGTATAATTAATATGGCATAAATACTGAACAATATTATAGCTCTCGGTTGGGGATCGATCACGCAACCTTGCATACGTGAAACCTGAGCGCTACTAACTGAGCTACGGCGTTGGCCAAGTTGTCGTCGTCGTTAAGAGTTTTTGGCCTCAATTGTTTTAGCTAATCTTATACTGAATTTAAATGTCCATACAGTTTGTTATTATTATCCTGTGATCAAATGATTTTGCTAGAAAAGGAATGAGGATTTAAAAGCAAAAGATAAATTTAATTTACACCAGTTAATTGGTTTGTTACAGTTGCTTCAAGCAATAGACTAAATATGTTATCTTTCAAAACATAAAAGATTTTGGAAATAATTTTCTCTGCTTTTATTTCGCACGTTATTTTACCCTTTAGTTTTTACAAATTGTTTAGTAATTTGATAATTTTTAATTTATTACATATATAAAATAAATATTAATGCAAAACCTCTATTCACATATTCTTTGCCACCATCTTCAATTAACAACTGTCAAACGGTTATAAACAGCTGTTTTGATTTGTATTGTTTACATTTGATTCTCCATAAGCGTAATGTTAAATTTTTAGATTTTAAACTTAATATTACAAGAAAGCACGAATTTTCCTGGACATTAGACCTATCTAGAACTTATTTTCTACTCAGAAATTAGTTATTTCCAAAATTTAAAGAAAATCCTTAGTGCCGTTTTCGAGATCCGTGTGCAAATATATATATATATATATATATATTTGCAATAAAAATCAATTAGAAAAAAAAATTAGAAATAATTATGTATTCATCACTATATTTCGCTTTCCGTGTCTTCAGGTGACAATAAAAAAGTATAAAAATTAAAATTAACTTAACATAACACAGGAATAAAAATAATAATGTAGATATAAATAATCAATATATATATACAAACCTTGCTTGTATTGGATTTTGGTTTTGTTTGGTGTATCCACTTGATATTGACAAAAAAAAGTTTCAAACAATTTCTCAAAGTTCACTCCCCCACAAAGCACAGAAAATAAAAACTAGTCATAAATTGAATGTAGCAAAGTTTTTCAAAGTTTCATAAGGAAAATAAAAATATATAGTTTTAGACACTTAAGTCACTGCTATCCATTTTAATATTCTAAAATTTACATCAGAACACTATACAAACACGACGAGAACGTAGAACGCATCCATTGTAAACAAAGCGACATAATTTGCCTTAATTTGTTAAAATTACTTGCAATTGATATTATTTTGCAACAAATATTGCTGCAAATTATTGTGCTGAGATACAGCACACTCCACCATCAAACTGGTGTCATTTAGTGTCTGATTTTTATGAAATTTGGTACACGGGTGCAATTTGGCTATATGAATGAATGAAGAAGTGCTTTATTTTCAAACAGTTTTTTTACAACATACATTTTTCAACACTCAAAAACACTGGTCACATAGCCTATGGACCGTCGGTTTGGTTAGCACTACAACTATAATAATCCTATAAATGTTGCCTGTCACAGCAAAAGAAAAAACTAATAAATGCACATAAATACCTAAACAATGAAAACTAAGAACTAACTCCGTAAAAAAATGAACTAATAATACCTCCATAGATCTTCTGATCTATGGAGACCAAAACAAAAGCAAGACCAACAAACAAATTTTCACATTGATGTATACATTTATATGCGTGAAAAATGCATAACCAAATGAATTGAATATGACGTGAAAGTTACATTAATAAAGACTAGAGGTTATCAGTAGATCATATAAATAATTGACAGTAGTAGTAGACATAGGCCGGTTAAAAGCCCGAATCGACACGTTTTTCCCATGTTATTCTTACGGGGATTATTTTTGCGCAGATTAAACAATTTATAAAAATCCCACCTTTATTTATTACCAATGTAGTGTATGATGCTATACAACATCATTTTCATTAAAAATAAACAAATATTTCACAAAGCACGCATCTTACAAGGTCCGAAAATCGATGCGGTACATAACACTGACACACACTCAAGATTAAACAATTTGTAAAAATCCCACCTTTATTTATTACCAATGTACTGTATGATGCTATACAACATAATTTTCATTAAAAATAAACAAATATTTCACACAACACAATAAACATACCTGACAGAATTCCCCGCGCCTAATGGTCCATACACTAGCACCTACTCACCCCGACTGAACAAGCAACACATCATGATAGTGACATTTAAACATGTGATTTGCGAATTGCGAATTTTAAAATTGAAAGGAGGTCGACCACTCTTTGGATTGTTAATCCTGTGAATTGTCAATTCCGAATTGTAAAATTGAAACAGTAGGTATATATACTCGCTCTATCGACCACAAGTCAGTATAGTCAGTGAATTACAGCAGTTCCAGATCTTCAGTGCTCACAGGTTTTTATATATTTATAAAAATGAATAACTATTCTTGTTATATTTGCAAAACACAATTTTCATTAAAACATAATTTAACTCGTCACTTTAAATTGAAACATAAATCTGGTTGTGAAATTTGCTATCTAACATTTCAAAACAGGGAGGAATTAAAATCTCACATGAGAAAACATAAGAATTATTGTTATTCATGTAAACAAAATATTAATAGAGATTTTAATCGACACGTTGCTTCCTGCAATAATAATAAAGTGTTTATGAAACGTGAATTTCTCGGAGAGTCAATTAGAAATGAAATTACAACCTCACTACAAGAGACACTATTTCCGATAAAATGGATTTTGGTTAGAAAAGTAAAATTTGTAAAATATTCATCATCCTCAACTGAAAACTTAACTATTGATAAAAGCTGCTCGGCTATGTTTAGAAGTTTAACTAATCTATCCATTGAAAAAAGAGATTTAAACTCACAAATTGATGAAGCTCTATTGAAAATTGAAAACTCAATGACTAAATTTCAAGCTGTTGGGAGCGGTTGGATTTATGATCATACTCTTAAATGGGAACTGTTCATATACAAATACGCCCCAGTAAAACCTAAATCATACATTCCCTCTCTATATTACATAAAATCGAATCACGCTGTTTTGAATATTCATAATTCAGATAACAAATGCTTTCTGTGGGCGGTATTAGCAGCATTACACCCAATAAACTATATAAACCATGCTTATTGAGTAGCTCACTATATGCAATATATGAATCAGCTGAATATGAAAAATATTAGTTATCCTGTTAAATTAGCTGATATAGACAAGTTTGAAAGACAAAATAAAATAAGCATTAATGTGTTTGGAATAGAGAACAAAACTATATATCCAGTGAGAACGACCAAGTCTTACCTTCCTACACATGTCAATCTACTGCCATTAAAAATACCCCCGTCGCAGCAGACCTTCGTACTCAGCGAATTTCCAAATCAATAATATAATAATAATAATATATGACAAGTTTGGTCAAAATCTGTCCATAAACATGAGAATTTTTGCCTATTCTCCATAAGATTAAAATGGGAAAGAGTGAGTAGGTTTGCTGCTGTGAGGAACATTGAAAATAGCCATTTATACCATCAAAAATTTTATTTTTAACATTTATACCAACTTTCATCAACATCTGTCCATAAATATAGGAGTTTGCCTAATCTCCATATGATTAACATGGGAAAAGAGTATGCAGGTTTGCTGCCATGATAAACACATAAACTATAATTTTTTAGCACAAATGTATGGATATCAACCATATGAAGCTAAATATCAAATTTCATCCAAAAATATTAGATAATAAATGAAAAATTAATTTTTTTTAATCCTCCATAAGATTAACATTGGAGCCTCAAAAATACAACGTACTGTGTTTAGATTTTTTTATATCTCGGTAACCGTTGGAGATAGAGAAAACCTTTAAGGAACTTAATTGTGTAGTTTTTTAAGCTGATTCCAATGATGAAATATAAAATTAGAAATTTTTAGAAATTACATGTGAAAAACGCAAAAAACCCCATTTTGGGGTACAAAACCCCCCCAAACTACCCGTTCCCATTGACCGATATGTCTGGTTTACGAACTCGTCCGAGCATTTGTAGGAATACACGTCTCTACCAAATTTGGTCTCGATCGGACCTTTTTTACGAGAGTTATCGTGTTCACAGACACATATATATATATATATATATATTTGATCCATATAGATGTATATATATATATATATATATATATATATATATATACATATATATATATATATATATAAAAATTTTAACGACTATTGTTTTTGGTCTCTGGGCACCTAAAGAAGAAAAAATAACATGGTCTCGGGCTTAACTCTTACCATGAGACCTACGGTAATAGCTTCTTCCCTATGGGAAATTCGCTAAAAGGACGCGTGACTCATTATTGTCTAATTCGTGACTTTAACAAACTTCTATTCAACACAACAGGACGCGATCACAAGAAACACTATTGCTATTTATGTCTTCAAAGGTTTTATACTAAAGAAAATCTAAACAAGCACTTTGAGGATTGTAAAAATTTTAAGCCTCAACGCGTTGAAATGTCCTCTAAAAACACATCAAAGTTTACAAATTTCAAGTATCAAATTAAGGCGCCTTTCGTGATATATTGTGATTTTGAATGTTTTATCAATCCAACCACACAAGAACATTCCCCAAGCGGATTCGCATTTGTGGTGGTCAGAGACAATGAAATAGTTTTTCAAGAAATGCATAGTGGTGAAAATGTTATGGATGTATTTTTCCAGAAACTATTTGAAGTTTATGACAACATTAAACCACAAATGAATGTGAAGGTACCGTTAATTATGAGCCATGAACAAGAAACATCATTTAGAATGGAAACAATTTGTCACATCTGCGAAAACCCACTAGTTAACAGTGTCAAAGTCCGTGACCATTGTCATATGACTGGTTTATACAGAGGTGCAGCCCACAACGTGTGTAATTTAAATTATAAAATAACAGACAAAATTCCAGTCTTATTTCACAACTTGAAGAATTATGACGCTCATTTGATAATGCAACATTTAGGGAAATATGATCAACGAACAATAAATGTAATCGCCAAAGACTTTGAACAATACATATCATTTTCAATTGACGATCTCGTATTTTTGGATTCATACAGTTTCTTAGCCCTGCCGTTAAATAAACTAGCAGCAAACTTGGATAGTTTTAAATTTGTACATGAGCGACTACTACAACAGAAAGGTGTATTTCCATACGATTATATGACCGGCCCTGAAAAGTTTTCTGAAAATTGTCTTCCACCCATTGAAGCTTTTAATAATAAATTAACAAAAGAAGATATTTCACCTCAAGATTACAAACATGCTCAAACTGTATGGTCTCATTTCAACATACAAAATTTGAAACAATATCATGATTTATATCTCAGAACCGATGTACTGTTGTTGGCGGATGTGTTTGAAACCTTTAGAGACTTGTGTTTACAGTATTACAAACTTGATCCCGTACACACGTACTCGCTACCTGGTTTAACATGGCAAGCTTGTCTTTGAATGACTAGGCTTGAGTTACAAATTTTCAGTGACATTGACATGCATTTGTTTATAGAACAAGCGATTCGTGGTGGGGTGTCTATGGTTTCAACGCGTTATGCCAAAGCGAATAACAAGTTAATGGGTGAACATTATGATCCTAGTAAAGAAAGTGTATATTTAATGTATTTAGACTGTAATTCATTATATTCTACAGCCATGTGTGAAAAATTACCCATCGACACATTTCATTGGACAGATAATTATGACCCTACTGATGAGCAATTCGGATATATTTTAGAGGTGGATCTCAAGTATGACAAAAGCTTACATGATTTGCATAATGACTACCCACTAGCCCCAGAGAAGATGAATTCCAAATTAATTCCAAATTTACATGACAAGACCAAGTACATCCTTCACTACAAAACTCTACAAAAATATGAAGAGTAAGGTTTAGTGGTTACTAAATATCACAGAATGTTAAAATTTAGACAGTCCAACTGGATGGCACCATATGTTAATTTCAATATAGAGAAGAGAAAACAGGCTAGAAATGATTTTGAAAAGGACTTTTACAAGCTTATGAACAACAGTCTCTTTGGTCGAACAATCATGAAATAAAGAAAGTTTCGAGATATTAAGCTTGTATTCGAGTCCAAACTAACAAAATATGTTAATATGACTAGGTTTGACTGTACAAAGAAATTTGAAAATAATCTCCATGCAGTTCATCTGAATAAGCTTGTTTTAAAACTCGACAAACAAATATATCTGGGAATGACAATTCTGGACTTGAGTAAGCGAATCATGTATGACTTTCACTATGGTTACATGTCAAAATTTAAGAAAAAGAACCTGTTACTTACTGATACTGACAGCCTTATGTACAGTATATACGTTGAGGACTTTTACAGAGATATTGAAGCTGATTTGAAGCATTTTGACACATCAGGATATCCAAAAGACCATTTTCTATACTCCAGAATGAATGCCAAAGTTACTGGTAAATTTAAAGATGAACTCAACTCGTCTATAATGTTTGAGTTTTGTGGACTAAGACCAAAATTATATTCATATATTCCCCTAGAGTGGATCGAGTCTCATAATCCCAACCTCGAGACCAAAAGAGCGAAAGGCTGTGACCGAGCAACGGTTAAACATATACTAAGACATCAACACTATCTTAATTGTTTAAAGTCAGGAGTAGATCATTTCGAAGACGTCACACGGATCCAGTCATCTAGTCATCATATTAGAACCACAACTTTAAACAAGAAGGTCCTTTCGTACAACGACGACAAGAGATTTATTCTTGAAAATGGTATAAACACACTGGCATTGGGTCATTGGCGAATCACTGGCTGCTGACCTTTCATCCTGGCGGTATAATTTGGAGCATTACACATTGTCATTATTCAATAAAAAATTTGTCAAACATATATCTATATCTTCCATTATTTTTTTGTCTTTCCTTGTCAATTACTATGAAACCATAATTATTGTTCCAACACAGATGACATAGATTACGAAATTTTTTAAATGTAAAGTCATTACCAACATGATTATTGTAAATGTGTTTTAAATTTAAATCATCTTGTTTAAAAATTATCAGAAAATTTACATTGTCTCGAATATATTTATTTACTTTACTATACGACTGAGCCAAGTAAAAACAGTTAATATTTCTATGTCTACCCATTGCAAAGAATTGTGTAATATTTGGACAATTTATATCATCAAACACTACAATTGAGTGTCGTTTCACATCATTTGGTGTAATTTCACATTCAGTGTGTAATTTTATATCTTCTTCACACAATTTAATAATTTCACTTAATTTTCTGTATTTTTCTTGTTCTAGAGTCTTTGATATAATGTAAATATTGCTGAATTTTAAACCATTTTTGTTGACTATTAAATTGTACATGACAACTGTTTTGCCTCTACCAGAGCTCCCACAAATAATTGCACGAATATTATGAGGAAATAGCGTTTTGTTAACTTTCTTCTCTTTGTCATGTAATACAATTTAAAACTTGTTCTTTTGTTGAACAAATGACATTTTTTATATAAGAAAAATGAAAAAGAAATCTGGTGAAGGATTGTATCTTAAGCCTTATAGAGGACGTGGACTGTTAAATACTTTAATTAATCATCTACCTTATCAATTATCCTTGCCTGGAGGCTACAGGTGGTGTGGACCTGGGACCAATGTACGTCAAAACTTGGCTAATAATGTACCTTCAAAAAATAAACTAGACTCTTACTGTAAAGAACATGATATTTTCTAAATGAATCATCCAGACGTAGCTTCTAGAAACAAGGCTGACTTGAAATTGCCGACCAAGCTTGGACTCGCGTTACTGCCAAAGATGCAAGTTTAGCTGAAAAGGCTGCCGCATATGCTGTAACTAACCTAATGAAAGCAAAAGCAAAGATGGGAATGGGTTTAAAATTTAATAAAAAATATGGACAACTACCAACTCCTATCGCAGTTAAAAGGCATGCCCAACCTTCGAGGAGTGTTCCTAAAAAACGAGCTAAAACCAATAAAACCAAGAATAAAAGAATGCGGAATAATTAATTTAGATAATGACAAAGGCACACATTGGACAGCATATCGTAAAAACAGAGACATTGTAATATATTTTGACCCGTTTGGTATACAACCTCCTCATGAGGTAATTGAGTATTTTAGGGGCAATAAAATATATTATACTACAGAACAGATACAAGATTTAGGTAGTACAATATGTGGTGATCTGTGTATATTGTTGAAATCAGTGTTCTTTCCACCAATTGAATTAAATAGTGACTATGTGATTGGACTTGTCGATTTTCAGAGTTACAACTCTATATTTAACGTAAAGAAGCCTCTAAACACATTAACATACTACAAGGTAAAGCAGATTACAACTCCAAAGGGTCTAGTTAAAATAGAAGCATTAAATCAAGCATTTAATGGTAAGATTACAATCATGTTTAATATAGGTGAAATTTTAATTAATAGCAAAATTAAACTAATTCATTATAAGGTGTTTGATACCTAAGCTAAGTAAACATAAAGATAAAGAATCTATCAGAATTGACGAAGGCGAAGATGTATTTTATTATGATAATAAAGAGCCCATCACAATTGAAATTCCAGAGGGAACGTATGAGGTGTCTGAATTAGCTAGAGAAATCAAAAAACATATCCCTGACTTTTTGCTTACACCCGACAACAAAACAATGAAAGCAAATTTACATAGCAAACATGTATTTGATTTCACAAAACCTTGTCTAGGTTCTGTGTTATTGGGATTTCGGGGCTTATCTACTCCCGGTGTAATGTTTAAATCTACAAATAAAATCAATATTAATAATATAAATGTAATACGTGTAAAGTGTAATATTGCAAATGGCTCGTATTTAAATGGTGAATCAACCCATAGCATACATTCTTTCTATCCCGTTGCACCTCCTGGTTATAAAATAATAGAAGTTCCCAGAAATATTATATATTTTCCTGTAAATAAGAGAACTTTAGATGTCGTCACTATAACTTTTGCAGACCAACACGACAGGCCAATAGACTTTAATAATGAAGAAACTACAATTACTTTACATATAAAAAAGATATGAGAATATACAAGAGTGGCTCTTCTACATTAAGTGCGCAGAACGCACGTTTCTTGCAATCTATTGGACTAAAATTAAAAAATGTAAAAAAATATATATATATAAATGGAAACAGATTTTCTCGACGTTACAGGGAAATCCCAATTTGACGATAGTATAGCCAAGATTACAAACCATGCTTATACACCCCATAACACATTGGCTATAAATTACTCTGATGAAATTCGTATATGTATAAATAATCAAGACTTGCTGACACTCCCATGTAAAAGCTATCTGTATATTAAAGGTAAAATTGAAAATCATGGCTCGGGTCATTTCATAAATAACGCGTTTAGCTTCTTATTCGATGAAATTCGATATGAAGTGGCTGGTAAGGAAAATGACATTGTTAGGAATCCCGGAATTACAAGTTTAATGAAAATATTATGCTCCTATAAAAAGACATTGACCAATGTGGCCATTGTCACTGACGCTAACTTGAAAGAATTTCATTCAAACGGTAAGTTCAGTGTATGTATTCCATTAGAGTTGTTGATGGGAGTGTTTGAAGATTTTAATTAGGTTTTAGTGAATGTTAAACAAGAGCTGGTTTTGAAAAGATCTAAAAACGATAATAATTGTATTTATATGACCGATGCAACGGCTGATCCTAAAACTCCAAAAATTGTTCTGGACACTATTCAGTGGGTAATGCCTCATATTATACCTTCTGATGGTGAAAAACTACAGTTACAAAAAATGTTGCTTCAAAATAAAAATCTACAAATTGCCTTTAGAAGTTTAGAGTTACATGAATTACCATCCTTTCCTAAAACAAAGAGAATGACATGGTCGTTAAAAACATCTACTAGTACGGAGAAGCCGAGATATATTATATTTGGTTTCCAGACAGAAAGAGACAATAAACCTCGAAAGAGAAGTGACGAATTCGATCATTGCAAGTTGAAAAACTTGAAAGTATTTCTCAACTCGGAATACTATCCTTATAGTGATTTAAATCTAGATTTCGAAAGTGGCGATGTCTCTAAAGCGGACAAATGTATTACAAATGTATTTCATGCTCGTGATAATCATGATGTTGTAATTAAAGATCAGGTCATTTGTTATGATGGAAAGAATAAAAACTTTGACGCGAAAAATGAGACAATATCTAACGTTAAAAATGGAGTTTTACCGTCTGATTGTGTAACACTATCTCAAGCTGTTACTCTGGATGAAAAGGGTGTTTTAAATGTGGTGATTTAAATTTTTCTAAATTATTGATTGCAGATCCTACAGTTCATCCTAGTGGTTTAAGAATGTTGGATGGTAGCCCTTACTTACCAAATAATAATGTGTATATTAGACAGGACGATGGAATAATAGTTAGTGCATCTGGTGATGAGATAAAAACCATGAATAGTGATTTGAATATTAAAGTAAATAAAAAATGAGAGAAATTGCATATGAAATGCATAAGCCTGCCCGAAAAAACTTTCCAAGGAGGCATTTAAAATTAATCGGTATTAATGAAACTGTACAGATTGATTTAATCGATATGCAGTCTTACTCGAGACAAAACTCTGGATACAATTATATTTTAATTTTAATAGATACCTTTTCAAAGAAAGCGTATGCAGCACCTGTTAAGAATAAGACTGGACCTATGGTAACGGAAGCAATAAAATCTATTCTTCCCGCTGGTGTAAAGAATATTCAGTCGGATAATGGTAAAGAATTTTTCAATAAACATTTTCAAAGCCTAATGAAAGAGTTAAATATTAATCACTATCATACCTTTTCAAGTACGAAAGCTTCCATCGCAGAAAGTTTTATTCGGACCTTTAAACATTGGTTATTTAGAGAGTTTTCCGCTCAAGGAAGTTACAAATGGTTGAACATTTATCAAAAGGTAATTGCAGAATATAATAATCGTGTGCATAGAACAATTGGTATGAGACCAAACTCTGTGAATGAAAGGAATTCAAAGAAAATACATAGGAGGTTGAGTCAGTTGTATAAAAATAAATTTGAAAAGGCTAAATTTAAAGTTGGAGATGTTGTTAGGATATCGAAATATAAACATGTATTCAGTAAATCGTATACACCTAATTGGACGGGTGAGTTGTTTACAATAGCAGAAGTAAAAAATACAAGACCTATTACTTATATATTGAAAGATGAAAGAGGTAATATAATTAAAGGTGGATTTTATAAGGAAGAATTGTTAAAGACAAAATATAAGGACATTTATTTAGTAGAGAAGGTAATTAAACGTAGTGGGGATTGTTATTACGTTAAATGGTTGGGTTTTCCAAGCAGATCGTGGATTAATAAGAGCGATATCATAAGTTAGTGTGAGGTGTTGGTGGTACGCGGTCCGAGATTCGCGGTACATAAGCATATTGATCTCAAGTGAACAGATCATGTGTGACACTGCGAGGCGGTTTGCAGGACATGTGTGGTATGTGTGTGGACGCGAGGGGGACTTGGTGTGTGGTCAATAGTCAACCAGTATTACAAGTTTTATAAATTAGATAATTTATATCTGAATATAAAGAAATGAGTTTGTATATTCCCTGCAGATTTGTTGTCATAATAAATGCATAAACATATGGATCCTAAGTGAAATGTTAATTTAATAGGTCGGTCAGAGTTAGTGAACCAGTGGTTGGTGCAGTCTTGTGTGACATGAGCACGATACTGTACGTGATGTGATGCGCTTGTGTGAGCGCTTGTGTATGTGACGCAACGCGCCCAGGTCCCGGTGTTGTGACTTAGTGTTGGTGTTGGCGATGCTTCGGCATCGAGTGTTATGAAGCGGTGAAGCGAGACAGAGAGAGCGAGCGAGAGAGAGACACAGAGTGGTTCTTACCATATAAGTAGCGTAGTCAGCGAGGTGATTGAAAGATGGTGTGTACTGCAGCAGACACTCGCGTATTTATACCCAGTGGTTCAAATGAGAATTCACAGTGACCCACTCTCTAAGCTGATGCAATAGAATCTAGCTTTGCGTGTGTACACTTTCACTTATTCTCGGCTATCTGACTGTAGATTGGTAGTGAATAAAAGCGGGAGTTTTACTTGTAGTGTGTGTGTCAGTGTTATGAACCGCTGCGGAGAGACTATGTAAGTTGCATTCTTTGTGAAATATTTGTTTATTTTTAATGAAAATGATGTTATATAACATCATACAATAGATTGGTAATGAATAAGGGTGGGATTTTTACAAATTGTTTACTTTTATGTTATGAACAACGAGGCTAGGAAAGGTGCGTTCTTTGTGAAATATTTGTTTATTTTTAATGAAAATAATGTTGGATAATATTAGAGAGTAGATTGGTAATAAATAAAGGTGGGATTTTTATAAATTGTTTAATCTGCGCAAAAATAATCCCCATAAGAATAACATGGGAAAAACGTGTCGATTCGGGCTTTTAACCGGCCTATGTCTACTACTGACAGTACTATAGTAATAGTACTGTATTAAAGTTACATTACATGTGTGTTAGTTAGTATTAAAGTATTAATACAAAGTTTTAAGAGCCTGAGGAGAGTAGCGAGAGATGTCCTGATAACTATCCCATGAGCAAGACTTAACCCACATTCATATGCACACGAGCACATTCACACACCAATGTACATACATAAACGTATGAGTGCATACCTACTTACCTAACTATAAACTGTGACTAGGTGAGACTAAACTCCGAAATAAGTTGCCAACTATAAAAAGATGTATTTTTTCAAAAATTTAGCTAAGCTCCGCTAATTCCCACCATTAAGGAAATGTTTAAACTCAAGTTCATTCAAACTGCCTTTACCCAACCATTTTTCTCTAATTCCCGACAGTATGGGACACACTGCTAAGAAATGAAAGACGTTTTCATCCGCATTTAGGTTACATAGGGCAAGCATAATTTCTGTCAGAGTACCAGGGTTTAAAATTTAAGTCGATCAATTCTGCTCTGGACTTGACCGCCCAGGCTATAACGTCGATGTTATTCTTATCATTAAAGAGGATTCTGTTATCGGCAAGGTCAAGGTCAAGTGCCAGGTACCGACTGTGGTAGTGATACGTCGACATGATTGCCCTGGCTCGACACACCGCCCTCCAAGCCCATCTCTCCACCTCCACCACGCTCGCCAACTGTGAACCCATCTGCACATGCGCACAGGCAAATTCTACTTGGATGCCGTACTTGGACGCTAAATCTTTCCAGCTTTTACACCAAGACATATTTCTTTCTATCACGATACATGCCGATTAGGCAATCTGTCACCAGTTTGGCTATATCTCCAGAATACTTTTTTATTTTTTTGGATCTTAGATTTTTAACCCTATAACTGGCAGAGTAGTAAGTAAAGTGTTTTTACTTTAACTGTAATATTCACTAACTATGCATCTCCTCTTAAAATATTAAGTATTAACAAAAAAACATAAAACATCCCCCCCCTTATAACCACTAACCACAAAAGCAAAACAGGTGTCTACTGTAATCCCAATTAAGCCTAAAAATACTGTCAACTTCCACCCAATCCAGCCACCGTTTATTTAAGGTGGGCCCCCCACTCCACTTTACTGCACGCCAAATTGGGATTGCTCATGGTCGGAATTCAAACCCTAGCACTTCCGAATGGCTAGAACGTTACACTGGTCAGTGAAGCACACTAACCAATTCAGCCACCGTGCATAGTGGAATAAAACACTTACTTGGCTATAATCCATACCCTAGTGGCAGTTTAGTGAACTGTGTGAACCAGTGGTTCATGTGTCAGCTCCCTGAGGGCAATACGGTCACGAAGGCGATGCTGTCTATCATGTTCACTAAATTGACAGCAGATTCCTCCACCTGCCACTTCTTATTGAATTTGTAAATGTGTCGTGAATTAAGACTTTGTCAGTTCTAGGGTTAGGGGTGATTTATCCTTGAGAATGTGAAAAATACAAATTTCTCAAAATATGCTTTAACTATTTTGATTGGTTTATAGTTGTTAAGGTCCCAAATAATATGACACTACCTGTATGTCTGTATAACTAATGGTTCAAAGGTTATGGGCATTTAATCATTAAAAAAATTTTAATTTTCTGGCCAAACAATATTTTAGTGAATAATTTGAATATGAAAATTAAAACCAACTTAATAATAAAAAAAACTAACAAATTGGTGTTTTTGAATTGGACAGTTTTAAGGCCAATGGTTCCAGAGGAAAGTTAAATTCACTGTTCATGATAGACACAGTAATTTGTCTGAGAGCCCAATGTTATTCTTATTAAAAATATAACATAATCAATTTCTTCCTCATTTTTCAACTGTTTTCTGGGAGTGGGAGAGGGGCTGCGTTCCTTAAAAAATCTTAACTTGTTTTCTCTTGTTAATTTAAGAAATTTGATGATAGTTTTTAAATAATGAATCTATAAAGGATAGTTAAATAAACATTAAAGAATATGTAGTTTTATTAACCCTTTAAGTGCTGAGCGTCTCGCACCGAGACATCCAGAAATCATTGATTATAATGTGACTATGTTTTTTGTAACTAGCTGAAACTTATACCAAAAGCTTCATTGGATTTCAAATTTATCCGTATTACGGTACGGTTTCTGTTGTGTCAACCAACCAGAAACAATCACGCACGACCATTGAACCATTGACATGTAATTGTGTTTTGTTGTTGTTTGGTTAGATTTTTGGTTGTGTACATCGTTATTAGTTACAGTTAATCTGTTTCTTGGTAGTTTATTATGATTTGTTTCATAACCTAAATTAAATAACATAGGCTAATAAATTATAGTGAAATCAGAAAAGTTCTCCAAAATGAAACTATAGTAAAATAATTAAAAATATTTAGTAATATATAAATTAAAATATATGAAATATTTAATTTATTGCTAAACACATAAGCTATTTATGTTTCTATACTACTTTTTAATAGTTATGTTTTTAATATTCCTAGGTAATGGTAAAACGGTTAAAAAATAAAATTATTTCGTCAACTTCGCTTATTTACATTTTTTGTAGCTATTTAAAAGGATAATTTAATATTTTATACATTATTTTTGCTTTGAATTTGATGCTGTTTAGGGTAATGGTATAGCTAAGAATGAAATATTATTTATAAATAATCTTTCATTTGGAAGATTTATGAGTTTTTAAAATTTTTGTTAACATAACAGATTCATCATTGAATTCATGATTGAAAACATTAATGTATATTGTAGTCTGACATTTCATTTGATGTAGAATGTTATACTCTGTAAAACGAAATACTCCCGTCGCAGCAGACCTGCGTCCTCAGCGAATTTCCAAATCAATAATTCCAATAAATATAAAATTAGAAATTTTAAAAAACTACATGTGAAAAACGCAAAAAAACCCATTTTGGGGTACAAAAACCCCCCCAAACTACCCGTTCCCATTGACCGGTATGTCTGGTTTACGAACTCGCCCGAGCAGTTGTAGGAATACACCTCTCTACCAAATTTGGTCTCGATCGGACCATTTTTACGAGAGTTATCGTGCTAACACACATATATATATATACATACATATATCACTATTTATGTCATCAAGTAGGGCTACTAATATAATTATCTTTAAATAAGTCAACCGAGTATCCTTAGTAAACATTTTAATTATTTCTTCAAAAATTAATTAAAATGTTTACTAAGGATACTCGGTTGACTTATTTAAAGATAAATACATACATATATATATATATATATATATATATATACCCCCGTCGCAGCAGACCTGCGTACTCAGCGAATTTCCAAATCAATAATTTAATATATGACAAGTTTTATAAAAATATGTCCATAAACATGAGAATTATTTGCCTTTTCTCCATAAGATTAACATGGGAAAGAGTGTGCAGGTTTGCTGCTGTGAGGTACACTGAGAGTAGGTATTTATACCTTCAAAAACATTTATTTTTAACATTTATACCAACTTTCATCAACATCTGTCCATAAATAAAGGAGTTTGCCTATTCTCCATATGATTAACATGGGAAAAGAGTATGCAGGTTTGCTGCCATGATAAACACATAAACTATGATTTTTAAGCACAAATGGATAGATCTCAACCCCATAAAGGTAAATACCTAGTTTAATCCAAAAATATTGATTGATATGGGAAATATTAATTTTTCCTTATCCTCCGTAAGATTAACATTGGAGTCCCAAAATACAACGTACTGTGTTTAGATTTTTTTATATCTCGGTAACCGTTGGAGATAGAGAAAAATTTTAATGAACTTAATTTTGTAGTTTTTTAAGCTGATTCCAATGGTGAAATATAAAATTAGAAATATTTAAAAATTACATGTGAAAAACGCATAAAACCCCATTTTGGGGTACAAAACCCCCCCAAAATACCCGTTCCCATTGACCGATATGTCTGGTTTACGAACTCGTCCGAGCATTTGTAGGAATACACGTCTCTACCAAATTTGGTCTTGATCGGACCATTTTTACGCGAGTTATCGTGCTAACAGACACATATATATATACATATATATACATATATATATATATATATATATATATATATATACATATATATATATATATATATATATATATATATATATATAAAAATTTTAATGACTATTGTTTTTGGTCTCTGGCCACCTAAAGAAGAATAAATAACTTGTTCCCGGGCTTAACTCTTGCCATGAAACCTACGGTAATAGCTACTTCCCTATGGGAAATTCGCTAAAAACAGAAATGAAAATATTAATAAATAAATTTAATATTATTTTACTAGACAGTTGCGTTTTTAACAAAAAAGCCTGGCATTTCTAGCACATTCACGATAAAATGGCCGGGCACTCATTGAGCATAAAATGGTTTACCCCCAGCGGACCTCAAAGGGTTAAAGGATGTACGGTATTTTTATCCAATACTATAATACAAGTAAGGTTTGTATATATATATATATATATATATATATTTGCACACGGATCTCGAAAACGACACCGAGGAATTTCTTTAAATTTTGGAAATAACTAATTTCCGAGTAGAAAATAAGTTCTAGATAGGTCTAATGTCCAGAAAAATTCGTGTTTTACTGTAATATTAACTTTAAAATCTAAAAATTTAACATTACGCTTATGGAGAATAAAATGTAAACAATACAAACCAAAACAGCTGTTTATAACCGTTTGACAGTTCTTGATTGAAGACTGCGGGGAACAATATAGAGGTTATGCATTAATATTTATTTTATGAATTAAATAAATGCAAAATTATCAAAAACGTTTACTAAACAATTTGTAAAAACTTAAGGATAACATAGCTGTGCGAAATAAAAGCAGAAAAAAGTATTTCCAAAATATTCCGTGTTTTGATAGAAAACGTATTCGTTGTATTGCTTGAAGCCACTGTAACAAACTAATTAATTGATGTAAATTAAATTTCTCTTTTGCTTTTCAATCCTCATTCCGTTTATAACAAAATCAGTTGATCACAGGCTAATAATAACGGTATGGATAATTAAACAGTAATAAATAAACAGTAAATGATCGGCTTTGGCTAAAAGACGTTAAACGGCATCGCTCAACTGACTAACGTCGTAGCCGAGTTGTAGCGTGTCGGCCTCAAGAACTATAGGCCGCGAGTTCCATCCCCACCAGGGGCGATACTTTTTGTTCAGTGCTATTATGGTGTATTAAATCGGTTTTATTTCAACCACATAAATGTTTTCATTGGTTAGTAGATTTGTTTTATTTTTGCTAATTAACTTGTAAAAACATTCTTATTCTATCCGAGCAAAGCTCGGTCACCAGGTACTATATTCTTAAGGGAGAAAGTATGTGTCAGACCACTGATACCATTTACTTTATTTTACAAGTTAAAATTACTAAAAAATTAGTAAACAAATTGTATATTAGTGTTTTGATTCTTGTTAAAAACTTTTAAGTCTATTTTAAAACAAAAAAAAGATTAATTCTTTTAATTTTAATTAAGTACATAAAATATTTAAACATACTGTGTCTGTTAAGCTATTTTAGTACACATTTATTTGTATTTCGCTGAGCAATGCTCGGTCCCCTGATAATATTATACGTATAACAAAGTTAAACAGCAACTTTCTAATTCCAGATATTGTTACACTCAAAGTTTATTTTTCAATAGAAAGCAATCATCTTCTGTATTTTAGTGTAAGGTAACAAAGTTTGTAGCAGTAAGCAAGAAAGCCAATAATATCTTCATCATTGAATGATTTGCACGAATGATAGTTAAGCCAAGCCATCCAAAAACAGTGAATTGAGTTTAATTTACATGGGTTGATTATAATAATATAATATTATAATGTTTAGTCAGTTTAATTTAATTTTTAAATAATTTTTTCATTTTAATTTCTGGCCAATATTGTAATATTGGCCAGAAATTAAAATGAAAAAATTGATGTTCTCAGGGCATCCTGGCACATTGTTTTAAATGCTACAGGATATGATAACATTTCAATTGCCCTAATCAAATCAAATTCTTTGGATATATTATAAAGTTACTTATACTAAATATTAAATACCTTTTTGTTTTGAATATTTTCCAAAGAATATTTTTCTTGTACTTGCTTTCCATCTTCTTTACTTCCACGTTTTTTACAAGATTCTTTTTTTAAACAAATTTCTATCTTTACTTTATGTGTACTTAGGGTGTCTTTTGATTTATTTAACTTCTTTCGCCAAGTAGCTAATATTTCTGGATGAAGTTCGTGGTTTGATTTGTTATATTTAAATGCACTATCCTTTATTTGCAATTGCATTTTATCAACTGTTTTTTTCTTGAATTGTTTGGGGTTTTTATTTCCAGACATTATGGAAGTTTCAACCCTTTTAATTTTTTGAACTGATAATTGCGGTGACTGTGAATTGGATTCATTTTGTTTATGTAAAGTTGATAAAAATCCATTTTTGAAAGAATAAGTAGTCAGTGTGGTCTGGGCTGGGTTCTTTCCTACAATAATATCTCTTGGTGTCATAATGTAGCGAGGATAAGGTGACAATGTTGGGCCGTAAACACATGTATTGTATAGTGGTGGTTGAGGAACAGGCAGCATACAATGGGTTGCTGGATTGATACACCAGGCCTGTCCATGAGAAGGCTGTGGCTCTGTAAAGACAGCTCTGTAATGGACAGGCAAAGCGTGAGGCTCAGAGAGTGGTATCCAGTAGTCTCTCACCGGTGCAGCATGTTGATTTACCCTAAAACAAAGGTAGCTCTGTAATGGACAGACAGAGTGTCAGGCTCAGAGAAAGGTATCCAGTAGTCTCTCACCAGTGCAGCATGTTGATTTACCCTAAAACAAAGGTAGTTCTATAATGGACAGGCAGAGTGTCAGGCTCAGAGAAAGGTATCCAGTAGTCTCTCACCGGTGCAGCATGTTGATTTACCCTAAAACAAAGGTAGCTCTGTAATGGACAGACAGAGTGTCAGGCTCAGAGAAAGGTATCCAGTAGTCTCTCACCAGTGCAGCATGTTGATTTACCCTAAAACAAAGGTAGCTCTGTAAGGCCGGCCGCACACTGATGCAGAATTTCACCTGAAGCAAGTGTTGCGAGGCAAAATGTTTCGCTGGGCACCAGCGCCCCAGCGTGTATTTCAATGGGAGCCCGCACTCTCATCAAGCAAACGTTGCGAAGCGCCTCGCATTGAAACTCACAGGGAGCTAAAACCCAGCGAAACATTTTCCCTCGCAACACTTGCTACAGGTGAAATGCTGCATCAGTGTGCGGCCGGCTTAGTGGACAGGTAGAGTGTCAGGCTCAGAGAGAGGTATCCAGTAGTCTCTCACTGGTGTAGCATGTTGATATACAACCCTAAAACAAAGAAAGGTAGCTCTGTAATGAACAGGCAGAGCGTGAGCGTGAACACTTTTTTTGTGTTTACAAGAGGATACAACATTAAAAATCATAGTTTATGTGTTTATCATGGCAGCTAACCTGCATACTCTTTTCCCATGTTAATCATATAGAGATTAGGTAAACTCCTTTATTTGTGGACAGATGTTGATGAAACTTGGTATAAATGGTCAAAATATAAATTTTCTCACAGCAGAAAACCTACATACTCTTTCCCATGTTAATCTTATGGAGAATAGGCATATAACTCTCATATTTATTGACAGATAATGATACAACTTGTCATATATTACTATTATTATGTTATCAATTTGGAAATTTGTTGAGTACGCAGGTTTGCTGCGACGGGGGTGTTAACAAAATTCAATTCAATTCAATTCAAACTTCTTTATTCATTATTTTGTACAATATATATATACATTGAATAGCGTCAGGTTGCACAACAACAAAAAACTAGCCTAAGTGACAATCTTATCCACTCCATACAGCAGATTTTAATATGACACAGGGTGGTTAATATAATCATAATGACTGTGATGGGTGGAAAAAGTCATCAAAAGAATATGGAGCTATTTCAATAAGATGTTCTTTTAATCTTTTTTTAAATTTGTTTTTGTTACTTTCTTTTTTAATTTCTTTAGGGATTATATTTAAAAATCTCTGGCCAATGTAGGAAGGTTTTTTTTTCAAAAAATTGTGTTTTATGTTTATTTGTTATTATGGAGTCTTTATGTCTCGTATTGTATTTATGAAGAGTTGAAATATAATCTGAAGGACGAGAATCAGCTTCCTTAACTGCGATTAAAATGGAGTCAAAAATATACTGTCCGTAGACTGTTAAAATATTGAGATCAACAAAGTGTTTTTTCATTGAGGCATCATGTTTTAATTTTAGCATTATTCTAATTGCATATTTTTGTTTTTTTAATATATTGTCAAGATTAATTTTTGAAGTTGCTCCAAATAAACAAATTCCAAAGGAAATATGGGAATGGATGTGTGCAAAGTAGATTTTACGCAGTGTTTCAATATTACAATAAAAGGACATTTTCTTTGAAGCAAATAGGCCAGAGCTAATTTTAGTCAAAATTTTGCCCACATGGCCATTCCAATCTAAATGCTGATCAATAGTTAAGCCAAGAAACTGAGCACTGGATTTTATTATAATTTGCTGAGAATTCAAATCTATCACTGGTTCTCTCTTGTTTCTGTTTTGTTTTGTTTTAAAATTAATACAATTAGTTTTTCCTACATTCAACAACAAATTATGATCCTTGAGAAATTTATTAATGTTTTCTAATTCTAGTTTACAATTTATTTCAGTTTCTTCCAAAGTATCTGATGATAATTTCAAGTTTGAATCATTGGCATATAAACTTAATTTTGAATTTGGTTTGAATAATAATTGGTTAATAAAATATAACCAATTTGTCTTTCTAGCGGTGGGCATGGAAATGTGAGGAAATACTGCGCTCCAGTACCGGTCAAGAGTACTTGTTATAAAGTTGACTTAGGGGAAGGGGACGTGGTTTTAATATTCGGTTCTAAATTTTTATGTTTTGTATATCTTCAAATTTTTGAAGCCTATTTTTTAATCCTTTCCAATGGGGAATCTCAGTTTTTTGTACTTGGGAAAATCTCTGCAATGAAGGGTTAACTAACCAATAATAATTGATGTTTCCTATCCTCTAAATATTGTTTTCATGTTACCTATGTGTACTGTGGAATATCAATTTATTGATACTAATCTTGAGTTAAAATTCTTAAGTTAAATTGGACTAGAATATAGGCTAACTGCAGTATTATTAAAATAAAAATATATGAATACTATATTTAAAAGGCATAGGGAATTAATTTCAATAAGTGAGCACCTGCTAAAATGTCATGGCTGACTGGTTACATGATATTGAAATTTTTAATCTAATCAGTTCAGTGTAATGGAAGGTCCCTTTCCAATCATAAAACCAGGCTATAGTATCATCTAACATTTTTTAAATAACAGCGTTTTTTACTTTCTCCCCTTATACATAGGACTAGTATATGGAGAAAGTATTGTTTTAGTCAAAATTTTCTGATTTGAACGGATATATACATTTTGGGGTCCCCTGAATCCAAAAAAGTGGGTTTCGACGAAATGTCTATCTGTACGTGTGTGTGCGTATGTCTAGATGTATACAGAGCCACAGCCTAACCCATTGGTCAGTTTTAGATGAAATTTGTTACGCATGTGTGTATCTCTAGGCGTGTTTGAATTTTACATTTTTAAAGGTAGTTCACCCCTTAAACCCTTAAAAAACTTGAAAAATCCAAATTTCTCAAAAATGGCTCTAATGATTTGATAAAAATGATTAAAAGTAAAATTTATTGATAAAAATTTATGGTTTATAGTGCATAGAGTACTAAATAACATGACAGCACTTGCATATCTGTAAAAATGACGGTTCAAAAGTTATGGGCTTTTAAATGTCAGTAAATGAAGTTTTCCCCAAAAACTATAAAGGTAAAGAATGAATTGACTACCACCATTGAAACCAGTTAAAAACTAATCAAATTAGTATTTTGAATTATTTGTTTATGACTAACTGTACCAGAGAAAAGTTAAATTTCCTTCCATGAAAAACACAGTACGTTGTCTTAGAGCCCCCTATGTTATTCTAATAGAGAATATTAAAAAATAGATTTCTTCATTATTTCCCAACCGTTTTTCATGAAACTTGGTATGAAACTTAACCCTAGAAATGGCAAAGTCGTAATTTACGACACATTTACATATTCAATAAGAATTGGCAGGTGGAGGCATCTGGTCAGTTTAGTGTACTTGTTAGACACTATCGCCTACGTGACCGTGTTGCCCTCTGGGGGCAAACAACCGAAACTGCTCTCGTAGTACACGAGCCTGCCACCGGGCAGGTCTATAACCAAGTAAAGGCTTTCTACTCCTAGGCACTGAGTGGCCGAGCCGGCTAACGTGCTAAGCTGACGAGCGTAACGTTCTAGCCATTCGGAAGTGCTAGGGTTTGAATCCCGACCACGAGCAATCCCAATTTGGCTTGCAAATGAGTGGTAAAGCGGAGAAGGGGGGCCCACCTTAAATAAACGGTGACCGGCTTGGGTGGAAGTTGACGCCATTTGTAGGCTTAATTGGGATTGCAGTGGACACCTGTTTTGCTTTTGTGGTTAGTGGTTATAAGGGGGGGCATGTTTTAAGCTTTTTTTGTTTAAAATTTGATATTTCAAGAAGATATTAATTATTTTAATGTTACAGTTAAGAGTAAAAAGCTTGCCACTTCTAGAAGTGGCAAGCTTTTTACTTTACAAGCTACTTTACTTTTTACAAGCTTTTAGAGGGAAACACGGTCGCGTAGGCGATAGTGTCTAACAATTCCACAAAACTGACGACAGATGCCTCCACCTGCCAATTCTTATTGAATATGTAAATGCGTCGTAAATTACGACTTTGCCATTTCCAGGGTTAAGGTCACATCACCCAACAAAACCCACTCAAAAAGCTTGGTATTACCAGAGGGGAGTGATTCTCCCTTTAAATTCTTACAGTTAATTTAACTATGTTTCTCTTGTTGTTGACATGGATAGGTCTTAGCTCTGGGGGGGTGTTGGCGATTTTAAAGATGGAAAACATATAACAGGTTTCCATAGAAACTACTAGAGCTGCTGTATTGAATTTTTAATATAAATCAATAAGAACAGCTGTTTAGATGAACTAAAACCATTCCCTTTAGACATAGCCATGATTTAACCTATTTCCCACTGGGAAGTAAATACAAAACTTTTTATTTTCAGAAATTGGATGATTATTTTTAAAACAATAAATTATTAAATGATATGTAGATAAACTTTTAAGAGTATGATAGTTTTATTACACATGTCGTTTTTAAATTTATCTAAGGGAGAAGTATGTGTCCACTTATACCATTTATTTTGATGAGTATTTTGGCTGTGGAGTTGAATAAATGAACAGAAATGTTATTTTTTATATATAGGCAAATATAAATATTTTGTGGATAAAAATAGTTATATTAAACTTACTCTAATTTATTTTCAGTAACTAGTAACTTCAATCAATTGCTAGAAGATGAATAGGAGAAAGAAGACAAAGACAGGTGATGTGGAAGAAGGTGACGAAGACGGTGAAGCTAGCGATGCTGGAAGTGAAATGAAGCTGATATCATCTGATAAGAAAGCAAAGGCTTCACAACAAGTAGAGACTGTTGAAGAAGAAGATAACGCATCAACTAGTAATCAAAATACCTCTGGTACACCCCCGAAGACTGAAAAAGAAGAAGAAGCGGAGCAAGACTCAGAGCAAGACGATCCTACAGGTTTGGAAGGAGCAGCTTTCCATAGTAGATTACCTTTTGATAAAATGTCTGCTCTTGAGGCTTCTTGTTTTCCAGATATCAATGTAGCTCCCCCTCAAACTCAAAAAGTATTTCTTCACATTCGGAACAGAATTCTTCAACTTTGGTTGGACAATCCTAAACAGCAGCTTTTGTTAGAAAATACAATACCAATGGTTGAACCACCATATAATAGCGATGTGAATTTGGTGACTCGCATCCACTCATTTCTTGAACGTCAAGGTTATATTAATTTTGGAATTTTCAAACGGCTAAAGCCTCTTCCAACTGTAAAGAAGGGAAGAGCAATAGTAATCGGAGCTGGAATAGCTGGATTGGCAGCTGCTCAGCAAATGCAACAGTTTGGGATGGAAGTTGTTATACTTGAGGCAAGAGATAGAGTTGGTGGAAGAATAGCAACATTTCGTAAGGGAAACTACATTGCTGACCTTGGAGCAATGGTTGTTACAGGGCTAGGAGGAAACCCTGTAACTGTACTTTCCAAACAAATCAATATGGAGCTTCATAAAATTCGACAAAAATGTCCTCTCTATGAATCTAATGGTGGTACTGTACCTAAAGACAAAGATGAAATGGTGGAAAGAGAATTCAATCGTTTACTGGAAGCTACTAGTTATCTTTCACACCAACTTGATTTCAATTTTGCAAATAGCAAACCTGTATCTCTTGGGCAGGCTTTAGAGTGGGTAATAAAACTCCAAGAGAAAAATGTAAAAGAGAAACAGGTTCAACATTGGAAAGCTGTTATAGCTCTTCAAGAACGCCTAAAATCAAATCAAAATAGGATGCTCTCTGTTAAAGAACAGATTAAAGAATTACATCAGCAGCATAAAGAATTACTTGATTCAAAAACACCAAGAGATATCACTCAGGAATTTGTAGTTCGCTCAAAACAAAGGGATCTAACAATTGCTTGTAAAGAGTGGGATCAGCTACTTGAGCAACAGAAAGAAATTGAAGAAAAGTTACAAGAACTTGAAGCTTCACCTCCCAGTGATGTGTATTTATCTTCCAGAGATCGGCAAATCCTCGATTGGCATTTTGCAAATCTGGAGTTTGCCAATGCTACACCACTGAGTACATTGTCTCTTAAGCACTGGGACCAGGATGATGATTTTGAGTTTACAGGAAGCCATTTAACTGTTCGAAATGGGTATTCATGTGTGCCTGTTGCATTATCGGAAGGTTTGGATATTAAGTTGAACACAGCTGTTCGTCAAATCAGATATTCTAATAAAGGAGTTGAGGTTCTTACATCTAATGCCCGAAACCACGGAAATCCCATGACCTACAAAGGAGATGTTGTATTGTGTACTTTGCCTTTAGGAGTTCTCAAACAGTGCACTGCATCCAATTCTCAAGGCATGCCAAACTCTGTTCAATTTGTTCCTCCTCTACCTGACTGGAAAGTCTCTGCAATTCAACGACTCGGCTTTGGCAATCTAAATAAAGTTGTCTTGTGTTTTGAACGGATATTTTGGGACCCAAGTGCAAACTTATTTGGGCATGTTGGCAGTACAACAGCTAGCAGGGGGGAACTTTTCTTGTTCTGGAATCTGTATCGTGCTCCAGTACTGTTAGCTTTGGTTGCAGGTGAAGCAGCTGCTATTATGGAGAATGTGAGTGATGATGTTATTGTTGGCCGATGCATTGCAGTTCTTAAAGGCATCTTTGGGAACAGTGCTGTTCCTCAACCCAAGGAAACAGTGGTAACTCGCTGGAGAGCAGACCCTTGGGCACGAGGGTCCTACTCATTTGTAGCAGTTGGATCCTCTGGCAGTGACTACGACATCTTAGCCACCCCAGTGATGCCACCTCCGTCAGCCCCTGGCGAACCCCCAAACAGCCCCAGACTGTTCTTTGCTGGTGAACATACCATACGGAACTATCCAGCCACAGTTCATGGTGCTTTCCTCAGCGGCCTTCGTGAAGGAGGAAGAATCTGCGATCAATTTTTAGGGATTCCATATGCACCTCCCATTACAACTCCAAATGAATAATCATGACATTTTATTTGTTTATTTGGTCACATAACTACATTATATATTAAACAGAATTAGCATTACCTCTTGAAATTGTGAACTATTTTAAATTACATTATGATTGTTAAAAGAATAGATTATTACTGTTAATACAAAACATACCAGCGTATGTAATTTTGCATGTGACAATGATTATATAATCATATGCCATTATCATTATAATTCTTACCATTTTACTATACTTACCATTACTTACCATTTTAATTCATTACTCGTTTTGTTATTTATCAATCAAATAGTAATACTTGTCCATGTGTACAGATACTTTTTAGTGATCAATGTTTGAAAATGATTTTATGTTATTTTAATTTTCTTGTTCAGTAAATAAATCAAACATGTAACACATATAGAAAATAATTTGATGATGTTTTCATAATTTAATAATCATTTGATCTCAGTATTATTTAATTGTACAATTTAATTTTATTGTTGATCAATTTAATAGTATAATTTAATTAAAAACTCATATTTTTGTATCCTTCCGATCTATTTGTTAAATTTAATTTTTCTGTGACTGTTACAGAAACTATTAAGTGTAGCCACTTTCAAGTATATGCCATATATGTGTTTCTAAATGTAACTTCCATTAAATAAATTGTATCAGAGAACAGACTAATTTTGAAAGTACTCGTCAAAGGTATTTCACATGTGCCAACTTTAAATAGTTTAAAGAATAAATATAAATACCCCCATCACAGCAGACCTGCATACTCAGCGAATTTTTAAAAAACAATAATATAATAATATATGACAAGTTTTATCAATATCTGAGTTTTATCAATATCGATATAAGAATTATTTGCCAATTCTCTGTGACATTAACATGGGAAAGAGTATGCAGGATTGCTGCTTTGAGGAACACTGAAAGTAGGCAACTATTTTTATTTTGAACATATACAAAGTTTTATCAATATATGGACATACATAAAGGAGTTTGCCTATTCTCCATAAGATTGCTGATGCGAGGAACATTTAACTATGATTTTTAAGCATTTGAAGTACATATCTCAATAACATGAAGGTAAATACCAAGTTTAATCCAAAATTATTGATGGATAAGTGAAATATTAATTTTTCTTTATCCTCCATAAGATTAACATTGGTGCCCCAAAATACAAAGTTTAGTACTATGATTCGATTGTTTTCTATCTCGGTACTTGTTGGAGACAGAGAAAAACTTAAAGGAGCTAAATTGTGTAGTTTTTTTAGCTGATCCTAATGGTAAAATTTGTTAAAATTTTAAGTTTTTAAAAAATTTTTGGGGAAAAATGCAAAAAACCCATTTTTGGAATACAAACCCCCCAAACTACCTGTTCCCATTGACCATATGTCTGGATTACGAACTCATCCGAGCAAATGCAAGAATTTTACGTCTCTACCAAATTTGGTCTCGATCAGACCATTTTAACGAGAGTTAATCGTGCTCACAGACACACACATATATACAGGGTGTTCATTTAAGTCGGGGACAAACTTCGAGGGATGATAGAACTCATCAAAATAAACAAAAAATATCCTGTAAACAAATGTTGAAAAATTCTTCGTTTGGCCGCTAGACGCCATGTTGTATTTTAAACAAAAAACTTAATATATCAAGATTTATTTTACATAAAGCGGCCAAACTTTGTACACATATTTAATGGCCAGAGAGAAAAATATTCTCAAAGTATCATTTAGTTTTCTTTTATATTTTCAAATTGGCAGTGGTTAAATATCTTAATTTAAATTACAAAAAAACCATTAACTTTTTAAAATTTTAAAGCGATAAGAAATATTGCAATTTCAAGTTCAAATCTAACGATTTTTTTGTGAACGAAATCCGTCCACGGATAAGCGAGAAAATGCAGTTTTAATGTTAGATTACAGGGCCCTAATGTTAGATGAAACTCGATATAATAAAAATAAAACTCCCATGATAATGATAAAACTCGATGGCTAAAAGTTCAGCTGGCACAAAGCGGCTTCTTCGCCACGTCCGCGCCGCTTTGTGCGTGGACACTGTAATCTAACATTAAAACTGCATTTTCTCGCTTATCTCTGAACAAATTTCGTTCACCAACAAATCTTAAGATTTGAAATTAAAATTGCAATCTTTCTTATCTATATCTATTAATGAGGTTGTATATATATATATATATATAATGTATATATATACACATTATATATATATCTATGAAAGAGGATATTTGTATATATATTTGTATGTTTGAAGTTTATGCGCTCGGACACAGTTGGTCGATTAGCTATGAAAAATGGTACACATGGATAACATTTCATGGAGAAGGTTTGTTGATCATCAATTTTGTTGTAGCTCAATTGGGCTTCGCCATTGGAGCCCAAAAAGGATCCCATACTACCAGAACTTTGTTTACATTATAACTATTTTCTTTTCAACAGCTGATCAGCTGTTGAAAAGAAATGTAGTAAAGCAATAATTGCTTTACTATATCTGTTTGTCGAAGATATACTCCACAGATTGAAGCACTTGCATTTTGTTTATGTTTTTTATTTTGTTTACATTTTGGTTGTATGGTTATGTTATGAAAGTGACACAACAGATAACACTTTTTAACTATGACTTGTTCTTGCACGTTCCCTACACCGCCATTAACCGTATTCTAATTACTAAGGAGTGCCGATAATAACCACAGGAGCCTAGGGGCGAAGCACCCAGCTAGCGAAGCTAGTCTGTTGTAAAATTGTTTTGTATTAGATTAGATTACCATTTGAAATGGCGACCTACCCAGGTATGTATTTTAAGCCAAGTATGAATGAGAATTGAGTGTAAGATTATTTTGGCGCGATTTTGTAGTCTTCTTACTGACTAAGGCTGACATGTTCCATAGACAGGACAGTTAATTAATAGCCCAACAGCCAATAACAACTAAGGGACCTACAGTTTATAACGTGGAATCCGAACCACTCAATCAATTCAAGTAAGTTAATGGTTTTTTTGTAATTTAAATTACAAGATTTTTATCCGCCGCCATTTTGAAAATATAAAAGCTAACTAAATGCTACTTGGAGGATATTTTTCTATTTGGCCAATAAATATGTGTGCAAAGTATGGTTTCTGTCTCTTAAATAGTACTCGATAATAACGTTTCTTGTTTAAAATACAAAATGGCGGCTAGCGGCTAAACGAAGGATTTTTCGATACATAGTAGTTTTTTGTTTATTTTTAAGAGTACTGTACTATCGCCCCCAGAGAATTTTATTTCTGTAATACAGAATTGTCCCACACCCCCATCCAAAGTTGCATTCACCAACAGCAGAGACGCCAAAGAAGATATAGATTCGCACAAAAAAATACGTGCTTTGTTATTTCCTTCATTGACGTCTCGCCGTCGCAGCTCATTGACAGCGTGCGAATCGAACAAGTAGAATTTCCGTTGTAACCGCTAGAACGCAACAGTAAAGAGTTGGCCGGCGAAGAGAAAGCCACCATGCATGTATACTATCGGAGGCCAAAATGTTCCCTAGCACCACACTTAAATTGTTCACAACGCTGTCAATATCATTAGCTGTGGCAGGATGCAGCCCATTGTGCACCCACACTACTTTGTCAATAATTAGAGTACGGTTATTGACGGTAATTTGTCTACGAAGATCCTCGGGAAATAAATATCGATGGTCAACATTGTTCATTTGACGGGACTCAACATAAAACCTATCGACAATCAGCAAAATTGCGGGAGACGTAAATTCACCAACAACGAATTCCCACGCAAGTACAGCAGTGGAATTGGCCATACATTGAGCGTTCCTACTGAACGCAGGGAAACGCGGGTCCCCCTGATGAAAGGAACCCGCAGCTACACAATACAACGCCATTTTAAAAATTAAAACAACCTGAACAAACTGATGAAAAGAAATACAAAAAACAACCAGAATGCCTACTTGCAATACGACTTTACCTGATTGTAAATATCAGGTGATTAACCAACACTTCAATATAATAAAATTCAATTCAGAAACCGCACATCAACCACTAATAATCTAGTAGTAATGCAGTTTGTTAAATTGTTAATTTTAAATTTAATTTGACCATCACTTCGCTGCTATATGATGGTAGGAGTGCAGTCAGGTAAATCGTTTATCCATCCAATACTATAATACGAGCAAGGTTTGTATATATATATATATATATATATATATATATTTATATATATAATATTTGTATATATATATATACAAATATTTGCACACGGATCTCGAAAACGGCACTAAGAAATTTCTTTAAATTTTGGAAATAACTCATTTCCGAGTAGAAAATAGGTTCTAGATAGGACTAATGTTCAGAAAAATTCGTGTTTTCTTGTAATATTAAGTTTAAAACTAAAAATTTAACATTACGCTTATGGAGAATAAAATGTAAACAATACAAACCAAAACAGCTGTTTATAACCGTTTGACAGTTCTTGATTGAAGACGGCAAAGAACAATATGTGAATAGAGGTTTTTCATAAATATTTTATTTATTTTATGTATGTAATAAATGTAAAATTATCAGGTTACTAAACAATTTATAAAAACTTAAGGGTAACATAACTGTGCGAAATAAAAGCAGGAAAGAGTATTTCCAAAATCTTCCGTGTTTTGATAGAAATCGTATTTGTTATATTGCTTGAAGCCACTGTAACAAACCAATTAATATGTGTAAATTAAATTTCTCTTATGCTTTTCAATCCTCATTCCGTTTATATAAAAATCAGTTGGTCACAGGCTAATAATAACTGTATGGATAGTTAAACAGTAAATGATCGGCTAAAACAATTAAGGTTGGCTAAAATACCTTAACCGGCGTCTCTCATTTGGCAGATGCCGTGGTCCAGCGGTAGCGAGTTAGCCTCGTAACACGAAGGTCGCGTGTTCAAACCCCATCAGGGGTAATACTATTTGTTCAGTGCTATATTAATTATGGTGTATTAAATCGGTTTTATTTAAACCACATAAATGTTTTCATTGAGTAATAAATGTGTTTTAATTTTTCTAATTAATTTTTATAATACACGTATTATTCTAAACGAGCAAAGCTCGGTCACCAAGTACTTTGTTTTATTAGGCCTGAATAAATAAATGAACCAGACCAAACTATACCTAAACAACCCTAACGACTAAGCAGCAATTCTAACTACTACTAATTACCTCTTAACACTACCAAAACTAACATTAAACTATGAATTAAAATGGCTACGCTATACAACCACCACTGTTCAACGCCGAATAAAATCACACCTATACCACAATATATATTAGCGGATATAGGGAATCAGGGCCGTCGACAAGGGGGGGCAGGGAGGGCAAATGCATAGGGGCCCGGGCCTACGGGGACCTTTATTTTTTTTAAATGGGTCTGGAAAGACGAGTTCAACTTGATTAGCTTAGTTATTTCCTCAGATGGGGGTTTTAAACTGAGTTGAGGTTGGTACCAATTGACATAAAGATAAAGAATTTTGCTTTTTTTAATTTTATGTACGAATGATTTGTAATTAGTAGAGATTTAAGGAATTCAAAAACCGCTTTCTCCTAAGCTGTATAACGTAGCCATTCACGGATCCTCACTCTCAACTTTTAAAACGCAACATTTCGTCTATAGTAGACGTCATTTGCAAGCTCGGTTATAATGTTAGTTCTATGTTGCCACATTCTGCCAACTCGTTAGAAGATTTAACTATATGTATGTATTTAACTATAATATGTAGTTGACCGGTACTGATTTTAAGCAAAATCAGTCTGTTGCAAATATGGCAACAATGTACGGATGAATGTATCTATACAGCTGGAAGCACTGCTGGCTCAGCTCTGCTCTTAGTCTTTCGATTCGATGCTTGATGCTATTGCCGTCTGCTTGACAGCTTGGTGGGTTTGAGTTGCTTTGAAGTTTTCTGAGATTAATTATAAATCTATCACTTTTATCAGTGTTGTTTGTCAGTGTTTTACCGATCATTATGTAACATAAAATATTTACTAAACTCGCATGTTGGTATATTGTAGGCCAGTAGGCCCTAAAATGGAAATTGTTTAAAATTTATGTATTAATTTAGTAATTTATTATAGGTGCCTCCTAACAAATGTTTAATTTTTATATCTTACTTTATAGCTTTTTACCTCCTGAATCCAAATATACCATTATTTTTCATTGCTGATTTTCAAGTAAAACGCTTACTTTAAATTGTGACTTCTGTAGTTTCTTATTTAAATGCGCTCCTTATCAGCATATATCAAATAATATTACTTGTTTAAGACTCTTAATAATTTAAACCCCCCTTGACATTAAAAAGTGATTTTCTACAACACAAAAATCTATTTTGTCTGTCGCTAAATAATCTAATACCCCCGTCGCAGCAGACCTGCGTACTCAGCGAATTTCCAAATCAATAATATAATAATAATATATGGCAAGTTTTATAAAAATCTGTCCATAAACATGGACATTATTTGCTTATTCTCGATAAGATTAACATGGCAAAGAGTGTGCAGGTTTGCTGATGTGAGGAACACTGAAATTAGGCATTTCTACCATAAATAATTTTTATCTTAACATTTATACCAACTTTCATCAACATCTGTCCATAAATAAAGAAGTTTGCCTATTCCCTATATGATTATTATGGGAAAAGAGTATGCAGGTTTGCTGCCATGATAAAACACATAAACTACGATTTTTGAGCATAAATGGATAGATCTCAACCACATGAAGCTAAATATCAAGTTTTATCCAAAAATATTCATTAGTATGGGAAATATTAATTTTTCCCTATCCTCCATAAGATTAACATTGGAGCCCCCACAATACAACGTACTGTGTTTAGATTTTTTAATATCTCGGTAACTGTTGGAGATAGAGAAAAACTTTAAGGAACATAATTGTGTAGTTTTTTAAGCTGATTCTAATGGTGAAATATAAAATTAGAAAATTTTAAAAACTACATGTGAAAAACGCAAAAAACCCCATTTTGGGGTACAAAACCCCCCCAAACTACCCGTTTCCATTGACCGATATGGCTGGTTAACGAACTCGTCCGAGCATTTGTAGAAATACACGTCTCTACCAAATTTGGTCTCGATCGGACCATTTTTACGAGAGTTATCGTGCTAACAGACACACACATATATATATATATATATATATATATATATATATATATATATATACATATATACATATATATATACATATATATATAAAAATTTTAACGACTATTGTTTTTGGACTCTGGGCACCTAAAGAAGAAAAAATAACATGGTCCCGGGCTTAAGTCTCACCATGAGACCTACGGTAATAGCTTCTTCCCTATGGGAAATTCGCTAAAAATATGTGTTTATAAGAATAATTTTACTAAAATTTCCCGGGGGCGCCCCCCGGACCCCCCATGCTGGCGGGCTAGCTCCCCTTTGGGGCCCGAGGTTACGTGCTGCACAGGGGCCCATCAATTCTCTCGTCGGCCCTGTAGGGAATGAAAACATTTTCGACGTTATGAATAGACTAAATACCCCCGTCGCAGCAGACCTGCGTACTCAGCGAATTTCCAAATCAATAATATAATAATAATAATAATAATATATGGCAAGTTTTATAAACATCTGTCCATAAACATGGGAATTATTTGCTTATTCTCCATAAGATTAATATGGCAAAGAGTGTGCAGGTTTGCTGCTATGAGGAACACTAAAATTAGGCATTTCTACCATAAATAATTTTTATCTTAACATTTATACCAACTTTCATCAACATCTGTCCATAAATAAAGGAGTTTGCCTATTCCCTTTATGATTATTATGGGAAAAGAGTATGCAGGTTTGCTGCCATGATAAACACATAAACTATGATTTTTGAGCATAAATGGATAGATCTCAACCACATGAAGCTAAATATCAAGTTTTATCCAAAAATATTCATTAATATGGGAAATATTAATTTTTCCCTATCCTCCATAAGATTAACATTGGAGCCCCACAATACAACGTACTGTGTTTAGATTTTTTAATATCTCGGTAACCGTTGGAGATAGAGAAAAACTTTAAGGAACTTAATTGTGTAGTTTTTTAAGCTGATTCTAATGGTGAAATATAAAATTAGAAATTTTCAAAAACTACATGTGAAAAACGCAAAAAACCCCATTTTGGGGTACAAAACCTCCCCAAACTACCCGTTCCCATTGACCGATATGTCTGGTTAACGAACTCGTCCGAGCATGTGTAGGAATACACGTCTCTACCAAATTTTGTCTCGATCGGACCATTTTTACGAGAGTTATCGTGTTAACAGACACATACATATATATATACATATATATATAAAAATTTTAACGACTATTGTTTTTGGACTCTGGGCACCTAAAGAAGAAAAAATAACATGGTCCCGGGCTTAAGTCTCACCATGAGACCTACGGTAATAGCTTCTTCCCTATGGGAAATTCGCTAAAACTAACACTAACTAACCAATCACTAACCCTATCCAACCAAACATAACATCTGGCACTCAAAGCTTCGTAAGCTCAACGCAGATCCTAACAAAGGATGAGGAGGCTCGATACAAAGTGATGAGCGTTGGCGTCAAAGATGGTCGCCGTAGTTCTAATATCCACCACCCCCGCAACGCGCCACGGATAGCTCCGGCAACGGCTGGAGTCGTGTTGATAGCAACTATAAAACGATATTTAAGTGCGAAGGAGGTGAGATAGAAAAAATATTATAGGAACCAAATTTTTGGAAGATAAAATTTATGTTCTAAGTAATTATGTTGGTTTTGCCATAGGCTATTTATTATACGTATTGGAACACAAAAGCATGAACGCCTAGTGTCAAAACCTCTTCAACGTATGAACTAACATTTAGTTTATATATTTTTTTTTCATTTTCTTTCTTAACCTATGATAAATTTAATAGTTGTTACTCATGCCGATAAATGGAAAGAGTGTGAAAAATACCAGAGCCCTATGCAGCTAAATCGTATAAATAACGTTATACGACACCATAATGTGTGTAAAAAATTAGATTTAAAAAAAATCTAACGCTATCTAAGGGTGAAGGAGACGAGATACGAGAAAAAGTCAAGAGACCAAAGTTGTAGGTGTTGCAAAATCCGTATCACATAAAACACTCCGTTCTTCGAATGGACCTCAGTTAAAAAGATATAGCCGAAAAACAAAAAAATTTGAAAAATTTTAAGATTTTTTGTAGGGTACCGGTAGTAACAATTAAAAATTTGGAATTCAGATGATTCGATTACTTTATATTAACTTCTTCGGAATGTTCATGAAAAATTTCAAGTCTCTAGCTCATTCGTATTTTTTACGTAGAAATCGTATTTTTGAGTGAAAAGTGAAACCTTGCATTTCACGAAATAAACCCAATGCATTTTATATGGGAAAATTGTACCTATCCTTTTTTTCTCGGGTTGTAATGTAAAATTGTTATATTTTGCAATTTTCCTGTCGGTTGTGGACCAAAAGGAAGGTCCGTGCAAGATTTCAAGTCTCCAGCACTTCTAGAAGTGGGTTAGAATTTGTATCACCAATGAGTCAGTCAGTTACACAAGCAATCGTTCAGATTTTTGGACATGCAGTTTTAGACCTTAATTATATGAAGATAAATAACTAATTTTTCCACGATACCGGTATTTCAAATAATAAACAAGATATCAATTTAAACTTTCCCCCTAAATCTCTACAGGCCATTTTACATGCAAACTAAAATCATCTATACAGAGCAAGACTTACGCTGAGCTGGTAAATTAACTAAGTAAATCAATTCAATTGGTTCAAAATCCAAGTCAAAATATTCATTTACGCTGTAAAGTGGCCTGTCAACCGACCATGCATAAATAACTCTTTTAAAGCAGTCCATGCTAACGTTCTGTGCATCAAGGGCAATTTATTAAAACCTTTTATACCAATGACTTAATGAAAAGGATTAAAGTATCTTAGTTCAGTAAAAGGCCTATCGATTCGATTTAGTCCTCTTGTGTTGTGTGAGTGAGTATGCCTATTAAGTACAAAGCAGTCAAAGTTTTTTTAACATGCATTAAAAAATCAATAATATATATAAGTTAACAACCGACTGTTCCCTTAATTGAATAAATATAGGTTTATAGAGGGCTCTGGGTTCAGCACCGCTAACAATTCTCAGTATCTTATTTTGGGCATTCAGTAGGTACATGACCTATAGAACTAGATTGCCCCAAAGCAAACTGCCCGTAGACAATCTTACTCTGAAAAGGGCAAAGTACACTATTCTCAAACATTTAAAAGAGATATGGTGTATGATTTTCCTTACCTGGAACATTGAATACTGCTGTGGCAATTAAATACATCTTGTGGAACATGGCAGTGTGATGTCATTCTTTTCATCAGTATAATTATTTTAAACTATTTAAAGCATAAAAATAACAACCTATCCAGAACTTTTAGCAATGATTTCCTGAAAATGCATTATTTACAGAAACATAAAACAGCTGACAAAAAAATCATAGGACAAACATTACAATGTTGTGGAACTCTGGCGATATTAAAGCTGGAGCTTCTAGCTACAGACCAATAAGTCTTCTCTTTTCTCTATCAAAACTGTTGGAAAGTAATCCAAAAAGATTATTATATTACAGTATGTTTCGTCGAGTCATCTGGTACTATCATCCGTCATCAATATAGATTCCGTCCAAAACACCCCACCTTTCTTAAAGTTAAGAGAATCGCAGAAGTTATCAACAGTAGATTCAATAGAAATAAGCATTCTCTAGCATTTTTTTATTGATATCGCCTAAGTATTTCATAAGATTTGGCACAAGGGCATGATATTTAAAATTAATTCACTGGGGTTCTCACTTCACTTGCAGAATTCAGTTAAATCCTTTCTCATTAATAGTTTAATTAACATTTCATGAAAATATAAATCGACCCTGTTTATCAACAAACATAACGGCTTGTAAGGTTCAAATATTAAGGCCCATCTTATACAGCTTATTTGTCTCTTAACTCCATAACCTCTATTTCAAATTAAAGGGTATCAGTCAACTAAGACTTACTTTCTCCCTAAAGTAAACTTTAAATACCCCGTCGCAGCAGACTTGCGTACTCAGCGAATTTCCAGATCAATAACAATATACAACAGGTTTGATCAATATCCGTAATAAATAAGAGAGTTTGCCTATTCTCCATAAAATTAACATGGGAACGAGTATGCAAGTTTGTTGCTGTAATGAACGCTGAAAAAAAACGTTTTTGCAATAAACTATTACTATCTTCCCTTATGCGTAGTAGGCCTATATGGAGAAAGTATTGTTTTCGTCAAAATTTTCGAATTTGAGTTGAGGGTGGATATATCCGTTTTGGGGTCCCCTGAATCAAAAAAATGGGTTTGGACGTGATGTCTGTCAGTCCGTGTGTCTGGATGTGTACAGTGCCACAGCCTACCCCGATGGTCCGATTTAGATGAAGTTTGGCAAGTATATATACATATTCACGGTACTGTATCTCCAGAATTTTTAGCGAATTTCCCATAGGGAAGAAGCTATTACCGTAGGTCTCATGGTAAGACTTAAGCCATACATATATATATATATATATATATATATATATATATATATATATATATATATACATATATATATATATGTGTCTGTGAACACGATAACTCTCGTAAAAATGGTCCGATCGAGACCAAATTTGGTAGAGACGTGTATTCCTACAAATGCTCAGACGAGTTCGTAAACCAGACATATCGGTCAATGGGAACAGGTAGTTTGGGGGGATTTTGTACCCCAAAATGGGTTTTTTGCGTTTTTCACATGTAATTTTTAAAACTTTCTGATTTTATATTTCACCATTGGAATCAGCTTAAAAAACTACACAATTAAGTTCCTTTAAGTTTTTCTCTATCACCAACGGTTACCGAGATATTAAAAAATCTAAACACAGTACGTTGTATTGTGGGGCTCCAATGTTAATCTTATGGAGGATAGGAAAAAATTGATATTTCCCATATTAATCAATATTTTTGGATAAAACTTGATATTTAGCTTTATGTGGTTGAGATCTATCTATTTATGTTTAAAAATCATAGTTTATGTGTTTATCGTGGCAGCAAACCTGCATACTCTTTTCCCATATTAATCATATAGGGAATAGGCAAACTCTTTTATTTATGGACAGATGTTGATGAAAGTTGGTATAAATGTTAAGATAAAAATTATTTATGGTAGAAATGACTACTTTCAGTGCTCCTCACAGCAGCTAACCTGCACACTCTTTCCCATGTTAATCTTAAGGAGAATAGGCAAATAATTCTATGTTTATTGGATAGATTTTTATAAAACTTGTCATATATTATTATTATTATATTATTGATTTGGAAATTCGCTGAGTACGCAGGTCTGCTGCGACGGGGGTATTTTCATTTTTTGATTTTCAAGGGTAGTTCACCCCTAAAAACCCTTAAAAACGTGAAAAATCCAAATTTCTTAATAACGGCTCTAACGATTTTGATTAGAATTTGATAGTTTATAGTGCACAGAGTACTAAATAATTTGACACCACCCGCATGTCTGTAAAAATGACGGCTCAAAAGTTATTGGCTTTTAAATGTCAGAAAAATCCAATTTTGAAATCTTCAGCGAAAACAGTAAAAGTAAAGTATAATTTGATAAAACCAGCTTAAAAAACTAAACAATTTTGAATTATATGTCTACAACTAACGGTTCCAGAGAAAAGTTAAGTTTACTGTCCATAATAAACGCAGTACGTTGTCTGAAAGCGCCCAATGTTATTTTTATGGAGAATAATAAAAAATCAATATCTTCCTTATTTTCCAACCGTTTTCCATGAAACTTGGTATCAAGCGTAAGGTCAAATCACCCAACAGAACCAACTCAAAAAAGCTTGGTATTACCGGGGGGTGGGTAGTTTCCCCCCACACAATTCGAACAGTTAATTTAACTTTGTCTCTCTTGTTTTATTTTCAGAAATGGGATGATTATTTTTGAAACAATGAATTATTAAATGTTATTTAGTTAAATTTTGAAGAACCTTATAGTTTTAATACAGATTTTCTTTTATAATTTACTTAAGTGAGAAAGTATGTGTCAGTTCACTAATACCGTTTATTTTTATTTTGACCATATAAACTAAGATTTATCAATATCTGTCCATAAATAAATGAGTTTGCATATTCTCCATGGGAAAGAGTATGGAAGTTCACTGCTCTGAGGAACACTTAAAGTAGGCATTTCTAGCACAAACAATTTTATTTTAACCATGTATACCAAGTTTCATGACCATTGTTCATAAATAAAGGAGTTTTCCTGTATATATATATATATATATATATATATATATATTAATGGCCATTGTTCTATTGATCTCTGGGCACCTAAAAACGAAAAATAACATAGTCCCGGACTGAAGTCTTGCCATGAGACCTACGGTAATAGCTTCTTGCCTATGGGACATTAGCTAATTTTTTTTTTAGGGAATTTCCCATAGGGGAGAAGCTATTACCTTAGCTTCTTACCTTAAGGAACTTAATTGTGTAGTTTTTTAAGCTGATTCTAATGGTGAAATATAAAATAAGAAGTTTTTAAAAATTACATGTGAAAAACACAAAAAAAACCCATTTTTGGGGTACAAAACCCCCCCAAACTACCCGTTCTCATTAACCGATATGTCTGGTTTACGAACTCGTCCGAGCATTTGTAGGAATACACGTCTCTACCAAATTTGGTCTCGATTGGACCATTTTTACGAGAGTTATCGTGCTAACAGACACACACACACACACACACACACATATATATATATATATATATATATTTTTTTTTACGACTATTGTATTTGGACTCTGGGCACCTAAAGACAAAAAAATAACATGGTCCCGGGCTTAAGTCTTACCATGAGACCTACGATAATAGCTTCTTCCCTATGGGAAATTCGCTAAAAATCTAAACGCAGTACGTTGTATTTTGGGGCTCCAATGTTAATCTTATGGAGGATAAAGAAAAATATGTGTTTCACTTATTATCCAATATTTTTGGATGAAACTTGATATTTAACTTCGTGTGGTTGAGATCCATCCATTTATACTAAAAAATCATAGTTTATGTGTTTGGCAGCTAATCTGCATACTCTTTTCCCATGTTTATCATATACCGAGATTAGGTAAATTCCTTTATTTGTGGACAGATGATAAAACTTGATACAAATGGTCAAAATAAAAATTGTTTATACTAGAAACACCTACTTTCAGCGTTCATCACAGCAGCAAACCTGCATACTCTTTCCCATGTTAATCTTACGGAGAATAGGCAAATAACTCTCATATTTATCAACAGATAATGTTAAAACTCATATATAGTTATTATTATTATGTTATTGATTTGGAAATTCGCTGAGTACGCAGGTCTGCTGTGACGTGGGTATTCTCTATCTCCAACGGTTACCGAGACATTAAAAAACTAAACACAATAGGGCCTACGTCGTATTTTGGGGCTCTAATGCTAATCCTATGGATGATAAGAAAAATTAATAATTCACTTACCAACCTATATTTTTGGAAAAAAAACTTTGTATGTAGCTTTGTGTGGTTGGGATCCCCATATATGTATACTAAAAAACATAGTATATGTATTTATCATATATCTGAATGGACTTTGAAGTCTAACAACCTTTTATAATTTTCAGAGAACAAGGAGAGGACATCATAGATGAAAAATATTCTAAAAACCTCCAAGATCTATGCTACCAGCTGGGAGTAATTCATTTACAAATGGTCTGTAAATCATATGAAAATATTGGTGAGAAAAATGTAAAATGCCTTTGTTCTCTACATACACAGTGAATTTCATTTGTAAGGTTAGGGAAGTGTAGCAGGCTCGGCGTGGATGCGAGTGTTGTACACGCACACATTACTGATTACTCGTTGATAAGGATCGTGGTGAGTGATGAGTGATGAGTGTGGCTGTGGTGGGTTGGGTTCGGTAACAGGAGCGAGTGGCGATCATGGGTCGTCCCCTCCCTTCGCTGCCGCATCGACTACAAGCAGCTAAATCAGCTGTCGTTCCATGCCGCATGCCGGCCCACTGGTCTGCCGTGTATAGCGCCAGCACCGATGACGCTTAAGAGTCTGCATCTGTGGTAGCCATATTGAATTTTAGTCCCGTAAGAGCAATGTTAAATTCTGGCGGAACATACCTTCACTTTGGCTTGTGTAGTGGCGTTAATTTATCAAAGTATCAATGTAAAACTTTGGAAGTACATTGATGAGATGTGGCTCAAGGGCATGACCTTTTCAATGTATTAAAAATTTAACTTGATATAAAAACAAATACCCCCGTCGCAGCAGACCTGCGTACTCAGCGAATTTCCAAATCAATAATAGAATAATAATAAATGACAAGTTTAAAAAATATCTATCCATAAACATGAGAATTATTTGCCTATTATTCATAAGACTAACATGGGAAAGAGTGTGCAGGTTAGCTGCTGCGAGGAACACTGAAAGTAATCATTTCTACCATAAATAATTTTTATCTTAACATTTATACCAACTTTCATCAACATCTGTCCGTAAATAAAGGAGTTTGCCCATTCCCTATATGATTAACATGGGAAAAGAGTATGCAGGTTTGCTGCCATGATAAACACATAAACTATGATTTTTAAGCATAATTGGATAGATCTCAACCAGATGAAGCTAAATATCAAGTTTTATCCAAAAATATTCATTAATATGGGAAATATTAATTTTTTCCTATTCTCCATAACATTAACATTGGAGCCCCACAATACAACGTACTGTGTTTAGATTTTTTAATATCTCGGTAACCGTTGGAGATAGAGAAAAACTTTAAGGAACTTAATTGTGTAGTTTTCTAAGCTGATTCTAATGGTGAAATATAAAATTAGAATTTTTTTAAATTACATGTGAAAAATGTGGCACAAAACCCTCCCAAACTACCCGTTCCCATTGACCGATGTGTCTGGTTTACGAACTCGTCCGAGCATTTGTAAGAATACACGTCTCTACCAAATTTGGTCTTGATTGGACCATTTTTACGAGAGTTATCGTGTTCACAGACACACACACACATATATATATATATATATATATATATATATATATATATATATATAAATTTTAACGACTATTGTTTTTGGACTCTGGGCACCTAAAGAAGAAAAAAATAACATGGTCCCGGGCTTAAGTCTCACCATGAGACCTACGGTAATAGCTTCTTCCCTATGGGAAATTTGCTAAAACTATTTAAGATACAGAAACTAAACTTTGTACAAATATTTATTGGTCAAAGAGAAAAATATTTTCAAAGTATCATTTAATTTGCTTTTATATTTTCAAAATGGAGGTGGTTAAAGATCTTTTAATTAAAATAACAAAAAACCCATTAACTTTATAAAATATTTACAGGACACAAAAAAGATTGCAATTTCAATTTCAAATTGAACGGTATTTTGGTGAACGAAATCCGTCCACGGATAACTGAGGAAATGCAGGTTTAATGTTACATTACGGGATTACGGGGCCCACGCGCCACCGCGGCGCGGCCGTGGCAAAGAAGCCGCGTTGTGCCAGCTGAACTCCACGGCCGCTCCGCGCTGGCGCACGGGCCCTGTATTCTAACATTAAAAGTGTATTTTCTCGGTTATTCTTGGACGGATTTCGTCCACCAAAGTACCGTTCGATTTGAAATTGAAATTCCAATCTTTTTAGCGAATTTCCCATAGGGAAGAAGCTATTACCGTAGGTCTCATGGTGAGACTCAAGCCCGGGACCATGCTATTTTTTCTTCTTTAGGTGCCCAGAGTCCAAAAACAATAGTCATTAAAATTTATATATATATATATATATATATATATATATATATATATGTGTCTGTGAACACGATAACTCTCGTAAAAATGGTCCAACCAAGACCAAATTTAGTAGAGACGTGTATTCCTACAAATGCTCGGACGAGTTCGTAAACCAGACGCATCGGTCAATGGGAACGGGTAGTTTGAGAGGGTTTTGTACCCCAAAATGGGGTTTTTTGCATTTTTCACATGTAATTTAAAAAAATTCTAATTTTATATTTCACCATTAGAATCAGCTTAGAAAACTACACAATTAAGTTCCTTAAAGTTTTTCTCTATCTCCAACGGTTACTGAAATATTAAAAAATTTAAACACAGTACGTTGTATTTTGGGACTCCAATGTTAATCTTATGGAGGATAGGGAAAAATTAATATTTCATATATTAATGAATATTTTTGGATAAAACTTGATATTTAGCTTCATCTGGTTGAGATCTATCCATTTATGCTTAAAAATCATAGTTTATGTGTTTCTCACAGCAGCAAACCTGCACTCTCTTTCCCATGTTAACCTTATGGAGAATAGGCAAATGATTCTCATTTTTATCGACAGTTTTTTTTAAACTTCTCAAACTTTTTTAAACTTTTTAAACACAGTACGTTGTATTGTGGGGCTCCAATGTTAATCTTATGGAGGATAGGGAAAAATTAATATTTCCCATATTAATGAATATTTTTGGATAAAACTTGATATTTAGCTTCATCTGGTTGAGATCTATCCATTTATGCTTAAACATTATAGTTTATATGTTTATCATGGCAGCAAACCTGCATACTCTTTTCCCATAATAATCATATAGGGAATAGGCAAACTCCTTTATTTATGGACAGATGCTGATGAAAGTTGGTATAAATGTTAAGATAAAAATTATTTATGGTAGAAATGACTACTTTCAGTGTTCCTCACAGCAGCAAACCTGCACACTCTTTGCCATGTTAATCTTATGGAGAATATGCAAATAATTCTCATGTTTATGGACAGTTTTTTTTAAACTTCTCATATATTATTTTTATATTATTGATTTGGAAATTCACTGAGTACGCAGGTCTGCTGCGACGGGGGTATTTGTATCTTGTAAAATTTTTTTAAAGTTAATGGGTTTATTGTTATTTGAATTAAAAGATTTTTAACCACTGCCATTTTGAAAATATAAAAGCAAATTAAATGATACTTTGAAAATATTTTTCTTGTTGACCAATAAATATGTGTGCAAAGTTTGCTTTCTGTATCTTAAATAGTTCTTGATATATAAATTTTTTTGGAAAAAATACAAAATGGCGGCTAGCGGCTAAACGAAGGATTTTTCGACAAATGTTGATAGGTAATTTTTTGTTTATTTTGATGAGTACTATCACCCCTCGAAGTTTTTTCCCGACTTTAATGAACACCCCTGTATATATATATATATATACAGTAGAACTCCAATTATCCGAATTAAAGGGGACCGGGACCCATTCGGATAATCAAATATTCAGATTATCAGAAATTTTTTTAAAAAGTGCTATTAGAGAGAAAAAAGCTACGTTTTGATATTGCACTATTTTTTTATTGAATTAAATGTAAGAAACATGATATTTTCACATGTTTTAAATATAAATCAAATGTACTTACATTTTACACGTAAACACTGGCTTCGTGGGGAGAAGAATAATAGCGCACTTAGACTTTTTTTGGACAAATTGTTTTCTAAAAGTGATTCGGATAATTGGCGATTCGGATAGTCGGAGTTCGAATAATTGGAGTCCTACTGTATATATATATTTATATATGTGTGTGTGTGTGTGTGTGTGTGTATGTGTGTCTGTGAACACGATAACTCTTGTAAAAAAGGTCCGATCGGGACCAAATTTGGTGGAGACGTTTATTCCTACATTTGCTCGGACAAGTTCGTAAATCAGACATATCGGTCAGTCGGAACTGGTAGTTTGGGGGTGTTTTGTACCTCAAAATGGTTTTTTTTGCGCTTTTCCTATGTAATTTAAAAAAATTTTGAATTTTATCTTCCTCCATTAGAATCAGCTAAAAAACTAAAAAAACTACACAAATTAGTTCCTTAAAGGTTTTCTCTATCTCCAACGGTTACTGAAATATTAAAAAAATCTAAACACAGTACGTTGTATTTTGGGACTCCAATGTTAATCTTATGGAGGATAGGGAAAAATTAATATTTCATATATTAATGAATATTTTTGGATAAAACTTGATATTTAGCTTCATCTGGTTGAGATCTATCCATTTATGCTTAAAAATCATAGTTTATGTGTTTCTCACAGCAGCAAACCTGCACTCTCTTTCCCATGTTAACCTTATGGAGAATAGGCAAATGATTCTAATTTTTATCGACAGCTTGACCAAACTTGTCATATATTATTATTATTATATTATTGATTTGGAAATTCCCTGAGTACGCAGGTCTGCTGCGAAGGGGGTATCTTTCTGAGTAGCAAAGTGCTGTATATCGTCAGCAAAAGAAGTTAAATTAAATAATTCTCATGTTTATGGGCAGATTTCAATAAAACTTGTAATATATTATTATTATTATATTGTTCATTTGGAAATTAGCTGAGTAAGCAGGTCTGCTGCGACGGGGGTATTTACACTTGATTTGATGTACATTTTAACCACTTCACTAGTCGAGACCTGCTTTATATTAAACGTATCTCATAGGTATCCACCATATTTACAGTCTCTTTTTCAAAATATATGATTATATGTCTTGAATTTATGTTGCAGACAAGATGTGTAGAGAAAATGTTGATATCCAAAACAGAAATTTTAGGTGTAATAAAACTTGAGCTACTGAGAAACACCAGCCCGTGCCCCATGTTTCTTTCTTGGACTGCTCAATTATTTGGTAACTTTTTTGCTTTTGTATCTATATAATTAAAACTATAGATTTGTCTGTATATTGCTTGGATTTAAGATATTATTGGTTATTTTTATGTGTTATACCTCAGAAAAGCCGTAACAGATTTTCTCTCAAACCTGTCCGCCTATTTTTCTGCCACTTAGCATAACAAGGCATATAACACTGAAAACTATAGTACCACAGACCCGTAATGAGTATGTAGATAGGTTTTGGTATTTACAAATCATAGACCAATTAACTTTATCATGATATTTATTTTCTTATCAAACTTTCTGATGATTTAGTTTTTAAAACTAGCTGTTTCCAAGCAAATATTTCAATATTTCTACCTAAAAAAATCCCTCTGGTAATATTGTGTAATCTATATAAATAAAATTAGAGTTTTGTCGGTACATTGCTCAGAGTTATTCATTTTTTAGTTATTTTTACTTTTCATACGTTAGAGACGCTGAAACCGGTCTTATCTCAATTTTTGTCTGTTTGTCAGTGACGCTCCAGGAGGCTATTTACGCCGTCTTCTCCGAAAAAACGGGAGAACTGATTACAATGAAACTTATTTCTTGTATTCTCTACATTCCAGAGAAGGATTCTCTACATTCCAGAGAAGGTTTTTAAATGCTTGAAATTGCCCGCCACCCCTTGAAAAGTAAATAACGAGCATTTAAAACCCACTTTTACGCGATATTACTCGCATTTTGATTCATTTTTTAATGAATGAAAGTAAGTCAGCTGATTGTAAAAAGTTACACACAATTACTTTCTTTGCTTCAAAAATTATACTTTTTAAGTGTTTTACTAAGCCTACACGCTTTCTTGTGTTTGTTTGATTATTTTTCGCGATGTGATAATTAGTGTTAGTTTAATTTTGTGCGTCTATTAATAATTTACTCCTGAAAAACTTTATACCAAAACTGCTGGTAGCTTTGTTTACGTTTTGGGTTAGGTGTGTTTACCTACCATGACATTTCATCAATCACCTAGTATGACAAATATGAAACCTGTTTTCATTCACAGTGATCATAATCCTAGTGAAACATATTTGTCCAAAACCGGGACGGACGAAAATGATGAAATGAATCCTCCAACGACATCAAATGTCACACCAAGTGTTAGCGAATGGCAGAATGTTCCTCTGTCGGCGGCAACCCTCAAGAAACGGAGTAGTGGAGTCCCTAACGATGACTCTGCGTACAAGAGAACGCGTAAAGAACATAGTTACTGTAGAGAGTCTGTTCGTACCCAAAACAGATACACTATTCTCGGTGAATCAGAAGAGATGAACTGTGAAGAAGTGAGAACATCGCATGATGTACCAAAGCCTCCTCCTATCTTTATTCCCGACATTGCTGATGTTAACAAAATGGTGAAAGCTATTGAAACTGTAATAACCAAAGATGAATATATTTTCAAATGTTTGAACAAGAATAAAATAAAACTTAATCCCACTTCCGTTGATGCGTACCGCAAGATAGTGCATAAATTAACAGAGCTGAAAGTAAATTTTAACACTTTTCAGATAAAACAAGAGAGGGCATACCGGGTCGTATTGAAAAATATACATTACTCTACTGATCTAAACGACTTGAAAGAAGCTTTGGAGGCAGAAGGACACAAGGTTCGGAATATTGTAAACGCTAGGCATTTTAAAACTAAGGACCCTCTTTCAATGTTCTTTGTGGACCTTGAACCTAGCAAAAATAACAAAGAAGTATACAATATTCAATACCTGCTGAACGCCAAAATTGTTCTTGAACCCCCCAGGAAAAAAAGGGAAATTGTTCAGTGCAAAAAGTGCCAAAACTATGGACATACCAAAACCTACTGCTGGCATTCATATCGTTGTGTAAAGTGTGGAGAAAATCATGACACTTTTAAATGTACAAAGCCACAAGATGAACCACCTAAGTGTGCTTTGTGCAAAGGTGAGCACCCAGCGAACTACAGAGGATGCTCAATCTATAAGGACCTGAAAAATAAATCTTTTCCTCCACTGAGAGAAAAGGTAAGCTCAAGCTCAAGTAGACAGTTTCGCCATTCTGAAAATGAAGCACAGGTAAACAATACCAGGACAATACCCACATCAAAGAGAAATGGTGAGACGTATGCGCAGGTTGCTGGAAACAATCAAAAGGAAGAAAACTTCAATGTTAACAGCTTTGAAAAAAATATGGAATCATTCTTCAATAAGTTTGAAAAGTTATTCTCACAACAAGCACAACAAATAGGTTCACTATTAAACCTACTGACCACTGTGTTAACAAAATGAAAATGAGTTTTAAAATACTTAAAATCGCTCTCTGGAATGCTAACGGCTTGGCTAATCACAACCAAGAACTCCAAACATTTATAAACATTCATAAAATAGACATAGTTTTGATTTCAGAAACTCATTTTACAGATGCTAGTTACTTCAAAATTCCTTTTTTTACTCTTTATCAGTGTAACCATCCGGATAACACTGCTCATGGTGGTAGTGCAATTTTAATAAAAAACAATGTAAAACACTATCCTTTACCTTCTCATCGGTTCAATCACATTCAAGCTACAAGTGTTGTGATAGAAGACTGGTCTGGTCCTCTTACGGTCTCTGCCTTGTATAGTCCCCCACGCCACAATATATCACAGCAACAATTCTGGGACTTTTTTAACACCTTGGGATGTAGATTCTTAGCAGGAGGTGATTTCAATGCAAAACACACTGCTTGGGGCTCTCGCTTATGTAACCCTAGAGGCCGTCAATTACTGTCTACAATTATTAATAACAATCTTCAACATACGTCAACAGGAGAACCTAAATACTGGCCTAGTGACCGGCAAAAGGTTCCAGACCTGTTAGACTTCTTTGTGTCAAAAGGTATTCCACATATGTATGCTCAGGTAGATTCTTCGCTCGATTTGTCATCCGACCATTCACCAGTGATCTGCACATTAAGCTCAAATATAATCATTGTGGAACGTCCTCCTCGTCTGCATTGCAAATTTACAAACTGGGAACTTTTCCGAAAACTTTTAAATGACAAATTGTCATTGAATGTTTCTTTAAAAACTCAAGAAGAGCTAGATGATGCTGTTGAACTTTTCAACAATACTATACATGACTGTGCATGGCAATCTTCACCAGATTTTCAGAAAACAATATTGTACCCAATGTGCCTAATTCCTGTTGATATCAAGAGAAAAATTGCAGAAAAAAGGAGATTTCGCAGAATTTGGCAAAACACAAGAAGTCCTCAAGATAAGACAAATTTCAATAGAGCCACCCAACAGTTGAAGCGAATGTTATATAAGCTGAAAAATGAACGTTTTGATATTTTTACATCCTAATTGTCACTAACTGAAGATACAAACTATTCTCTTTGGAAGATAACTAAATCATTAAATCAACCAAAGACGCCAATACCTCCAATTGCACTGCCTACTTGGGTCATGGGCCAGAGACAACAAGAGTAAGGCGGAGACCTTTGCTCAACACTTGTATGATGTTTTTAAACCAAATGATTCAGTTCAAGATCCAAATCCTGAAATATTAGAGTTCCTGAATTCTTCTAATCAGTTATCCCTACCCATTCAACCATTTACTCCTGCAGAAGTAACTAAAATTATAAAGTCTGAACTAAAACCCTTCAAAGCTTCAGGCTACGACCTCATTACAGGCAAGATTTTAAAGGAACTTCCAAGGAAGGGTTTCATGTTCCTTACCTTCATCTTTAATGCTACTCTTCGATTAGAATATTTTCCGTCTCAGTGGAAAGTTTCTGAAATAGTAATGGTGGCTAAGCCAGGGAAACCGCCGCACCAAGTTACGTCTTATAGGCCAATTAGCCTTCTACCAATATCATCAAAAGTTTTTGAAAAAGTATTCCTAGGACGTCTACAAACGATAATTGAGGGGAACGACTTGATTCCTAACCATCAATTTGGTTTTCGAAAAAAACACTCCACCATTGAACAGGTTCATAGAGTTGTCGATGTTATTAAAGAAGACTTGGAAACTAAAAGGTATTGATCTGCGGCTTTTCTGGACGTAAGTCAAGCTTTTGACAAGGTGTGGCACGAGGGCCTTCTGTATAAATTTAAATTGAAGGTCCCTCATACTTACTTTAATATTATAAAGTCCTACCTTACAGATAGGTTTTTCAGAGTCAAGTTTAAAGATTTATACACACAACTTTTTGAAATTAGAGCAGGCGTTCCACAAGGAAGTGTCTTAGGGCCAATTCTGTACACCTTATACACCTCTGATATACCCTTGGATCCCAATGTGTTTGTGGCCACATTTGCTGATGATACCGCTATATTGGCATCACATGGAAATCCACAAACTGCTTCACATTTGCTCCAGTTGGAGTTAGATGTATTGTCAGAGTGGCTAGTAAGCTGGAGAGTAAAAGTAAATGAAAACAAGTCTGCTCATGTTACATTTACAACTAGACATGAAACTTGCCCTCCAGTCTCATTGAACAATGTGCTACTCCCACAGGTCGAAGAAGTCAAATATCTTGGCATGCATCTCGATCGCAGATTAACATGGCGCTCTCATGTATGGAATAAAAGAATGGCTCTAAATTTGAAATTTAAAAAACTTTCTTGGCTTCTCAATCGAAAATCAAAACTATCCATCAACAACAAATTATTACTGTACAAGATTTTATTAAAACCATTGTGGACTTATGGTATTCAGCTTTGGGGCACCACAAGTAATTCCAACATTGAAATTATACAACGCTTTCAATCCAAATTTATAAGAAGTATTCTGAATGCCCCCTGGTACATAAATAATGAAATTCTACATAGAGATACAAACATTTTAACAGTGAAAGAAGAGATAACTAAATTTAGCAACCGCTACCAAAAGAAGTTAGCAGCTCACCCAAACCACCTAGCGCTAAGCCTGTTGGACAACAGCAACGCTGTGTATAGACTTAAAAGGTGCTCTGTGCTAGACCTGCCTCATAGATTCTAAATTTTGATTTCTTTTTGTAATTTGTTAATCCTTGTGCTGACTAGGGACTAACCCATGTGATTTATTTTGTTATTTTGATTTACTAAATGTTCTACTAACTTGAATAGATTGTAAATAAAAATGGTTGATAAAAAAAAAGAAAAAAAAAGTTTTTATGAATAACCTATCAGCTGTCTTTATAGTGTAAAGATTTGATAGAAATAAAAACAAACCGCTTTGATTTTAAACCCATTTCGAAATCATACTATATTAAAAATTTATTTAAACATATAAATAATAATAATAATGGTTTTAATGTTCTAATCTAGTTAATTGTAAAGTAATGCTAAATAATAAAGCAGGGTATTGATTTATTTTCCTTGTACTGAATTGTTTAGGACTTCAGGTTTACATTATGGTATGATGATCTTTCTTTTTTAAACTGAATCCAACAAACTGTACAAAGGACGGGCTTACTGCTAGTCAATTAAATAGAACAAGTCATCAAATTCAATCAAATTTTCCTTAAAACATTAATAAATTCTTTAGAAATTTTGTCTTGTCTGAAATATTTAATTTTGTGATAACTGTCGTTTATTTTTTTAAATTTTAAAATACCTATCTACACCACATATCTAATTTTTAGTTAGAGTTTTTTCTAATTTTAGCGAATTTCCCATAGGGAAGAAGCTATTCCCGTAGGTCTCATGGCAAGAGTTAAGCCCGGGACCATGTTATTTTTTCTTCTTTAGGTGCCCAGAGACCAAAAACAATAGTCGTTAAAATTTATATATATATATGTGTCTGTGAACACGATAGCTCTCGTAAAAATGGTCCGATCTGGACAAAATTTGGTAGAGACGTGTATTCCTGCAATTGCTCGCACGAGTTCGTAATCTAGACGTATCGGTCAATGAGAAAGGGTAAATTGGGGGAGTTTTGTACTCAAAAATTGGGTTTTTTTGCGTTTTTCATATGTAATTTAGAACATTTTTAGATTTTATCTTTCACCACTAGAATCAGCCTAAAAAACTACACAATATAGTTCCTTAAAGTTTTTCTCTATCTCCAACGGTTACCGAGATATAAAAAAATCTAAACACAGTACGTTGTACAGTATTTTGAAGCTCTAACGTGTTAATCTTATGGAGGAAAGGGAAATACCCCAGTCGCAGCAGACCTGCGTACTCAGCGAATTTCCAAATCAATAATATAATAATAATAATATATGAAAAGTTTGGTCCAAATCTGTCGATAAACATGAGCATTATTTGCCTATTCTCCATAAGATTAAAATGGGAAAGAGTGAGTAAAATGATTGCTGCTGTGAGGAACACTGAAAGTAGCCATTTATACCATCAAAAATTTTATTTTTAACATTTATACCAACTTTCATCAACATCTGTCCATAAATAAAGGAGTTTGCCTCCATATGATTAACATGGGAAAAGAGTATGCAGGTTTGATGCCATGATAAACACATAAACTATGATTTTTTAGCACAAATGTATGGATCTCAACCACATGAAGCTAAATATCAAGTTTCATCCAAAAATATTAGATAATAAGTGAAAAATTAATTTTTCCTAATCCTCCATAAGATTAATATCTAAACGTACTGTGTTTAGATTTTTTTATATCTCGGTAACCGTTGAAGATAGAGAAAAACTTTAAGGAACTTAATTGTGTAGTTTTTTAAGCTGATTCCAATGGTGGAAGATAAAATTAGAAATTTTTTAAAATTTCATGTGAAAAATGCAAAAAACCCCATTTTGGGGTACAAAACCCCCAAACTACCCGTTCCCATTGACCGATATATCTGGTTTACGAACTCGTCCGAGCATTTGTAGGAATACACGTCTCTACCAAATTTGGTCTCGATCGGACCATTTTTACGAGAGTTATCGTGTTCACAGACACACATATATATATATAGCTTCATGTGGTTGATACCCATCCGTTTATGATTAAAAATCATAGTTTATGTGTTTATCACGGCAGCAAACCTGCATACTCTTTTCCCATGTTAATCTCATGGAGAATAGGCATATAATTCTCATGTTTATGGACAGATTTTTATAAAACTTGTCATATATTATTATTATGACTATAACCTTTTAATGATGATGTTTCTTGATTTTTTATTATGTTTTCTTATGGAATGGGTTATTTTTTTAAATAACCATGTAACAATCCAATTTTAGCCAATTTCCCATAGGGAAGAAGCTATTACCATAGGTCTTATGGTGAGTCTTAAGGGACCATGTTATTTTTTCTTCTTTAGGTGCCCAGAGACCAAAAACAATAGTCGTTAAATTTATATATATATGTGTGTGTGTGTGTGTGTGTGTATGTATATGTGTCTGTGAACACGATAACTCTCTGCAAATGGTAAAAATGGTCTGCAAATTTGGTCGAGACCAAATTTGATAGAAACGTGTATTCCTACATTTGCTCGGACGAGTTCGTAAACCAGACATATCGGCCAATTGGAACGGGTAGTTTGGGGTGTTTCGTACCCCAAAAATGGGTTTTTTGCGTTTGTTCCATGTAATTTTTAAAACTCTCAAATTTTACCTTTCACCAATAGAGTCAGCTTAAAAAACTAAACAATTTAGTTCCTTTAAGTTTTTCTCTATCTCCAACTGTTACCGAGATATTAAAAAATCTAAACACAGTACATTGTATTTTGGGGCTACAATGTTAATCTAGGAATAAAGAAAAATTAATATATCACTTATAAATCAATATTTTTGCATTAAACTTGGTATTTACCTTCATGTGGATAGGATCTTGCGCTTTAAATGCTTAGAAATTATAGTTAATATGTTCCTCACAGCAGCAAACCTGCATACTCTTTCCCATTTTAATCTTATGGAGAATAGGCTAATAATTCTCATATTTATAGACAGATATTGATAAAACTTGACATATATATTATTATTATAATTATATTATTGATTTGGAAATTTGCTTATTACACAGGTCTGCTGTGACGGGGGGTATTATTTTATTTATCTTTATAAGATAAATTTTGTCGCTCTAAGACAATCTAAGTCAAGTTTAACTTTTTTTCGAACCCTACTAGTTGTAGTCTGATATAAAAAAAATTCCTCCATTCTAGATATGTTGGCTATATCATAGTACTTTTTGATGGAAATAAAAGTCAGATAAAACTACTAATAAATATCTCAATAACATAAGTCAAAAATTAAAGTTCATATTAGAAATTGAAAATAACAATAGGTTTAATTTTTAGACCTCACGATTGAGAAACTAAATTCAATTTTAGTATTTACTGAATGCCTACCACAACTGAGCAGATAATTCACGCTGATTCCTACCACCCATATAGTCATAAATAGCAGCTTACAGTAATATTATCAATAGATTAATTAAGATTTTATTAATGCCAGATAATTACTATAAGGAATTAAACATAATAAAACACATTGCCAGAGCTAACGATTATAAGTCCAACACAATAAATAAAATATTGATCAGACAATTAAAGAATAAAAATAAAAAAGAAAAGAACAGATTCCTGATATACAACCAAAATACGTTCCTATTGAATATGGACATAAGCTACATTGTCTTTTGAAAAAAGAACTGATACTATTTAACATAATCCCAGCCCCCAAAACATCCAATAAAATGGCACAGCTATTAAAACCAAAACAAACCTCAACTGTAAAATCTGACTTAGAAAAAACTAGTGTTAATAAATTAGAATGCAGTACAAATACTAAATAGGCCAACCCAAGGTGTTATGTGGACCCTGCTGAGGGGTGGATGGCACCAGGCCTTTTATATGGTGTCTCAAATGGTACCTGCAGGATACCAGGCGCCCTCCTGCAGTAATTAGCCTTGCTTGGGCATGTGGGGCTCTGTCCAGGTCGACTATAGCTTCCCTAGCTACAGTAGTGGCTACATGAAGTAGCAGACAAACTGGCTAGGGTAGGGGCAGCCACCCCCTTTGTTGGACCGGAGCCAGGTTGTGCACTGGAGGACTCCTTTTTCAAAAAGAAATTAAAGGAGGAAGAGAAGGAAGCCAGAGGGAAAGCCTGGACCGCTCATCCGGGATGCCGACAGGCTAAGGAAATGCTTGGAGTGCATAATATAAGAAGGTCTGAGACCATGATCAGGCTTAAGAAAAACGATCTAAGGATACTGACGGGATTTCTAACCGGACACTGTAGGCTCAGGGGTCATCTGAGCAAGATGGGCATTGTCCAAGAGGGTGAATGCCGCTTCTGCCAATCTGGGGAGGAAACACCTAGACACCTATTGGCTGAGTGTGACGCGATAGGTCAGAAGAGAGCCAGAAGCCTGGGAACACACCAGGTGGCGGTGGAGGATTTTCCAAAGTTAGAACCCCTCGTTATACTAAACTTTATTAAGGCATTAGGACTAGAGGGGGTTCTCTAGGCAAGAACTAGAGACTAGTCTGGGGGGCACAATAGATCTCATAGGTCGCAGTGCAATCTTTCCCCTAGATTTTATCAAGTATCAAATAGGTCAAACTGGACGTTCATTTATCAAAGGAGCCAAAGAACATAAACCCAATCTCAGGTTCAATGTTCCATAGGTGACGATGTCATTCCGACCGACATGTAAGCAATTCCAAGCTGACAAGTGAACATGTCAGAAAAATGATGTATTGAAACCGGTCATGTACCAAAAAGTGACCATTTGACTGCTGAAAATAAGGTAACTTAAAACTAGGAATACACGTTTCAACCAAATTTGGTCACGATTGAGAGTTGTCGTGTTCACAGACACGCTAAAAAAGTGTAACACACAGAATATTGCAAACCAATTTTTATTGATCTCTAACTTCAAACTATTATAAATAAATATAAATATATATATATATATATATATATATATATATATACATATAAGTAAATTAAATGAACTTTAAACATTTTATTTTTTACATGATACACGATATATATATATTTTTTTTATCTTACAGTTTATATAATAAAAATCCAAATCAGAATTTTAAGCATCCTTTTACAACACACGTAATAAAAATCTTTCTGCAATAAATTTTACGCGTTTAAGTCAAACAATGAATAGTCACGTCACAATTTTTCAAAAATTAAATAATTTCTTGGAGAATAAAAATTTGTATGTACCCTTTTAACACACTTTCGGATGCGAGGGGAGGATCATCTGCAAACCCTAATTCTATAAGCTGCAGTATAAGCTCAGCTTTTGTTGGAGGTGGACTATATGCTTACCGCTCCTCACAGGGATACCACGAGTTAGTTTCGGGTATCGTAGTTTCTCGTGCCAACATTTTTTGTTACTTGTTTTCTCTTTGATTATTGTGTCTTTGACCTATTTTTTAAAATTATATTTAACCATGGAATGAGATCACGATAGTTCAGGTTATAATGTGGTTATAGAACAGCCGTTCTCCGGAAGTGACGATTCAGGCGAGGGGATGTAAATAGTGTGACTACTTAGTGTTAAAAATTTATATATTTTTTTGTTTACATTATGTGATCTCTTTTATAATATAGTTACAGAGTATTGTGGGGTTTCTTTGAAGAAAATTAGTTTTTATGGACAGTTTGTGTGTGTTTCAAAAGAGACTTTCGGAACTGGCGCCAGGAGCGGCCCACTCGGATCCGAGTACTGGGTTTAACGTCACCGCTACACCAGAAATACTGCCTCAAACCACTCTATTACGATGTTATTCATGGATTGGCATCATTTTACTTTAAGATTTAAAAAAAAATGTTATTCTTAGCTTCTTAACAACCCCTTTTATTGTATGGATGATTTTTTTCAATACAACAAATTAGGATTTTTAGTTCATACTGTTTTTTTATGCTATTGGCCTTCCTTGTTGGTGTTATATTTAGGTGTACCATACAGGTCTACCAACAAGGGATATTGAGACCTTGCCAGTGCTTGTGCACATGACGTTGTCAATTATGTATACATTCTTACGACAAGCTGTTTCATTTAACTCATACAAAGAATGGACTTATTGTTTGTTTTTCTTAAAATAACTAAACAGGGGAAAAAATTTCAAGTATGTAAACAACCAAATCAGGTATTTCCTGAAATACCTTCATTATTAAGGTAAGTACCTTCATTTTTATTGCACTTGCTACTCCTTTTACTCTTTTGTTACATTTAAATCAATGTCAGTTAATTACTTTACTGATATTTCATTTGTTTCAGGAGATATGTGGACTGATATTACCAGTGCCTATGAAACGGAACTTACTCTAAAAACATACATAAAAGAAAACATTGCTCATACAAGTGATGAGGAGAACCGTATGTTTTATGTTACTGCATGGGTAAACGAGCCTTACATTAGTGGAAGTGTGAACAACGCAGTGGAAAGTTTACTGAAGGAAACTGGTCATCGATAAAAATACTGGATGAGTCTTTTTATACTAATTAAACGATTAAATTGAATTAATTTTTCTTTTCATTTATTTTTGGTAAATTCACAATAAAGAACATCAAGTATTAACCATGAGCAGGAAAAAATATTTATCATAACATGGTCCTGGATTAAGTTCTCACTATTAACACTATAAGAGTACTAGCCAAAGTACCCGTTCTTCGCACGGATTAAAAAGGCTGAAAGGTGTAGGCTCTACTGATACATTTAAGTTATTGTTAATTAATTCTTCATTGTTTACAAAATGACAAATCACGAGTGTCTGCAACATTTCAAAGTAACATATGTTAAATATTGGGAGAGGATAAGGATTAATGTAATGGAGTCAGTCGTCGGAAAAAAACTTAAAATCTACCATTCCGCTATTTCAAATAATTCACTAATTTCGATCCAGCAGTTTATCTGAAAAATCAACTTTATTTCTTCTTCTTCCCGAACTGTCAAAACATAGTGCAAACGGATGTTGTCAATAGAAAATGTAAACATTGAAACCTATGACGGTCACGGCAGCTCTTTCTTCTTCTCGAACTGTCAAATTTTAGTGTTCACAGCTTTTGACATTCAAGTAATTTTATGTTTTCATTCTCTAAAAATGTAAACATTGAAGCTTAGGACGTTCACAGGGCGTAGCCCGAGAGGATTTTAAGGAAATGAGTATGCCTATGTGTTGCATGAGTTTAAGATCTACCTTTGTGTAAAATTTCAAACCGGTCGTTTCAGTATTTTTCGCATTTACTTGCCACAACAAACCCACAAACAAACATACAGACACCACCTCTTCTTTATAATATTATAGATAACTAACAGCTGGTTAGCCCAGCTGTTTCAACAAGGTCCCCTATGTGGTAATACGGGGATTGCCAGGTCGATACCAGATTCAGTCGCCAGCCCAGCTGTTTCAACAAGGTCCCCTATGTGGTAATACGGGGATTGCCAGGTCGATACCAGATTCAGTCGCCAGCCCAGCTGTTTCAACAAGGTCCCTATGTGGTAATACGGGGATTGCCAGGTCGATACCAGATTCAGTCGCCAGCCCAGCTGTTTCAACAAGGTCCCCTATGTGGTAATACGGGGATTGCCAGGTCGATACCAGATTCAGTCGCCAGCCCAGCTGTTTCAACAAGGTCCCCTATGTGGTAATACGGGGATTGCCAGGTCGATACCAGATTCAGTCGCCAGCCCAGCTGTTTCAACAAGGTCCCCTATGTGGTAATACGGGGATTGCCAGGTCGATACCAGATTCAGTCGCCAGCCCAGCTGTTTCAACAAGGTCCCCTATGTGGTAATACGGGGATTGCCAGGTCGATACCAGATTCAGTCGCCATTTTTAATTTGGCTATTAATTAATTATCTATCTACAAACTGGTCAAAGTTAGTAATAAGCCCAAGGTTTGAACTGTTCCCTATCAAAACTTAAAAATACCCCTGTCGTAGAGCTGCATACTCAGCGAATTTCCAAATCAATAAATATGACAATAATAGTACAAGTATGTGTATACAAGTAAGATTTATCAATACCTGTTGATAAATTAGAGTATTTACCTATTCTACATAACATTAACATGGGAAAGAGTGCAGGTTTGCTGGTTTGAGGAACAGTACAAGTAGGCATTATTACCATAAACTATTTTTATTCTGACCATATACCAAGTTTTATCATTATCTGGACATAGATAAAGGAGTTTGCCTATTCTCCATAAGATTAACATGGGAAAGAGTATGCAGGTTTGCTGCTGTGAGAAACACATGAACTATGATTTTTTAGCATAAACGTATGGATCCCAACCACATGAAGCTAAATACAAAGTTTCATCCAAAATTGTTGATTAGTAAGGGAAATATTAATTTTTCCTTATCCTCCATAAGATTAGCATTGGAGCCCCTAAATACAATGTACTGTGTTTAGATTTTTTAATATCTCGGTAACCGTTGGAGATTTTAGAAACTAAATTGTTGTTTTTGAGCTGATTCTAATGGTAAAAGATAAAACTTGAAAATTTTAAAAATTACATGGAAAACCCCCATTTTTGGGGTACAAACCCCCCCCCAAATTACCTGTTCAGATTGACCAATATATCTGGAATACGAACTCGTTCGAGCAAATGTAGGAATACACAATTCTCCCAAATTTGGTATCGATCGGACCATTTTTACGAGAGTTATCGTGTTCACAGACACATATATATATAAATTATATACAGGGTGTTCATTAAAGTCAGGGACAAACTTCTAGGGGTGATAGTACTCATCAAAATAAACAAAAATTTTCCTATAAACATATGTCAAAAAATCCTTCGTTTAGCCGCTAGCCGCCATTTTGTATTTTATACAAAAAAGTTAAATATCAAGAACTATTTAAGATACAAAAACCAAACTTTGCACACATGTTTATGGGCCAAGGAGAATAATTTTCTCAAAGTATCATAAACTTTGCCTGTATATTTTCAAAATGGCGGCGGTTGAAAATCTTTTAATTTAAATAACAAAAAACCCTTTAACTTTATACAATTTTTACAAGACATAAAAAAGATTGCAATTTTAATTTTAAATCGAACGGTACTTTGGTAAACGAAATCCGTCCACGGATAAGCGAGAAAACGCACTTTTAATGTTACATTACAGGAACCACACGCCACCGCGGCGCGGCCGTGGCGAAGATTTAATTGTTGTGCCAGCCGCTTTTTCGCCACGCCCGCGCCGCGGCGTCGCATGGGCTCTGTAAGCTAACTTTAAAAGTGAATTTTCTCGCTTATCCGTGGACGGATTTCGTTCACTAAAAAGCCGTTCGGTTTGAAATTAAAATTGCAATCTTTTTGATTTCTTGTCAAAATTCTAAAAAGTTAATGGTTTTTTTGTTATTTAAATTAGAAGATTTTTAACCGCCGCCATTTTGAAAATATAAAAGAAAATTAAATGATACTTTGAAAATATTTTTCTCTTTAACCAATAAATATGTGTCCAAAGCTTGGTTTCTGTATCTTAAATAGTTCTTGATATATATAATGTTTTTTGTATAAAATACAAAATGGCGGCTAGCGGCTAAACAAAGGATTTTTCGATATATGTTTATTGGAAATTTTTTGTTTGTTTTGATGAGTACTATCACTCCTTGAAGTTTGTCCCCGACTTTAATGAACACCCTGTATATATATATATATAACATTCATATAACTTGTAAAATACATAATAAAATATATATTTATATATGTAAATTTTAACGACTATTGTTTTTGGTCTCTGGGCACCTAAATACAAACAAATAACATGGTCTCAGGCTTAAGTCTTGCCATGAGACCTACGGTAATAGCTTATTCCCTATGGGAAAATGCTAATTATTCCCTATGGGAAATTTGCTAATTATTCCCTATGGGAAATTTGCTAAAATTACACAGGAAATTTTTTATTTATTACAAACTGTTTAATATTGAAATTCAATGCTAAATTGTTCAACCATTTATCCATTGTTGGAATATAATTTAGATCATGTATATGTCTAAAGGGGATATTTTTAGTTTCTCTAAATAGCTGTTCTCATAATCATAACAGTAATAAATTATTATAAGTTAAATATAACATAAAAATTAGTCCGATTTTAATATTAATTACCAGATGTATATTATAAATCACGGTATGAATGTATAACTTACTACTGTATATCTAAATACAGAAATAAAGTTATTATTTAAATAGGGATAGCAGTGGTTTTCTCAGCGGCAGTGTTTTTGATGGTATGAGATATGAGCACGCAGGCCTCGATTTCATGCGTTGTAACCTTCCTGCGCTAGGACCATCCTAAACGTCATAGGAGACTACAAGAAAACAACATTCATATGCTATTTGGGGGGATTTAGTATTTTTTCATTTTAGCTACAGTGTCTTGCCCACCATAATCGTTAAAAATATCGTGGCCTGAAGAAAGGCTGTAATTTTAAATCAGACTTTTTCACACTAACAGTTACTAACCGATAGCTTGCAGTCTCCACATCGCATTCTCCAATAATCCGACCTCCAAGAATATCCCGTTATGCCGGTAAACTCAAGAATTAAGAAACGATAAAATGGTGGCATTTAGAAAGTTTATTCGCATCAGTAATTTATACTGATAACCACTTAGTGTTGACTCGTCCGCTCCGCACCGGATCCTCTGACAATCTGATGCTCAAGAGAGTCTCCGTGATTAATTCCGATGGTTTAGGGACGCCATTTGGCAGTGTTGAATGCAGCACATTCTTACCGCGGCCCAGTAAAATGTCCACTTGCTGCCCGTCTGGTTGACATTTTATGGCAATCAGTCGGTAAAGTCTGGGCTGTAATTTCCAAAAACGGCGACCTTTTACACTTTACACCTTTCACAGGAAATTCAGACCATAGGACAGACCTCCGAACTGAAGGAGAAATGACAGGAATCGGGCTACCCTTCTCGGTGTTACTCTCGGGCAATACAGTTCTAGCATGCAATTTGTACTGTTTAGCCGCCTTAGGGTCGGATGTCTTCTCGGAAAGAAATTCTCGCAAAATACTCCGAGGGTCTACTGCGTAGCTGCACAAAATAATCTGTCGTGGTAGCCTGCTGGATGATGTCAGGTCTGAGGTGAACCGTACACACTTACAGCGCGGACAGCTGTTTGCTAGATGTCAGAATAGGTCTGGGCTGCAATCGCTGAAGCAAGACTCAACATGGCATGGTAGTGGAATGCGAAGGTAGGCGTCAGCGGATAGAGATATCACACGGTGCTGAGCAGCTGTAGACATTAACACCAGCACCCTTCCTATTGGTTCAACGAATGAGGTCGTGCTGACTCAGCACAAAATGTGATAAAACCAGCATGCTCGTAACCTCTCTATCAATCGAAGACCTACACACCTCCATTACCACAGCTATCCTATCCGCTAAAGCAGAAGCTATACCCACCAAACAGGTCCTCCATACCCCTCTTCGACTCCCTCCCGAAATGCTGGGCCTCATCAAAGCCAAACGCCGCCTTCTACTCAAAGATCCGTCCTCTCCTTATCTGCACGACACATACCGAGCTCTGGTTGACCGTGTGAAGGCAGCAATGCGCTCCTTCAGGGATGTCAGAGCACTAAAGGTGAGTGAGAAGGCAGATTCCAACTTCTCAAATAACACCCGTAGATTTTGGCGCCTTGTCAAAAGATACAATAACCCCCAACCAACCAGTACCCTTCCGTATCAATGACACCCTGGTCTCTGATAGACAAGGCATGTCCGAAGCTTTCAAGAATACTCTCTCCTTTATCCATTCCACCCCCATGCACCCCGACTTCGATGAAACCCACTTCAACTCCGTCAACAACACCATAACCCAAAACCCTGACATTTTTACTCCTGCCGACATAATCCCAGACAACCCTCCAGACCATGCCCTACTTGCCCCAATCACACCCCAGGAGATTAACCGTAAACGGTGAAACCTCCGAAACACCGCCCCCGGCCCAGACGGTATATCCGACCTCCTAATCAAGCAAGCCCCCCCAGCCGTAATAAACCTACTGACCACCCTTTTTACCTCGATCCTACTTCCCGGATATTCTCCAAAATCCTGGGAACATGCCTGTATGTCATCCTCTTCCCCAAACCCCACAAAGACCACGTGACCCAGCCAACTACCATCCCATCAGCCTTACCTCCACCTTCTCAAAATGTTTTGAGAAAATCCTTTCCCAGAAGATCCACCTCCACCATGTACAAACATGTAAACATGTACAAACAGCTCCCTCCACAATCCCTCCCTCATCGTACTAATGGATGTCCAAAAGGCCTTTGATACTGTATGGCACAATGCCCTTAGGGCAAAACTCCTCGATCTCCAGCTCCCTGCACCCGTCATAAGGTGGGTTTCCCACTTTATTGACGGGCGCACCGCCCAAGTCTGCTGCCATGGCTCCCTCTCCTCTTCCTTCACACTAAACACTGAGGTCCCCCAGGGTTCAGCTATTAGTCCCCTCCTATACATGTCTTTATGTCTGTGACCTCCCCGCCCCCATCCCACGTGGTCCCACCGACACCACCAGTGGCCTGGCTCAGTTCGCTGATGACACGGCTTTCTGTATATCCCACCGCAATCACAATGTCATAATCCGCTGCATGACCCAAACCCTTACCGACTTCCTATCGTACTGTAATAAGTGGCGTATCCTGATAAACCCATCAAAAACCCAACTCTGTTTCTTTAACTTCCGTGCCTGCTGCTTCTGAAACTTCCAATCCAAGCCAATCTTCCTCAATAATGTCCGCCTACCGCTTACCCAGACCTGTACCTACCTCGGGGTAAAACTCGACTCCCGCCTCACCCATCCTAGACACCAAAAAACGTGCCACATCCTGTCTCCGTGACCTTTGGATCCTCAATCGCGCCCGTCCCTGCTCCACCTCTACCCTTGCCACCTTGTACTCATCCATAATCCGCCCAGTCATCACCTACGCCCATTCTCTGCTACTCACCGCCCCAGACTGACTCCTTTTCAGTCTTGAAGCCACTGAGAGGAGGGTACTCCGCCTGGTTTCTCATTTCCCTCCCTGGGCCCGTAATGCCTCAGTATATGACGCCCACTCCATCCCACCCCTCCATGACTTCCTTCACCATCTCAACACCAAGTACTTCGACCATGCCTGAACCTCTGACATCCTACAACCCTTCTTCGATCCGTATTTCACTGACCGTCCTAGTCTCAGCACCTAGCCAACCTCCCACCATAGCTTGATGTCTCCGTTTTATAGTAAATTTTAATTTCATTAGCCTAAGGTTTTAATTTCAAATATCACGCCGTCAAGAGATTTTACAGATTTTAAACTCCATAGCCTAGTCCCTAGCACCCCAATGTAACCACCCTCGCATTACCCACCAACCGACCATAGACTGGACACCCGTTCGGGTTAGGGCACATATGCTCGGCCTAGCCCATAGCTATGGCTTCCCCACATCCCACCACAGTCTATTGCCTAATGAAACGCCACTGCCTTGCATTTAATGTTAATTATGTTCCAGATTCAGATTCTAGTTTCAGTTTTTAATGATAATATCCCTATAACCCATATCCCAACCCACTTTATCCTTAGACTGACCACAGTAAGACGCTCGTTCGAGTTAGGGCACACACGCCCGGCCTTGTCCACGACTGCGGTTTGCCCACTCCCGCACTGCTACCATTTAAATCCATCCTACAAAACAAAGCCAGATATTCGTTTGGGTGTGGGACTCAAATCCCCGCTTTTTTTCTGGTCTTTGACTTTGTCCCCCTACCCCAACTTGCAGAAAATAAATAAATACATCCTAAACCCTAACCCTCGCAACACAAAAACAAAGCCAGATGTTTGTTTCAGCGTGGGATACAAATCCCTGCTTTTTCTGGTCTTTGCCTCCATCCACATCTACCCAAACCCGCAGATAATAAATAAATAAACATATCCACCCTAAACCCTGTTCTTCCCAACACAACAAAGCCAGACACTTGTTTGGTCGAGAGCAACCCGTCCTCGGCTTAGCTCTGATCTTTGTACTCAAACCGAAATCATCCATTCACCAACCATAACCAAAGCACCTGCAACCATAACCACAAAACCTATCCTTGGCTGAAGAGGACAAAGTCCTATAACAGCCGCAGTGGGTCTTCAGCCCACTGAAACCTCATATCCTGTCCTGTCCTGACCTCACTATCACTTCACGTCCAGACTTCAGGGGTCCAGCCAAGAACTTCAGCTTCAACTACACTGGGAAGGACAATGGGAGGCAGGGATACTCGGACAGAGGGCTATCTCCATTCTGCGCAATTCCTACGTAGTACACCGCTGTGGAAGTAACCCGTGAGCTTGCGCCCCAGTGGAGGCCAACTCGCTCGCGGTGCAATGATCTCTGTCCGAGGCTGTCGTCGTGTCGACCCGACCTCGCCTGACTGCTCACACATCACGTGCCAAAATAATGTTGGCCCATAACTTGTAATCATTATTCATGGCCAATTTTAATTTACATTATATTTCATGCCAACCCTATCTAGCACCCTCATCTTTGATTTTAAGATATTCATAAAGACATTCCTGTAAACCCGGAAGAAGTCCTAGACAAAATAGCAAAAAAATCTAGAAGGATTAAACCTTAGTTTAAAAAATACTTTGTGTGTTGTGTGTGAGTGTATTTTTTGTATTTTACGTTTTCATCTGTCAAAATAAATAAATTCAATCAACAATCAAGTTACCTGTTTTCAGCTTTAACCCAATGACAAAATACAAAAAGCTTTGTTGTAGTTTCAAAAATAAATACAAAGTTTAAAATTTAATTGAAATTTATTACATGAATGAATGATGTAATAAACTGTATTAGCATTTGAAAAAACAAATAATAAGCAATTATTAAACTTAAAATATTTGATATATTTGTAAGGTTAAGTTATGCAAGGTTATGTCTGGGTTAACACTGCTTAGCATGAAGCCCAAATTAAAATGTGTTAGTACATGTGAAAATTGAATTAACCCCCCCTTACCGGGCATCCTCAGTTTTCCATGTCTTTTATAAGTTGGTCCCCCCCACCCCCGAGGTAAATCCTGGATACCCCACCGGTCAGTAAGTTCAATCTCCAAAAACCATCCCAACAAGTCTGCACATCACAATTAATAAAGAGTTATCTGTAATAGGTTCATAAAAATACATATACTCTATTAACAGAAAAATACTTTTTTAATTAAGTTCAACCTCTAAATAATTAACAGCTAATTTCAATCTAAATAAAAGTTTTAGCTATAGCTAATAACTTTGTATAATCCACTCCTTTGGTTCCCAAATTCTTTTTCTTAAGTATTGTTCTCAGCATCAGAGGTATAGGTAGAGATATTCGAGTTCCAAGGGGTGATCCACTCTCATCTATCAGAACAATGTTGTTGGTGTCACATGATGGAATATTCTTTGGTTGTTTTCTTCTCACTCCAACTATAATAGCTTTCTGCTTCTCTCCTTTTACTGCCACCAAAATTTTATCACCTGAAAATTAGAATAAATAGCTAAAGACATCATCAGATATTTTAAATTAATGAATCCAATGTCTGTAGAATTTCTTATCTAAAAAGAAAGTTATGCTAAAAATCTGTTTTACTCATTATTGGGGTATGTCTCTGAACTGGTAATTGGTGGTATTGATTTTATTTTTACCTGCATGTCCAAATTGATGATTTGTTGTTCTACAACTACGATTTCATCACTTTTTGAAAGTGTTCTCCAGCCTGCTCCCCTGACCCGACCTTAATGTGATACAGGCCTGTTTTAATGTTTGACTCTATTTTGTGTTGAAATACATGTGTTTATGTGAAGTGTTGTTACAACCCCATACTGACGTCAAAGAGACTGATGCTATGTATAATTTTGAAACTATGAAATTCTCGACGACAGCTTTTTATGTATTCATGACATAGAAAACAACAACGGGCCAAAACCAAGGTTGAAATTGACACTTAATTTTTAAATTTCATTTTAAAGTTCAAATGTAATCCGTGGTGTTTGTAATAATCTCTAGTGAGAAAGTCAAGGTCAATTAAATGAACACTGTTGATTTGTGTTGTTACGGTATTTCTCTTATATAATTATTTGCCATTGCTATTTTGTCATGTAGCTTGTCAGTGTGCGGTAAGTCACATCAATCAGGAATAGTAGTTACACAGATTGTTCTTCTTTTGCTCAAAACTTTAAGGTGTTCTTCCATTTTATTGAAAATGAAATTTGTTGCCCCTTTTTAAGTCATTAGTCCCAACTAGAAGGATAAGAGGGTGTTGAAGTGATTTTAAAGCCTGACAGGACACTTGTTGGACATTAGCACCAGATTTGACAGTTCCACCAACTGAAACTTTTCCTTTACTGCATAGCCCAATCATCTCAGGTAAACCTCTGCCCTGACTATCTGCATATAACTCTTCTTTAATGGGTGAAAAATATTTTTTTTTAATTTACAGAATGTTTACTCTTTAACTTTCTCTTACATGACCTTAAACCATAAACATGCTCAGTGTTCCCATAATTATTTCAGTTTTCTGAAGTTATACAATCATTTTAGTCATTATTGGTCAAAACCTCAATTTGTTTGTAATAACTATTTCTGTTTGGTTAAAATTATTACTATGTGACATGGCTGATTTCTGTTTTGGGACTTTGATCCAATCTTCCTGCCTCAGATCACGTTGCCTGGGATTTTCAATTTCTACAAGTAAGTTCAGTGTTATTTCTCGAAGGTAATATAGGAGGAGAAGAAATGTTGATTTTATTTATTTCTGTTTGAGAAAAAATATCTCGAGCGGTGTTAGTATCCAATTTCTTGCCCTGATTATTATACCATAGATATGCTAGCACTGACCTCTTTGTTATTAAATCATTGTTTTGCACCCGAAGCGGTGATGAGCAATTCTCAATTAAAACTGGTTCCTGACAATTTCGTTTAGCAGCCAATCAACAAGAATCATGTATATGCCACAGTCCACTGTATTACTTTGTTGGGGATAGATCACATTTTTAAATATACACTTCTGAGCACCAGTATATGTTGATAGCTTAAAAAATAAATCATTGGCTGGACCCAAATTTGTACCTGCTATTGAATCAAAGTAGTAGAAAGTATTGCCATATTGTAGATAAAATAAGAGGCTCCAATGTGTGCCTATGTCTTTGCCATCTTTATTAACATCATTTATTGGAATGAAAATATACTTTTGGTCCTGTCAAGTAAGAGACATACAGTCCATATCAGTAAAACTTCTAGTAGCATGCTACTACACGTTTTTACCATTTTTTTGCATACCTAGTATTCATAGTTTCATTAAACTATCATTAATACCAGTGATGTTTTTCTTCTGAAAATTAAAGTTCATTTCAATTGTATCATTAGTTACCCATGGCTGAGGTTATCTTTATCTGGTGTTACAGAAAATTCGTCAAGCTTTTCCATTGAAGATAGTAAACTTTTATGCTCATTTTTCGATCTTTTATATTTCACCAGCAACTCTTTTCTATCCTCTTTGACCTCATTTAGAAGCAGAGCATTATCTTCAATTACAGATTTATTCTATTTTTCATTTTTCAACTTAGATTTTAACAATATTTTATTCTTCATTTGAAGATCTTCAATTTCATTTTGAAGTTTATTACACATTTCCTGAGCTTCACTCTCTATAATTTGAGGTGAGTATTCAGCTTTCTTTTTTTCATTTATAACTCATTTGATTGGCATACTCTGTTAGCTCCAAAAAACATAATTCCTCTTCATTTTGTTCTTTTTCATCTGGGTTATATAAATAAGTCTCAATCATGCATGTCTTGGGTCGACTGTGAATTTACATTACATGCACCACCAATAATCTTAGTTGTGGGGTTTTAGCTCAGATTTTTTAATACACATATTTTTAGAACATTTTGGAAATTGTTTATGAGAGTATAAGTTTTGGAAATAATTTTAAAGTCACTTTCGGTGATTGGAATGCATCTAATGTGATACCAGGATTTACAGGTTCCTGTACAACGAATTACTGAGATTTTTACTCCTCTACCACATTTTCCACAAGGATGTTTGATTACCATTTTTATTGTCAGAATATAAAAAAAAATAAATTAAAAAACTTAAATTCTTCAAATTAAATTACAGTACTTAAATTTAATAAAACTTATTTGTGAGTTAGGCAATAGATATATTCAAAATAGCCAATAAATATGTCAGTAAATATTTTGGCACATAAATGGATTCAACTATTTCTATTTGCCACATGAGGGAAATACCACTGCAGCATATAAAGTTCACAGATAAGAAAGTTACGTTATAGTGATGGGCCAATCATCAATGACTTGGATTAGTCATTGTTGTGGTAGAAGTTGTACATCAGCTGTCAAACATGTTAAGGCAAAGATCCTGTGAGTCTGCAAGTTGTCCAGCTACAAAGGTTATCACAAAAATGGTTTGATAATTTATGCCAAATTGTGTAACTAGAATGTTTATCTGAGTGATTTTACTTATAATATCTTCAAGTTATTCACCAATAGATAAATATGCTTACAACTAGAATATTTTTTTATTTATTTTTTTTTATTTAAAAGTTAATAAAAACTGTACTTTAATTCTGAGTCTGTGGGTATGGTAAATTTAAAGCTCTATTTTACTTTAGTAAATCTGTATTAATTTGTTTCTATAAATACATACTGTTTATTAAGAGTTTCCCTGCACATTGGGTTCCACAAAATATCAAATTTCTTTAAAAAATTCATAATATTTTTGACTTCAAATAGACACTTATAACACACTAAGTAGGATACACTATGTATACACTACGGTATATATGTATGTGTATACACTAAGTGGGAGAGTCTATCCTTGCAGGCCAGTATGGATGACCTTTAACTTTAGCAAAATACTCTATCTCCTGCCTTAACAATTTTTTTGCTGGAGTCATCATATTTAGAAATTATATAATAATTTCGATATAAAAATACAATATTTCAGAATTTGCATAAAGTTACTATCCCCTGGCTATTAGGATTTAAACAGATTTTGAAAAGGCTATGCTTGGGAATGTATGAGTATCAGTTGATAGGACTAGCTGATAACAGCTTGCTCTGGACTCCTGACCACAGTCCTGTCTTACCTTGTTGCTATGTTACCCAGTGATACAATACTCTATCCTCCTCTATTGCTACTGCTCAGTGATAAAAACTTACCCTCCACTTGTTACAACTTAATAGCTGGTATGAAAAATAAAATTGTTTACAACTCATAGAATAGTAGATCTTGATTATAACCACTTTTTTTAACTTTTTATGAGAGCTACTTCACATGCAAAGTATGCTATCAGCCATCTTGATTTATATCCTTTACTTGTAAACTTTTGGTAGTGTTTACACCCCCTATAATTAGTAGTGTGATTTTCCCCACAGTTAATACACATGGATAGCAGACAATCACAATACAAGTCTTGAACTGTATACCATACAAATCTTGGAGCAAGTCTGCAAAAGTTTTTAGTATGGCCAAAGTGTTGGCACTTGTATGCTGGGGTATGTCTTTATTCTTACGTTGACTTGAATGGGGGAATGATACAGCTTTTTTTGTTTGAAAGTTTCAAGCCCATTCTCATTGTTCTCAAGAAAAAACTGAGTATAGGGGGAGGAAAGAATTATGTTTGTTCATTAATCTGACAACTCTATTTTTATTATTTATTATTTTTTATGAGCTATTTTTCTATAATGTTTATGTATGTAAGATGCTGCAATGTAATTGGAATGTAAATTCTGTTTTGTAGCATTGAATAAATAAATAAACTCTAATAACAGGAAGGCCCAAGTCTATCAGTACAATTTTTATCTCCTCGTCTGACAGAGAAAGAGAGGTACCTACATATCTGAGTTTAACTTCTTCGCCCCTTTCTGCGAAAACATTTTAAGTGTAGAACTTTACACTAGAATTTTCTTTAAACTATTAAGACTTCTAAAGTAAGTTCTTCAAGGTTAATTATAAGGGAAGAGCCAAAGATTTTTTCCTAGGCCTACGTAGAACAACTGACATCACCAGAGCAGTATATAATAATGTAGGCCTATAATATCCAATACTATATTACGAGCAAGGTTTGTATAAATATAATATATATATATATATATATATATAAAATATATATTTGCACACGGAACCCGAAAACTGCACTAAGGATTTTCTTTAAATTTTGGAAATAACTCATTTCTGAGTAGAAAATAAGTTCTAGATAGGTCTAATGTCCAGGAAAATTCTTGTTTTCTTGTAATATTAAGTTTAAAATCTAAAAATTTAACATTACACTTATGGAGAATCAAATGTAAACAATGCAAATCAAAACATCTGTTTAAAACCGTTTGACAGTTGTTGATTGAAGATGGTGGCAAACAATATGTGGAAAGAGGTTTTGCATTAATATTTATTTCATGTATGTAATAAATGAAAAATTATCAAATTACTAAACAATTTGTAAAAACTAAAGGATAAAAACAACTGTGCGAAATAAAAGCAGAGGAAATTATTTCCATAATCTTTTGTTTTGAAAGAAAACGTATTCATTCTATTGCTTGAAGCCACTGAAACAAACCAATTAACTGGTATAAATTAAATTTCTCTTTTGCTTTTCAATCCTCATTCCTTTTCTAGCAAAATCAGTTGATCACAGGATAATAATAACAAACTGTATGGTCATTTAAATTCAGTATAAGATTAGCTAAAACAATTGAGGTTGACCAAAAACTCTTAAACGACGACGTGAACTTGGCCGACGCCATAGCTCAGTTAGTAGTGCTTAGATCTCACGTACGCAATGTCGCGTGATCGATCCCCACCCTAGGGCTATATTTTGGTTCAGTATTTATGCCATATTAAAAAAGGGGTATGAAAACGGTTTTATTTAAACCACATAAATGTTTTCTTTGAGCAGTAAATTTGTTTTAATTTTGCTAATTAACTTGTAAAATAAATGTCTTATTCTATCCGAGCAAAGCTCGGTCACCAGGTACTATTGTCCATACTTAGGTAGGTACACTTAAGCTATTTTTTAAATATATGTCTGTAAAGTGCTTAAAATTGCCCAGCACTTCACAGCATACTTAGTAGCACCTGTATGGTTTATTATAATCTAATATTTATTATAAGCAATGGTAAGGTATTTCATATTCTCTTGTTTGGATTATCGTCCACACTATTGAATACTACACTCACAAAAAACATCTTCATAATTAGACTACAGTAGTTCGTTATATAGAGGCAAAATCGTTGTTCGGATCCCACTTTACACTCTAGGTCCTTCGATGCCATTGGCTGTTGGGCTTTTAATTGACAGTCCTGTCTAATGAATATGTTAGCCTAGTCAGTAACAAGACTACAAGATTGTGCCACAATTATTTTACACTCATTTCTCTTGGCATAAAATACCTACCTGGGTAGGTCGCCATCTCAAAAAAAGCAAATATAATAATAATTGGCTAGATGGGTTTTATCAAGAAACTAAAGATTCTTTGGTATTCAAATTACACACTACTTACCGATTGTACCAATGCCTCTAGGGTTATACACATGGATACACTTAGGTGGTTTTCCTTCTGCCATTGCTTTTTGCCCGAGTTCACTGTTGTCTACCACTCTAAGTCTGGTTAGTTTCATAATGTGATTGTTTGGAGATGAACAATGAAGTCCTCGTAGAAAAATATTTGACAACATTGTCATGGTTCACAGGTTTTTAACTGACCTAACAAACAAATAAAAAAAAATATTCAAATTCAATGTTCTACTGTTTTCGCTTAATGGTCTTTAAAGAGGAGGTGTTGAATATATATATATATATATATAGTCTGATGTTTGTATAAATTTGTCAAATAACTTAATATCATTATTTAACTGATAGGACAGATGAGAAATGAAAATGAAAAGTGTTGTGAATTTTTGTTTAATTAATCTATAAATGTTTTCAAGCAATTGAGAGAATAGAAATGAAAGAATAATAAATGGTGACTATAAATATTTTGACATGTGATTGTCTTAACAGTAAATTTTCAATATTGAACATGTGATTTGGTAAATGATAGAATGAATATAAAAGTATATACATGTAATTTTTATAGTTATTTTCAATTGAGTTGAATCATTTTGTATAATTTTATCTCAAGTTTGAACCGGGTGGAAATTTTTATTTTAAAACCAACCGATGTGCCAATTCAGAATTCCTTAAAATTAGTTGGTTGCTTTTAGCGAATTTCCCATAGGGAAGAAGCTATTACCGTAGGTCTCATGGCGAGACTTAATTTTTAAGGAATTTGTCCCATGTAATTTTTAAAAATTTCAAATTTTATCATTCTTCATTAGAATCAGCTTAAAAATCTGCACAATTAAGTTTCTTAAAGTTTTTCTCTATCTCCAACGGTTACCGAGATGTTGAAAAATCTAAACACAGTACGTTGTATTTTAGGGCTCCAATGTTAATCTTATGGAGGATAAGGAAAAATTAATATTTCCCATATCAATCAATATTTTTGGATTAAACTTGGTATTTACCTTCATATTATTGATACCCACCTGTTGATGATTAAAAATCATAGTTTATGTGTTTATCATGGCAGCAAACCTGCATACTCTTTTCTCATGTTAATCATATACAGAATAGGCTAACTCCTTTATTTATGGACAGATGTTGATGAAAGTTGGTATAAATGTTTAAAATAAAAATTACTTATGGTATAAATGCCTAATTTCAGTGTTCTTCACAGCAGCAAACCTGCACACTCTTTCCCATGTCAAACTTATGGAGAATAGGCAAATAATTCTCATGTTTATGGACATATTTTTATAAAACTTGTCATATATTATTATTATTATATTATTGATTTGGAAATTCGCTGAGTACGCAGGTCTGCTGCAACGGGAGTATTTTCATTTTGATGTGGTTTAATTTTGTGAAGGGCTTTAAGCTCATAGCCGCCTTCAAAACTTTGTTTGTGATGAGAAGCATGATTATAAATAGGTTTCATTTGATCTTCATGCACCACATCAAAACGATGGCCAGTCATACAAACTCGAAGTGAATTCGAAGTTAGTTTGAATTCGATAGTCTTTTTGGACAATGTTTACATGATAGTTGGTAAATATCATTGCGGGTTTCACACATTGATTTTACAACTATTGGGTAAACTTTGTCAGTCACAATGCTTTTAAATTCAGTGGAATTGCAAATAATTTTGCAGATGCCACTTGTGGTATGGTTCACAGCCATGACAATTAGGTACCGTACCTAATTCTTTAGGCTGGGAATTTTGAATTTTTGGTCTCGCCAACATTTTTTTAAATTTTTTGGCCTTTTTAAAACAACACGAGGTGGTCTGGTAAATAAATTTTGAGTTACTGGGGAAGATTTTAAAACGTTAAATGCTGCTTTCATTACAGTGTTAATTTTATGAAGTCCAGGAAAATACTCTGTGATAAATTTTGGGTCTTTGGAGTAGTTATGTTTGTTTACATTTTTTGGATTTCTAAATTGGTTATTTAACATTTTTTGGGGGTAACCTCTTCCAATGAAAGCAGAATTTAATTTAGATATTTATTTTTCAAAGTCAGACCTGTCACTACATAGGGATTTTGCACGAATTGACAGACTTTTGGAATAGATTTTTTCATGTACATTGGGTGACAGCTCTGATAGTGCAAGAATTGTATTTTGTTGGAATCTTTAACATGAATTTTTGTTTTCTTTTTATTTTTACTAACGAAAAAGACTTTAACGTCTAAAATCGTGACTAATTTTGAAGAATAGTTTCAGGTAAATTTCAAACAGCAAAACTCATTCAAATTCTGCAAAATAATATTTAAGGAATCTAATCCATGCTGTCAAACAATGAAAATGTCATCAATGTATCTAAGCTAAACAAAAGGGGTGAATGAACAACCTAGGAGAAAATTTTGTTCTATTAGACCCATAAATAGATTGGCAATAAACAAGATTAACATTGGAGCCCCAAAATACCATATACTGTATTTAGATTTTTTTATATATCGGTAGACCCTAACCGTTGGAGATAAAGAAAACTTTAAGGAGCTGAATTGTGTAGTTTTTAAGCTTATTCTGATATTGAAAGATAAAATTAAAAATTTTTTAAATTACAAAAAAACGCATAACCCCCCAAACTACCCGTTCCTATTGACCGATATTTCTGGTTTACGAACTTGTCCCAGCTAATGTAGGAGTACACGTCTCTACAAAATTTGGTCTTAATCTGACCATTTTGACAAGAGTTATCTTGTTCACAGACACACACACACACATATAGATATATATATATTTGATTATGTAAGTCACAACTTAGGACTTCAGGTAATTCAGTGTAGTTGTTCCTTTCTGTAATATCTTGGATGAGATCGTTGGGCAACACAATCGGACTACTAACTACAATTTTGGGAGGGGGGTTTGTGCCCCGAAAATGTGGTTTTCATTTTTATGTATAGTTTAAAAAAACTAATTTTCCTTTTCACCATTGGATTCAGCTAAAAATCACGCAATTTAGTATTTTGAATCATGACTTTAGGTCAATTGGTTAATGAGATATTTAAAATCGTAAACACAGTGCATACATTGTGCAATGTTAACATGTCTGCCACCGTCAACTATAGTTGACGCCAGATGACCCATCAGAGCCCTAACCAGCTTGCCAGACTTCCCCCTAAAACTATGTAACTGAAGTAAAATTTACCCAGAGACCAAAGTTTTTCTTATGTTTTTCTCATCAATTAGGTTGTAAATAACAATAATTTACATAAACCAGCAAGAAAACAAACCATCTTGCATTCTAAATCCAATTATTTTTGCCATTAACTATAGTTGATATACCTAAAAAAATAGAGGTAACCCCACATGGAAACTAATCTCCCAGCTTATCTAGAGGTTATCATTGTAGACCAGTAACTAGTAACCAAATCAAAAATATGAACTGTATTAAGAATTGGACATAAGGATGCTGCAAGTCTGTCCAAAGAGGAGGCAATGTGTAAATTATAGTTGACGTCGGTCTATGCCTACATAATAAATTGTCAACTATGGTTGACGCTGGTCTGTGACGAACTATATTTTTCAACATATTGGTATCGAACGTGTTGGTCTTATGGAAAATATCTAAAAATCAATAGCTCACTTATTATTTAAATATTCTTCCAAAATTTTGTATGCATGCAAGTCCATCTAGTTAAGTTTAATCAATACATCCAAAAAACCCCCAAATTGAATGTTTCTTATGGCAGCAAACCTAGTGGAGAATAAATAAATTGGTATATCTCGCTTCGTTATTGACAAAATTTGGTAAAAATATATGTGTTTTTACTTAATTGACAGCCTTAATATAAACACACTAGCTGACTTTGCGAACTTCGTAACGCCCAACAGCTAATACATGTTAACTTGAAGATTGGCCATGTTCTGAAGTCGAATAACATTACAGCTTCATTGTGTAGATGTTCTGGGTCGCGGCATAGGGAATAACAATACTGTAACTATAAGACATATTAATAACATTCCCACTGGGTTGGGTTTGTTTGTAAACAACTCAGGGTGCTATTGTTTTCCACGTGAATTTTATTGAACTTTTACCAAATATTTCTTTCCACTGACTGATAATTGGTTGTAAAACGTGTTTTATAGTGTGTTTTGTTTATACTCAAGTTTATTTGCATTGTGATTGTAAAAATAAAAACACTTTCGTATTAAAAAAAAAGAAAGGTAGCGCTAACCTAAAATCAGGTTTGGTTACTCGAATGGCAACAGCTGATTTAAATAAAATTAGGAATGATTATGGATGAGTCTTGAGCTAGCAGTCGAAGCGACCTATTATCTATTACCGTATAACATGTACGATCAAGTACGTTCCTCATGTAACGAGCCATTGCCGAATAATGATTTCGTTGTGTGTAGTGTTAGTAAGTGTAAATTACACTATCAATGTGCCGGTATGACGGAGAAGACATGGAGGACTCAGAGACAAGACCGTCGTGTGAGGTATAAATGTGTTTTGTGTCATGACAGGAAGAGTGACAGTAGCTCAGTGAAAAGTGATACTAGTTCTGAACTAGTAGAGGGCAACCAGGTCATGGTTCAGATGCAAGCTACTGGAAGGCAAGAGATGGAATCAGGGGAAAAGGGATTTTTTTTTAATGCCGAAAATTCCGAGATCACCAACTTCGTCAGTGAGGAAATTCGGTGATTTCCCGCCCCTACCCAGTGCGTGCACAAGTTGTGCACAAAAGGAGGAAGTTGAAAATCCGGAAAGTTCAACAAAACAGATACCGCCACCTTCTTTTGGTTCAGCCAAGATACAGAGCCCACTAAACCCGTCCCGGGCGGCGGGAGATGAGACCATGGATAATGGAGGGGAAAAAGAGATCACGAAAAGTACGATATCTGAAACTGATGCTCTTAGCCGAGTTAGGTATGAAATCGATGGAGGAAATTTGATTAAAGGCGAGCAGCTTAGTCTGATAGCGAAAAGATTACAGGATTTGGACGATCTGTTTAAGAATAACCACCGAATTCCTACATCAGTAAAGGAGAGAGTTAAACATGTCATGGATGCTTTCTTTAAGATCCAAACGATTCATAAGAAGCGTGTGATATCAACAAAGATGGAACGAGAGCTGGTTGAGAAATCTACTTCGCCAGTGGCGGACATAGGTGGGAAGAGAAAGCGCACTAGACAGCATAAAGTAACTTCGTTAGAGGTTGTGGCTAAAGATTTAACAAATGAAATGGGTGAGAGTGAGCTGGAGGATTCTCCTTCATCACAAGAGGATTATTTCCAGCAGCAGAATGCGGACGTCACTGTCAAACCACAGCATGAACCATGGAGAGAAGTAGGAAGATCTAAGAAGAACGGCAAGAAGGAAAAAGATAAGGATAGTACAGGCCACGAGGTTGAGACGGCTGGTGGTAAGAAAACTCAAAATATTCCAGCTAAGCCTAAGACAATCATTGCTCGAGGTAAAAAGCCTCGCCCTGACGCTATCCTCATCCGGCCAGCCACGGGCATGACGTACGCAGACCTGCTAAAGGATATTAGAGGCAGTATAAAACCTGAAGATTCTGGAGCAGACATCAGAGGGATTAGACAGACGCGAACTGGTGGAGTGCTAGTTGAGCTTGGAACGAAAGCTTTTAACAAGCAAGAGTTTAGTTTGGCATTGAAAAGGGTAGTTGGTGAAAATGGGACTGTTAAAAGTCTAGAACCAAGAGCTTCCATTGAAATCCGTGATATGGATTGTCTTACAACAGAGGGAGAGGTCAAGGAAGCGATTGAAAGAGATCTTGGGGATCGTGCTGGAGAAGTGAAGGTGTCGCTCAGCCGACCTAATAGTAGAGGGCAGATACTTGGGATTGTTTCTTTATTAGAACGGGGGGCTGCCGAACTTCTGAAGACAGCTAGAATCAAAGTAGGATGGGTTAATTGTAGGTTACGTCGAAGAGTGGAGATCACAAAGTGTTTTAGGTGCTTTGGGTATGGTCACCATCAGTTAGACTGTAAAGGCCCCGATCGACGCTCACAGAATATGTGTTTAATGTGCGGGGAAACTGGCCATAAACGTGAGACTTGTAAAGGGAAGCCTAAGTGTTGTCTGTGCGTTGGTCTTGGTTTGGGTCAAAAAGATATTGAACATGTGTTGGGTACGAGAGCATGTCTCGCCTTTAGACAGGCCCTCGAAGGAACAAATGTGAGCAGGAAATGAAAGGCAATATCAGGGCAACATCCAACACTGCAGAGTAGCAAATGACCTGCTCTCTCAGATGTCCCAAGAGAAAAGGATTGATATGCACATTATCAGTGAACAATATTGTCAGAAAAATTACATAAATTGGTTCTCGGATACTCAAGGAAGGGCCGCAATCTGGGTGACGAACACCAGATTGGTAATAAAAGATCGTGGGAAAGAAAATGGGTTCGTTTGGGTGAGGACTGAAAACGTAGCAGTAGTAAGCTGTTACTTTTCCCCAAATGAAGGTACTAGAGAGTTCCGAGAACGTCTTGACTGTCTCGAAGACGTAGTTCTCACACTTGGAAACAGGGTGCTTGTAACTGGTGATTTCAATGCTAGGGCAATGATTGGGGAATGGATCGAACAGACATAAGGGGTCGTATGATTCTTGAGATGATCGCTAGAACTGGGCTGGGTCTTTCTCTGGCAACAGAAAAAACCGAGATTGTCCTGCTTTCCAGACGGAGACTCAACCCTGTTTTGCGGCTTTCGCTTGATGATGATGACGTCCAAACGAAGAGAGTAGTGAAGTACTTGGGTGTTCAGCTGGATTTTCGCCTGTCGTATTGGGACCATGTATCCTCTGCAGCGGAGAAAGTCGAAAGGATTGTGGCAAACCTGTCAAGGCTGATGATTAACCCTTGAAGTGATAAGCTTTTTACTCTTAACTGTAACATAAAAATAATTACTAATATCTTCTTGAAATATCAAAGTTTAAACAAAAAAAGCTTAAAACATGCCCCCCCTTATAACCACTAACCACAAAAGCAAAACAGGTGTCCACTGCAATCCCAATTAAGCCTACAAATGCCGTCAACTTCCACCCAAGCCGGTCACCGTTTATTTAAGGTGGGCCCTCCACTCCGCTACACCACACATTTGCAAGCCAAATTGGGATTGCTCATGGTCGGGATTCGAACCCTAGCACTTCCGAATGGCTAGAACGTTACGCTCGTCAGCGCAGCGCTTTAGCCACCACGGCCATCCAGTGCCTAGGAAAAGAAAGCGCTTACTTGGTTATAGACCTGCCCGGTGGCAGGCTCGTGTACTAAAAGAGCAGTTTCGGTTGTTGGCCCCCAGAGGGAAACACGGTCGCGTAGGCGATAGTGTCTAACAATTCCACAAAACTGACGACAGATGCCTCCACCTGCCAATTCTTATTGAATATGTAAATGCGTCGTAAATTACGACTTTATCGTTTCTAGGGTTAACATCGGAGGCCCTACTCAAAGTAGATGGCGCATACTCATGTCCATTACTAACTCTGTAATGCTTTACGGATGTGAGTTATGGGCCGATGTACTGAAGAAGAAGCGGTACAAGAGAAAATTGGCATCAGTGCAGAGAAGAGCTGCTCTTCGGATCGTATCCGCTTACAGAACCGTATCGGAACCAGCTGTACTCTTTGTTGCGGGGGTCATACCCATCGACCTCCTAGCTTTTGAAAGAAAGAAAATTTTTGAAGGAAATGGCAGTTTGAGTCACGCTGAAGCAAGGAGACAAACTCTTGAGGAGTGGCAAAGTCGCTGGGAGCAGGAGGAGAGAGGTAGATGGACCGCTGCCCTGATCACCAATCTTCCTATGTGGTTAGAAAGAAATCATGGGGAGGTGAATTTTTTCACGACACAGTTTCTAACTGGCCATGGTTGCTTTGGAGCCTACCTATATAAAATGGGAAAAGCCGAAAACCCAGAATGTCAGTATGGCGATTCAGCGAATGACGATGCACGGCACAACATATTCTTTTGTAGAAGATGGGAAGCAGAACGTTCTAATCTAGAGGCAGCCATAGGCCAAATATCACCGGACGGTATCGTAAACCGTATGTTATCAAGCTCTACATCGTGGAATTGTGTCGCTGATTTCTGCAAGAGGGTGCTCAGTCAAAAGAGAGAAGAACAGCTATAGTGCACCGTTTAGCTAAATAAGGAGGGAATACGAGGACGTATTGCCCTTTGGGCGCATAAAGGCACCCTCTTGAAGTAGTGCAGAAAAGCGTTTCCGAGAGGGAATTCCATGTCTGGACCGATAATAATAATTACATGTATTTTGCAGTAGTGTCTGTATATTATTGTAAAATAAAGTGATTGTTGAAAAAAAAACATTTTCACAAAAGAAATAAATCTGAGTGGATTGATTCACAATTTTCTAATCCAACCTAAACCCAAACCAAACCTAATTGTAAAACAAATTTTATAGGAAAGATATACAACAGCTGATTACTATATAAAACATAATATGTATAAACATTTTAATTATTTTTTTATTTGGCACAATATACTAATCACTAATGGCACTAATTAGACAGAAAAATTTAAATACTTATTCCCCAAAAACCGTAAACGATTAAACGATAAAGATGTTAATTTTGTACAGCACATATTTACTTCATAGTCTTACATTAATAAATTATTTAGATGGCATTGGATAGGAACAGCTGTAGCTTAAGAAATCAAATGTTTTGATTGTAGAAAATTTGTAAACAAACTTAGTCCTAATAGAACATTAGACTATTAGAACATTAGAAATTGAAAATGCCATAAAATGGAAACTTATGGAGTTTTCAAAAACATTTTTCCACTAAAACCTTCTTGGACACATATAGAGCAACTTCCTAAAATTTCATGGCGATCGGATGAGTAGTTTGGCAACGAATTTAAAGGACATACAGTACATACGTACACTCATTTTTATGTATAAAGATTACAATGTAAAACAGCCCTTATTGCAGAAAACCTGCATACTCAGTCCTATTCGATTACTTTCCTACTTAGACTTACACAATAAGTACACAATTACAACTACACATAAAAAACTACAAATATGGTGGTTTGGAATTTTTCGTATTGATATTAGCAATACTGTGAGGGTCTGTAGCTCTTTGTCCTCAATACCTTCCTCCCTCCACCTCCCTGACAGTCCTCTGGAATATCAACTAGTTCCACCCCAGGGGCTGCCGAAGGTGGAGATTTTTATTTTGGGCGCCGGCCAGAATTACCGTGTGTGTTAACTATTCTACCATATTGGGCAAAAAATGGATGTTAGGTAAACCTTGAATTGGTGAGATTAAGTGTTCAAACAGTATGATAAGTTGTGTTATAGTTTATATATGGTCTATAAAACTACTAGCTACATTAAAGTTATAATATATTACAGTTAATTAGAATGTATGAATAATCTTTGAATAAACTAACCAAACTCCTAATAAACTAGTTCATCGACTGCTACTTTAATCTATAATATTATAAAGAAGAGGTGGTTTCTGTATGTTTGTTTGTGGGTTTGTTGTGGCAAATAAATGCGAAAAACACTGAACCGACCGGTTTGAAATTTTACAAAAAGGTAGATCTTAAACTCATGCAACACATAGGCATACTCATTTCCTTAATCCTCTCGGGCTACGCCCTGTGAACGTCCTAAGTTTCAATGTTTACATTTTTAAAGAATGAAAACATAAAATTACTTGAATGTCAACAGCTGTGAATACTAAAATTTGACAGTTTGAGAAGAAGGAGAAGAAGAAGATAGAGCTGCCGTGATGTAAATGAGCAATATAGCGTATATTACGATGTAAGTTGGGTTATTTATTGATAGCGAAAAATCTTATTGACGAGATAAAATTATCAATATATTATGCAATATAGGCCTATGGCTTATTTTACGAAATTGCTGAGTTTTTCAGTTTCAATTACTTTCCCGATAGGTGTCATCAAAGTAGGCCTACACATTATTAAAAAAAACTATTACTTTTGAATTTTTTAAGTAAATTATTTCTATAATATGGCATAAATAATGTCTTTATTCATCAAGCGTTCGTCAAATTATAAATCTGTTTTACATGACAACTCTCGTCAGAATACAGTGTATAGAAAAATATAATTATACTAAATTAAATTTAATATACCGTAGAGAAAAAATTAACAACTATCAAAAACGTCTCTTACCTTTTCTTTAACCTGATAAAAGTAATTAACCTGCTATCTTTGAAATTACCCTTTTTTACCACGGATTCACCCCCCTGAAGTTAGCCTATGAATGTGGCTAACCAACCTAAGTTGCCGACTCATGCGTAGCTATAATGACAATCCTAATAAGCACCGGTAGACTTACCTCAGCCATATTCAACCCCCAAAACATATATCCTTGGAGTGATTTCGGATTCCCTAAAATATACCTGCCCAGAACCCCAATTCCCGCGCGGATCCCCAAGCTAGACTGGATATTCTAGTGTCCTACTTCGGTCAAACAACGTTAAAAATCAGCGGAAAAACGTTCTCAAGTGGAGTTTTTAATCTTAATTAATGTTATTAGAGAGTGAAATAAATGCATTTGAGTGATTTTTTCCCTGTCCAGAACCCCATTTTTTGTCGATCCCCTATCTTGATGGGGTGGTTGCAGAGTGTCTTATTTTAGTCTAAAAACGTTAAAAAACGTCAAAATTTGGTTCTTCTGCTGGAGCAAATCTTCTCAATTAGGTTGTTAGAAAGTGAAAAAAGTTCATTTGAGATCGATTTGATAAAATTTAGTTTGTACCGGATGCGGAACCTTTACCTTCCTTCCATATGTATGATGGGAGAAAGTACAAATAGGCGCCAATTACACATCCTGTCCAAATAGCTAATGAAACGGTAAGGTATTTTGGACGAAGGGGCATAGTAACAAATTTGGATGGATTTTCACTGATTCAAATTTGGAAATAATGGTACCTAACTTAATATATGCATTGCAAGTCATTTTAATTAATTTGACTTGTTAATTTTGATGTGTTTTAATATTTACCTGCCCTAATATATCTTTGAATATAAAAAACAGACAAAAAATGTGTTTACTTCCCTGTGGAAAATAGGTTAGATCGTGTATATGTCTAAAGGGAATGGTCTCAGTTCATCTAAACAGCTGTTCTTAATATTTTATATTAAAAATTCAATACAACTCTGGTAGTTTCTATGGAAACCTTTTTTTCATCATAAAAATTGCCAACACCCCCCCCCCCCAGAGCTAAGACATATCCATATCAAAACTCAAAAATGCAGTAAACTGAAAAAATGACCTGTGTGTTCTTTAATGTTATAAAAATCATGCATATTTGTAGGTGTTAACAATCCATACTGCGGTACGCCGTGTAGGTATACTATGAAGGGAATAATATAAGTTCTGTGCAATTCGCTCTACTCACCCCAGCGTGCTATGTATGATATAGTTTATCTTTCACCTCCTACTTTACCCAAAATTCCTTTTGAGTAAAATGTTACATTACTTAATGTAGATTATGGTAGCACCAACTATTTGATCAATTCGTTATCAAACAGAAAGCTAGAATGTACGTTTCATACAAAATATAGGAATTTTAACACAAAATGAAATGACTCAATTGAATTTAGTCACTGGCCTTCTATGCCAGTGGCAGTGACATTACTGGCATTTGACAATTTGGCAGGTTAAAATAGAACAATTGAATAATCGGTGGGGTACTTAGTCTACACGGGAAAGTCAATCAGGAGCAATCTGTTGACTGTTGTCTGGTCTTAGTTTGCCTCTTTGGCCGCTAGTGTCGCTGTCGTGTAGGTTCCTTTCTATTCCGCTGTTTCTTTCAAAATTCAACTGATCCCTTCACAATGTAATTTATACCGAGCTGAAGGTAGCTAATACGCGCTCGGCGCTAGCTAATGAAAGAGTCGACAACGTAGATTCCATCTATAAGCTAGGGTGTTAGTTCCATCATAGACGATAGATGACTTCTATTTATAAACAATGGTTCCATTCCATGCATAAGGGTAAAAACACGTCGGCACCGGGATGGTAGCAGGTTAAAGATGTTTTCAATATATCAGATTGGAAATAAAAACATTTTATTATATAAAGGAACTAGTTACACCAAAACTGCAAAATAAATGGCTGAACGTTCACAATGATCCTGTAATAGTGGAAGAAAGGCTAGTTCTTACCCGTCTTACTTCTTAGTTCCGATACTTTGCAACCGGGACCTCTTTCAAGCACTTGTCATTTGCTTTTAGGATGGGTGCATCGTCAGTGGGTAAAATAGTTAGAGAAACTGTGAAAAGATAGCGAATAAAGAATTCAATGACTTGTGGAATTTCCCCAATTGTATAGGCTGCATTGACGGTGTTGGTTTTGGCGTGATTGATACACACACTGATTTAAGGACAAGTACATTAGTCCAAAAAATCCATAACATCATAAACAACGACGGTAGAAAATGATACAAGTTTGGTATTATTAGGAGCGCTAACCCCAGATTTAATCATAGGTTTAAACTCTAGATTATTTATTACCGCTAATCGTTAGTTTAATCTTGAGTGTAAGTTTAAACCGACCTGGGGAATGCGGCCCTTAAACTCAAAATATAAACAGTAATTTTAACTTACGTTTTTGTCCTAATTCAGCAGCTATTTCGTTCTACAGGTTGTTCAGTAAAGTAAAATAAAGTAAAGTAAAGGATAATCCGATAGTGGTGGTCCGGATGAGCCTGGTTCCAAATCGGAGATCGTAAAAATACCTCGGAAATTAATCTGTCTATGACGCAACTGGTGAAATGGTGGCGGTGGCCGGTGACTTCCCCGGTGGAAGAGGGGGGCCCAGCGCCACTGTATGCTCTTCCATATCAACGCGAGTTTTAATTTTTATCATCTCTGTAAGCGAGTATGCGCCCATCCCGGCGCCGACGTGTTTTTACCCTAAGCTAGGGCGTTCCAAAAATTCAAATATATTCAACCCCCGAAAACTAACCCTTAGACTAATTTGCTTCGTTTCAAACTTTGTACACATATTAACATACTTAATTACTTATTAATATAACTTTGCAACATCAACGATAACATACTTTCAAAGTGGTGCAAGGGGCATAAAAGGGTTTATATGACTTTTCAACCTCCAAAAAACTATCCTTACAGAAATTTAATACGCTTTTCACTATGTACACATGACAAAGTAATATGTCAACTTTAATTTAAAAACTAGTTCAAAAGTGGTACATAGGGGGTAAATAAGGCATTTAATATACATAATACAATTATGCTAATACATTTATGCTTAAAATCATAGTTTATGTGTTTATCATGGCAGCTAACCTGCATACTCTTTTACCATCTTAATCATATATAGTTTGGATAAACTCCTTTATTCGTGGACAGATGTTGATGACTGAACTTAACATAAATGGTCAAAATATAATTTTTTACGCTAGAAACACCTACTTTTAGCGTTCCTCACAGCAGCAAACCTGCATACTCTTTCCCATGTTAATCTTAAGGAGAGTAGGCAAATAATACTCATATTTATTGACAGATAATGATAAAACTTGTCATCTATTATTATTATTATATTATTGATTTGGAAATTCGCTGAGTACGCAGTTCTGCTGCGATGGGGTATTTCTTTTATTATTGATTGAATTACTTTAATTCTCTCCTCAGGCTCATTCCAGCCTGGATCCTAGCTGTCTCACAAAACACCACGCTTATTTCAGCCCTGTACTAGCTGAATTATTCTTTGCAACACCAGTGTACTTCAGTACACTAACTGAATTATTAATTAAACACCAGGCTTATTCCAGCCTTATACTATCAGTATTCATTATTTTATAAAAACCAGACTTATTTCAGCCCTGTCCTCCTAGCTGTATTATATTAATCCAACAACAGGCTTACTTCAGCCCTGTACTCTAACTGAATTAATACACGACTTATGTGCTTACTCAAATTGTCTACTACAGCAATCAACTCAACTATATACTCGTGTATAAATAATTAAATAAAAAGTTCCTTTCTAAAAACTAAAATCTCTTTATTAAACCTTACCTTACCTATGTGGCCACTCAAACCGTAAAAGGTTTTTGGCCTCGCCAACAGCCGCATGCCATGCCATCCGTCTCGGTCCTGCATGAGGTCTGGTGCAACATCAAGCTTCTGCATGTCTTCTGCACCTGATCCCACCACCGTAGTCTTGGGCGCCCCAGTGGTCGTTTGCCTCGTGGAAGATGCTCTAAAGCTATTCTTAATGTGGAGTCCAGTTCCCTTCTATTAACGAATTGAACGAAAAACTTTGTTCAATATTTGGTCAAAAAATATAAGTTTCTTTTCCAATTTCTTGGTAAGTGACCAGATCTCAGATCAATATAATACTATAGGTATAATCATACTCTTGTACCGCCTTAATTTAGTATTTTTAGAGAGTATTTTACTCTTGAGGGCCCAATAGCATCTGTTCCCCTGCAGTAGTCTAATTTTAATTTCGGTCTCTTCATTATTCTTTTCGTCTATGATTACACCCAGGTATTTGAAGTCTTGGCATCTTTGGAAGGAATAACAATTTACCTTCAAGGTGTTTCTTTGAATATCTGGATTTCTACTAACAACTAAGTATTTGGTTTTTTCTTCACTTACTTTTAAGTCCAACTTTTTCTGCATGTTTTAAAAGTGATATATTGACAAAAAGTTTTGCATATATTATCAAGCAACGATAAAGGATACAACATTCTTTGTGGAGACTTTAACGGTCACCATCAGTTCTGGAATTGCTCATCTACAGATCGTAGAGGAAGAGATATTTTTGAAGCTTATATTAGCTCACAATGTATACTAGCCAACTCTCTTCACTCGCTGGGGGCTCTGCCCCCAGGCCCCCGTTATATTTATCGGCAGAAATATCCACAATGGAAACTTCTAATAACAAATAATTTGAAGTATAGATAACGGCGCACTGCTTATTTTGTTAACCTCCTGAAGTTGTGATAACCAACAATAGCCAAAACGCTATTACCTTGAAGGGTAAATATTCCGATTACAGTATCCTACCAATCTATATGAAATCGACCTTAGACTTACTTTTTACACTTTCTAATAAACTTTTAACAATGTCCCTGTCCGCGGAAGAATCCAATTTTGACGTTTCGTACGATTTTAGGCTGTATTATGACCCTCTCAAACCATATCGTCTAGCTAGGGGATCGGCGTGAATCGGGGTTCTGGGCGGGAAAACAAATCACTCAAATACACTTATTTCACTCTCTAATAACATAATTAACAATAAAAACACCAAGGAACACAGTTTTCCCGACGTTTTTCTGGCCAAAATAAGGCACCCTTCAAACACCAGTCAACCTTGTTGTCTACTACAATCGACGTTCTGAGCTGGGAGAAACGAGAAATATTTGGGAACCAGGGATATTTTAGGGAATTTGGGATAATTTTAGGGTAAACGGGAGATTCTCGTGATTTACAATTATTTTGAACTGGAAAAGCTTGTTTGATTGTAGATTTAAGGTTAAGTTTATGTTAAAGATTTGTTATTTACTTTAAATTAATTTAACTTAATTTCATCAAACTGAATTAAAAATTAATTAGTTGGGAATGTACTCAAACAAATAAAATGGCGCAACAAATCATTAACTGAGCTCAACTATATTTAGTATTAGTTCATTTCATTGTCAATCAGCTGATTACAAATCCGTTATTCCTACAGCACAATGTAATTGAAATATACAAAGAGGAACGGCAAGTACAGAAACTACTTCTAACCAGTGACATATTTGTTTATTTACACAAATAATTGAAGGATGTTTATTTTATAATTGGTTTGATTTATAAAATATAACAATTCTTCTTTCTTGTAATTAACGTGTTTAGATGTCGTAAAATGACTAGTTGTTATGTTTTAGACTGACAATTAAAATACATTGGGTTTCTGCCGTATCGTTGAAAAATATAACTAATTGTGAAAGTTACATATAAAGTATAAAGGCGACCAATACACGTAGCGTTTTATCGTAATAGACGAGATATTGCCGACATATAGCGCACTGTGGAGTTAAGTTAGGTTTTTTATTGATAGTATAAAATATATTTAACGACATGAAAATTTCAATAAAAAACCTAACTTAACCTCGCAGAGCGCTGTATTTTGGCAATATCTCGGATATTACGATAAAACGCTACGTGTATTAGTCGCCGACATTCAGCGCTCTGCGGAGTTAAGTTAGGTTTTTATTGATAGTATAAAATATATTTAACGACATGAAAATATCAATAAAAAACCTAACTTAACTCCGCAGAGCGCTTTATGTCGGCAATATCTCGGATATTACGATAAAACGCTACGTGTATGTCGGCATTTCTGATATTACGATAAAACGCTATGTGTATTAGTCGCCGACATACAGCGCTCTGCGGAGTTAAGTTAGGTTTTTTATTGAGAGTATAAAATATATTTAACGACATGAAAATTTCAATAAAAAACCTAACTTAACCTCGCAGAGCGCTGTATTTTGGCAATATCTCGGATATTACGATAAAACGCTACGTGTATTAGTCGCCGACATTCAGCGCTCTGCGGAGTTAAGTTAGGTTTTTTATTGATAGTATAAAATATATTTAACGACATGAAAATATCAATAAAAAACCTAACTTAACTCCGCAGAGCGCTTTATGTCGGCAATATCTCGGATATTACGATAAAACGCTACGTGTATGTCGGCATTTCTGATATTACGATAAAACGCTATGTGTATTAGTCGCCGACATACAGCGCTCTGCGGAGTTAAGTTAGGTTTTTTATTGAGAGTATAAAATATATTTAACGACATAAAAATATCAATAAAAAACCTATCTTAACTGCACAGAGCACTATGTCGGCAATTTCACCTATATCATCATGTGATATATACGTATAACTACAATAAAATCATGTCAAAATATTATAATAATCATAATAATAATGATAATTTAATAATATGAATATAATAATAGTAATTATTATATATATATATATATATATATATATATATAAGTCATTGACACAGATATAGAAAACTCTGTATAGTAAGGTACTCTCAGTTTTTGAGGACATCTCGTTCAAGAGATATATCAAAGAACTAAAAATATTTCATATTTTTTAAGTCATAAAAAGTTATAAAATAAGATATCTGTATAAGGTCCGTGCCAAATTGAAAGTTCCTATCACTTCTAGAAGTGGGCTAGAATTAAGCGCACAAAAAACCATCTGTTTTTCAATTGGACCTTTCGTTAAAAATATATAGCCAAGAAAAAATATTTTTTTGAAAAATTTCAAGATTTTTTAGGGTAGTAAAAATTTGAAATTATAAAATCTGATGATTCAATGACTTATAGTGATTTCTTACGATCGTTCTTAAAAAATTGCAAGTCTCTAGCTCAACAGGAAGTCATAGGTCTGAAAGTAATATACGAAACCCTTGGCTATAACTTGATCCAGAACCGGCATTTTCTTACTACTTAAAGAAAATTATTAACATTTTCAAAATGATAAATAAGTTGTAACATTACATATTCTCACTTATAGTTATGAAAATGCATTATGGTTATAAATGAAGGTGCATGTAAAATATTAGCACTCCATGTACTATAACAACACAACAAGAAATCAAAATGTGTATAAAAAAGGAATTTTCATAAAATGTAACACTATCTGAGGGGTGTAAGAGTCAAGATAAGAGACAAATTCATATGACCAAAGTTGTAGATCTCAAAAAATCCACGGCAGAAAGTACCCTTAGTTTTCCAATAGGTCCTTTTGTTAAAAAGATATATTCATACTAGATGACTGGAAACATACCTATGTTAAGGCGATTCCCAAACCTATTTCCAACTGTAGTGGGCCGGAAGAGGAAAGCTATCGACCTATCTCATTAATCCCGTGCTTCATGAAAGTATTTAATAGTATGATCAAAATAAGGCTAGAATGGTATGTGGAAAAAATAAAATTATATCCGACAACCAATATGGATTTAGAAAAAGGAAAGGATGTTCAGATTACCTATTACATCTGATAGCTGATTACAATGCAGGACAAACCTACAATGAACATGTACTTGCTGTTTCATTAGACCTTACCAAAGCCTACAACAAAGTTAATATCGGAGTTCTGACAAAGAAAATGCTCTCTTTCAATATATCGAAAACATTTGTACGACACTGTGTTAATGGCTCGTTGACCGAAGGGTTACTTTGAAACGACTAGTATCAATCTCTAGGATAACAAGCAGAGGATTACCACAAGGAAGTGCTATAAGTCCACTTTTATTCAAACCTCGGAATACAATTTACCAAATTCTGTTAAGACTTTGATATATGCTGATGACATTTTAATTTTTTCATCCCATAAGGACATTGAGGTCGCTCGAAATAACCTCCAGGAAGCCTTAGGAAGGATAACTCTTATGCACATGACAATGAACTAGAATTCAATCTAGAATTATAGAATTATCTAGAATTCAATCTAGAATTATTTGCCTATTGAGAATAGGCAAATAATTCTCATGTTTATCGACAGATTTTAACCAAACTTGCCGTATATAATTATATATATATATATAGATTTTGAAATTTGCTGAGTACGCAGGTCTGCTGGGACAGGGGTATTTTTGTTTATACTTTGATATTTGAAGGAGATATTAGTAATTATTTTTATGTTACAGTTAAAAGTAAAAAGCTTGCCACTTCTAGGGTTAACAAATGTATTTTAGAAAAATAAAATAAAAAACTCACATTTTTAATTTTTTTCATAATTTCACCAAAAACTTGTTGCCATAGAAACTTGTTAAAATATTTTTTTTTATATTGATATAAAGGTCACTTAACCCTAGAAATGGCAAAGTCGTAATTTACGACGCATTTACATATTCAATAAGAATTGGCAGGTGGAGGCATCTGTCGTCAGCTTATTGTACTTGTTAGACACTATCGCCTACGCGACCGTGTTTCCCTCTAGGGGCCAACAACCGAAACTGCTCTTTTAGTACACGAACCTGCCACCGGGCAGGTCTATAACCAAGTAAGCGCTTTCTTTTCCTAGGCACTGGATGGCCGTGGTGGCTAAAGCGCTGCGCTGAAGAGCGTAACGTTCTAGCCATTCGGAAGTGCTAGGGTTCGAATCCCGACCATGAGCAATCCCAATTTGGCTTGCAAATGTGTGGTGTAGCGGAGTGGAGGGCCCACCTTAAATAAACGGTGACCGGCTTGGGTGGAAGTTGACGGCATTTGTAGGCTTAATTGGGATTGCAGTGGACACCTGTTTTGCTTTTGCGGTTAGTGGTTATAAGGGGGGGGGCATGTTTTAAGATTTTTTTGTTTAAACTTTGATATTTCATGAAGATATTAGTAATTATTTTTATGTTACAGTTAAGAGTAAAAAGCTTGCCACTTCTAGGGTTAACCCTAGAAATGGCAATGTCGTAATTTACGACGCATTTACATATTCAATAAGAATTGGCAGGTGGAGGCATCTGTCGTGAGTTTAGTGTACTTATTCGACACAGTCGCCTACGAGACCGTCTTGCCCTCTGGGGACAAACAACCGAAACTTCTCTCGTAGTACACGAGCCTGCCACCGGGCAGGTCTATAACCAAGTAAGCGCTTTCTACTCCTAGGCACTGATTGTCCGAGCCGGCTAACGCGCTACGCTGACGAGCGTAACGTTCTAGCCATTCGGAAGTGCTAGGGTTCGAATCCCGACCATGAGCAATCCCAATTTGGCTTGCAAATGTGTGGTAAAGCGGAGTGGAGGGCCCACCTAAAATAAACGGTGACCGGCTTGGGTGGAAATTGACGGCATTTGTAGGCTTAATTGGGAATGCAGTGGACACCTGTTTTGCTTTTGTGGATAGTGGTTATAAGGGGGGGCATGTTTTAAGCTTTTTTTGTTTAAACTTTGATATTTCAAGAAGATATTAGTAATTATTTTTATGTTACAGTTAAGAGTAAAAAGCTTGCCACTTCTAGGGTTAACTATAAACACCATTATATACGTTTCACATTACATCTGATCAATAGTTTTGTTAGTTATTAAAAATCTTGAAACATATTTCAATGAGTAGTGGTACTTGGTATCGCTCACACATCCAAGGAAAGCCTCTGATTACTAAATTCAGAGAAATCACTATCTGAATATCTGTCCACTTCAGATATACGTAAACCTTTTTTACCCTTTAAGGCCATGCCACACCGAGCTCGCTACCGCGGCGGACGCAAACTTTTAAAAATCGCTCACCATGTTATCAAATGGGCCAAGCCACACCGAGCTACCGTGTGCCCGTGGGCGTGCGGTAGTGTCTGCCACTACCGCTTGTTGAGCGAATTTTTCAGACTACCGCTGCGGGCGTTTGGTCTTGCGCATGCGCAAAAGGAGCTTCTGACCCAATCAGCCAATTTCCCCTTTGCGGTTATTGCTTTCCTGTAGTTGGCATGTTCTCCAACTAGTGACAACACTTCACTAAACTGTTCTGGGTTTAGCCTGAAGTAGGTTTGAACCTTTCTTCGTCCAGTTCCAAATCTGCCACAAGGTAGTGGAACTCCCCATACGTCTCTCTCTTCTCATTTATGGGGTGAACCCACTTGGACCTCTTACAAGCCACCGAGTTTAAGAGTATCAGTTCCTCGTCACTACTCGAGTCGTCGCCCACCCACGGAACATAATTTTTCAAACAAGGTACATCGGACGACATTTTAATCACTAGTGACCAATATTCTAAGTGATAGCAGAGAGCTGGATTCCCCCACCACCAAAAAAACTACCGCTACCGCGCGGTAGCGGTAATTTTGGTATTGACTGGCTTGAGGTAAAACGTCCGTGTGCGGTATTCCTGTGGCGGATGTCAGTGTGGCATGGCCTTTACAATGAGAAACTACACTACTCACAAAAACATAACAACAAGGACACAGAACAAACAAACACAACGCAAGCGTAACAAAAACGAACCGGCAAACTAGCGAGACCGCTGCCACTATTGGCTGAAAAATCAAAACAATGCGAAATAACAACTCAACAGGTTGCCCAACCGAGCAAAAGAATATTTATAAATGTACATAGCAATACTATGTATCAGGAAAAGTTGGAACTACATAAAGAAATACTGTGTATTTACCGATCACGTGTCGGGACTCGTGGTCTGGCTTTCAGTCCACGCTCGGTGTCACGAGTCAGACTCGTATGTCTACCCCAATGGGTTAAACCATTTCACTGATACTTAATATCAATGACAAAGGTATGTAAATATTCCATTCTAAACCTGGCAAAACTGTTAAATTTAGGCGATTACTGACTGATTTCAATAATTATAAAACAGAGCACTACTACAGATTACTCATGCTGTTTACCATATTCAATCCCTACTATCTCTGTAGACGCCTGGTAGAATGGTGTGATTGGATTCAAAAGAGCCAAGTGGTTTAGTATACACCAAATAGAGGTCGTGGAAGTCCCTTATTGGGAACCCTATCAGCTGATCAACTTCTTAAAGGAATTAGAGCTGGAAGGTGAGCTCTAGTAGTCAATTAGGGCCACCAACTGGGGGACAATAGATCTCAAGTTCACAGTGCATCTATTCATCACATATGTTGTTGCAACATGGTATTACAAGTTTTCTTTGACGAATTGAAGTATGTGAGATAGAAGGAGAATAAGTGTGAATAAATATTCTTAGTAGAACTATAACATTAATTTAATATGGTATACATGAATTTTTCACATTCAAGGGTTGTAAGTTTTGTAACCTACACACTCATTATGAGTTCTTGATCACATCAATAAATGCCAATGGTCTTGGCCAGTCCTGCATATATCTGCAGTGTTGTAGCTCCAAGACAAAGGGTGAATACAGATCGCAGCAGCAAAGCCACCCATGGCCCTGTCACCATCACCTACTCAGAAAAGTCATAATTATGATTCAATTTGAATTTTTAAATCTTAAAAATGTATTCAAAGGTTATGTTACTAAACAATCCTTACAGAGGGATTGAGATTGAGGAAACATCTTGAATTTGTTGCTTAAATTATCTTTGCGAAATAAAATAACCAATTTTATGGCACCTTTATTTTTTTCTTGTACTAATGAACACAAAACACATCACACAGCAACTTGGTACATCAAAATCAGTTTAATTCTCCAAACTCTAGCAGGGCTAGCTGCCTCAAATTTTGAAATAAAAATTTGCTTAAATTTAAGGTTAAGACTATATCAACAAGGACTTAAGTAGTAGAATATACTGGCAGTGGCTATTGACTGGGACTGTGGCATGTCATCTAAACCATAATATTTCCTCTGAATTATGAACTGTCAACAAAATTATTCATGAAGTTGCTGGAAACTTCTAAGACTGCTCACAACCCTGCATTATTGTGTGCCATGCTACGATAGGCACACACAAAAAGTTTATATTACTTATTCTGATTATCAATTATTAAAACTGTACGGTATTGGTGAGAAATTTACCTGTAGTTTTGATTGAACATGGCAAAATTTACTACTAAGGCTATACAAACACAATAATTATTTTTCATTATGGCTTAAATGCCTAAAGACAATTAAACTTAAAACGGTTAAAAACAATCTCAAGGTACCCATGAATTTTGAAAAGTTACAAGAAATTTTCAATTGGAATACTTACTAATATATTTATTTTAAATTATATTCAAAGAACAAATGTTAATAAATAATCAATTAAAATGAAATAACTAAAGAACTTTAAAATACCCCTGTTGCAGCAGACCTGCGTACTCAGCGAATTTCCAAATCAATAATATTATATGTCAAGTTTTATCAATATCTATCGATTAATATACGAATTAGTTATTTGCCTATTCTCCTTAAGATTAAAATGGGAAAGATTATGCAGGTTTGCCGCTGTGAGTATCACTGAAAGTAGGAATTTCTAGCATAAATAATTTTTATTTTGATCATTTATACCAAGTTTCATCATCATCTGTCCATAAATAAAAGAGTTTACCTATTCCATATACGATTAACATGGGAAAAGAGTATGCAGGTTAGCTGCTATGATTAACACATAAACTATGATTTTTAGGCATAAATGGATAGATCTCAACCACATGAAGCTAAAATCAAGTTCCATCCAAAAATATTGGTTAATAAGTGAAACATGAATTTTTCTTATCTCTATATATAAAATTGAATGTATGTCTGTCTGTCTTTATGTCCTTTATGCGTTGCCAAACTACTCATCCGATCGCCATGAAATTTTAGGAAGTTGCTCAATACGTGTCCGAGAAGGTTTTAGTGAAAAAATATTTTCGAAAACCCCATAAGTTTCCATTTTATGGCGTTTTAAATTTGTAATGTTAACCTTATGGAGAGCAAGTTTGTTTACAAAATGTCTACAATGAAAACATTTGATTTCTTAGCTACAGCTGATTGGTTTACTTCCCATTAGCAATACCGTATGCTTTACTATCCAATGCCATCTGAATCATTCATTAATGTTAAACTATGAAGTAAATGTGTACTGTAAAAAATAAACAGCTTTATTCACCACGTTAATAGTTTACGGTTTTAGGGGATTATGTATTTATATTTTTATTTTCTGTCTGATTAAAGTCACGTATTTATATGATAATTGCAATGTTTATATTATTACGTTTATTATAATAATCAGCTGTTGTATATCTTTCCTATAAAAGCCATATTACAGTTAGGATTCGTTTTTGGGTTTGGATTGGATTTGAAAATTGTGAATTAATCCACTCAGATTTATTTGTTTTATGGGAATGATATTAATTTTATCGTTTCAGTATTGTTATTCACTATGCAGCGACCCAGAATATATAACCTTTCACCATGAAGCCGTATTGCTATTCGACTTCAGAACATGGTCAATCTTAAAGTTAACATGTATTTACTGTCAGGCGTTACGAAGTTCGCCGGGTCAGCTAGTCTATAATATTATAAAGAAGAGGTGGTTTCTGTATGTTTGTTTGTGGGTTTGTTGTGGCAAGTAAATGCGAAAAATACTAAACCGACCGGTTTGAAATGTTACACAAAGGTAGATCTTAAACTCATGCAACACATAGGCATACTCATTTCCTTAAAATCCTCTCCGGCTACGCCCTGTGAACGTCCTAAGTTTCAATGTTTACATTTTTAGAGAATGAAAACATAAAATTACTTGAATGTCAACAGCTGTGAATACTAAAATTTGACAGTTCCAGAAGAAGGAGAAGAAGAAGAAAGAGCTGCCGTGATCGTCCTAGGTTTCAATGTTTACATTTTCTAATGACAACATCTGTTTGCACAATATTTTGACAATTTGGGAAGAAGAAGAAATAAAGTTGATTTTTCAGATTAACTGCTGGATCGAAATTAGTGAATTATTTTAAATAATGGAATGGTAGATTTTAAGTTTTTTCCGACGACTGTCTATATTACATCAATCCTTATCCTCTCCCAATATTTGACAGATGTTACTTTGAAATGTTGTAGACACTCGTGTTTTGTCATTTTGTAAAAAATGAAGAATTAATTAACATTAACTTAAATGTATCAGTAGAGCCTACACTTTTCAGCCTTTTTAACCTGTGCGAAGAACGGGTACTTTGGCTAGTTCTTCATAAGATTAACATTGGAGCACTAAAATACAACGTACTGTGTTTAGATTTTTTAATATCTCCGTAACCGTTGGAGATAGAGAAAAACTTTAAGGAACTATATTGTGTATTTTTTTAAGCTGATTCTAATGGTGAAAGATAAAATTCAAAAATTTTTAAAATTACGGGAAAAACGCAAAAAACCATTTTTGGGATACAAAACCCCCCCAAACTACCTGTTCCCATTGGCGGATATGTTTGGTTTACGAACTCGTCCGAGCAAATGTAGGAATACACGTCTCTACCAAATTTGGTCTCGATTGGACCATTTTTACGAGAGTTATCATGTTCACAGACACATATTCCAGACTTGAGTGAAAAGCTACATGCAATTATAAATCTCACTAGGGCCGAAACTCCGTTCATTTGGACAGAAGATTGTGAACGTGCGCTTCAACTAGTAAAACAAGAAATGATCTCTGAAAAAAATCTTGTGTCGCTTTGATCCTCATTTACCCCTCACTCTGGCTACTGACGCCAGCCAACATGGAATTTCGGCAATTCTTTCTCACATTTTCCCAGACGGAAGTGAAAACCAGTAGCATTTGCATCAAAGACATTATCTCACACACAAAAGAAATACAGTGTTATTAAAAAAGAAGCATTGGCTATATATTTCGGAGTGAAGCACTTCTATTCTTACTTGTATGGGTGACGTTTTACCCTGGTTACGGACCACAAGCCTCTGGTTTCCATATTTGGACCTAAAAATGGAATACCTTTGATGGCGGCCACAAGATTACAACATTATCCCATTTTCCTTCAAAAATTCATATTTGATATAAAATATAAGAATACTAGGGATAATGGAAATTCTGATGCCCTTTCAAGACTTCCTAAAAATGTGGAAGAAGCAACTGTTCTTGACTCAGCTGACGTAGATGAAATAGAGCTAATTTACTCGTTGCCAGTCACAGCAGAAGAAATTGCTAAAAACACACAATCAGATCAGGAATTAAATCACATCTATCACTCTCTAATTAGGGGAGAGCAAATACAACACCCAATGTCTTCAAAGGATCAAGAGTGGTCTATTCAGCTCGGGTGTTTGTTGAAGGGAAACCGATTAGTAATTCCCAAGGCCCTTCGCCCGAAAATCTTGTAAGAACTTCACGAGGCTCATGTGGGTATTGTTCGCATGAAGGCACTGGCACGATCATATGTTTGGTGGCCTAAAATTGATATGGATATTGAGAACATGACCTTGAACTGCCCGGGGTGTCAGCAAGTGAGGCATCAACCACCAAAGGCCCCAATACACCATCGGGAATATCCTGTAAAATCAATGCAAAGAATTCACGTGGACTTTGCAGGACCATTCTACGGCTCTTACTTCCTTATCATTGTGGATTCCTTCAGCAAATGGCCAGAAATAGTCACCCTCAAGACAATTAGCACTCATAAACTAATAGAAACTTTGAGGAGATTCTTTTGTTCATTCGGCGTTCCAGACATCCTAGTATCAGATAACGGGGGACAGTTTATTTCATACGAATTTCAACAGTTCCTAAAGGCAAATGGAATAAGGCATAAAAGATCCGCTCCTTATCACCCAGCTACAAACGGGCAAGCTGAGCATTATGTGCAAGATTTGAAAGAGTCCATCAGAGCAATGAACTATGAAGCAGGATCACTCTAGTTGAAATTGCAAAGATATCTCATGGCATATCGAAGGGCGCCCCATAACACTACTGGGCAGTCACCTGCACATTTGTTCATAGGTCGCCAAATACGCTCCCGACTTGATTTGCTTTATCCGAATCCATCTAATGAAATGAATAAAAAAAATGATGAGAAAGCTGATAACAATTACAATCGTAACTTCGAACAAAATGAACCCGTGGCATACCACACATACGGCCATGACAAATGGGGCTTTGGTAGAATCAGAAACCAAGAAGGTCCCCCGCACTACCAAATTTATACCAACAGCGGAACCGCCAGACGCCATTTGGATCAGATTCAACGCACGGACCACATTTGTCTAATGGTCCATCGCTGGAAGGAGCTGACCTGGGAGAGGATATTGATAACCAACTTAATGTTACAGTAAGAGAAAGAGGAGAAGATTCTACGTCTGGTCAAACAAGACCTAGTAACGGACATATGCCACGACCTGACGTTCCTGAGTACCCACCAGCGCCGTTGAGGAGATCAGCCAGAACGAGGAGGCCGTGGACAGGCTTAACCTGTGAGAAGGGGAGGTGTCATATACCAAAGTTTCCTCTTGTACTGATTTGCCAGTTGTCAAATTATTGTTTGTTTTTATCATCTGCTCTTATAAATAATGAATCCTTTACTTGTTCCTCTATTCTAATTATTAAATGATGTTGTTATTCAATTACAGTGATTATTCCATTAATAATTTTATTTCATAGATAAGTGTTGATACATAATGTATTACACCAATACCGAAGCACAGACTCAGAGACAGTTCTTTATTTTTACCGATGAAATTGGGGTTTGGCAATAATACTAAATTTTATTATAAAAAAAACCTGTAATTAGACAATAGATAAAAAATATTTCACAACAGTTTACGTATTATATAACTTTTCATGACATCTACTAACAAATTATAAATAGAAAAGTGATGAAAACCATCGTAAATTAAAAAAACCTTGTTTTATATTTTTTAGTTCATTATGTTGATACACTTATTAATTATTTTTTATGTGAAAACATAAAAAATGGAAAATGTATAGAATTAATTTAGCCCGGACTGTCGCACCAAACGACAGACCGGGTTAAGAACACTATCGGTAAAACACCACCTTCTACCTCAACGTCACGCCTAAAATTGAGGGTTTTCCCTTTAATCGGTGCAAGGGGGCAGATGCTGAAGGTAGCTTGGCGCATAAAATCTATTGCCAACCAAAACGGTATTAAAAACTAAAATACCCAGTGCCCGGAACATGAGACTGTGCGCGAGTAACGCAGGGTTAAGAGAATTTCAGTCAATTTTTATTAAGTTTATTCTGGATAGTGAATATAAGGAACTAAAATATATACTTTGGGTATAAGTACTACAAAGCATATGAAAAAATTAAATTCCCGGCAGTCATTCAAATTCACGCATAGTTTCCAGTTTTTTCACGGACGTAAAAATTCACCCATAATTCCCTATTTTAACAGGATTCCTGGTCCCTGCCAACCCTGCTTGGATGCCACTGGCTGTTGGGGTGTTAATTATCAGCCCTCTCTAAGGAGCATATCAGCCTTAGTCAGTAATAAGATTAAAGAAGGTACTACAATCATCTTAACCCTTCAAAGCGGTTTGACGTGAGTTTCACGTCACGCATAAAAAGACACTGCTGCGGTTTGACGTAAGGCTCACGTCATCATGCAGCCGTTCAGCTAAATGCGCATTGCGTCATTCTCGCTAACCTTGTTGAACTCGGACTGTGTGGAGATTATAGCCAATGAGTTTCTCTACATTGTGCAACCAATTTCGATCAGCTGGGAGTGCGACAGAGACAGATATATGTTGTTTACAATCATAGCCATTTTGTATTTTGTTGGTTGCGTCGCTTTGGTGTGCATACATGCTGTTTACTGCAGTTTTGTGCTTTTATTTATAGTGTTAACTATCTAAACTGATGTTAAATTATATTCTAAACTATTACGTAAATAATTAAGTGTTTATTATGTCTTTCTTTTTGTTTGAAAATGTAAATTAGTGATGTGTTTGTGAGAAACGTTTTTATGTTGAAGTAAAACGGTGTTACTTAGCCGGTTTATTGTAACCTATAATTAGGTGATTAGGTTTTAGACTATTATTTTTTTATTTCAGTAATTTTATGATGGCTAGATCTAGTGAAATAGACCGTTGGTTAGACGACGATTTAGCCTTATTATCAAATGAGAGTGAGGAGGATGAAGTGGACTTTGCCCAACAGGAGCTAGGTCTAGAGGGCAACCTTGATGAATCTGAATCTAGCGACGTTGAACCTGTTTTACAGGTAAATAGAAACATAGACAATGTTATTGAAAGTGTTGTGTTAGGGGCTGGTGACTGCCACATACCCAGACCAATATTTCAAGACAAGCCCCCAATGGTTTGGGAGACCATGGAAGGGTACGAACCTGTTAGGGAAACTTTTTGCAGTGCATCTGGACCTAAAATCCAAGCTGATAGTCCCCTAAGCATATTTCAATTTTACTTTGACAATGAAATAATGGATGCTATCCTAACAAGTACAAATGCCTATGCTGAACAACAAAGGGCTAAGAAAGGGATGGGTTTTGCACGACGATCCAGGGACTGGGTTTGGCAACCTGTCTCAAAAAATGAGCTTTACCTATATTTTGCTATTGTGATGCTTATGGGTATTGACCAAAAACCTAGTCTAAGAGCATACTACAGTAAAAACCCTCTGCTCGAAACCCCAATCTTTCCTAGTACCATGCCTTTGGAACGTTTTCAAATGATTAGTAAATATTTACATTTTAGCCCTTCAATGCAACTATCTGAATTCCAAGGCCCAAAGAAGCTTTTTAAAATTTTCCCCATTATTGAACACTTAAATAAGAAGTTTATGCAGTCTTATGGGTTATCCCAAAATATTTCAATTGATGAGTCGCTAACTTTGTGGAAAGGGCGGCTTTCATTCAGACAATACCTACCTCTAAAATCAGCACAGTTTGGAATAAAGTCTTTCGAAGTATGTGAATCCTCTTCTGGTTTTACATGGAACCTTCTAATTTACACTGGGAAGAATTCTACAATTGACTGCCCCATAGTTCCACCTGATAGTAACAAGTCTACGACAATTGTAATTAAGCTTTTGGAACCTTTATTGAATAAAGGACACACCGTCTGGATGGATAACTGGTATAATTCCCCAGACCTGTCAGCTTTTTTGAAATCAAAAAAGACTGATACATGTGGAACTTTAAAACTGTCGAGGAAAAATGTTCCTTTGGAATTAAAAGCTGTGAGGCTCGACAAAGGAGAAATTTGTGCGCTCCACAGCGAAAATGTGATGGTTATGAAGTGGAAGGACAAACGACTTGTCACTCTCATCTCTACCTTTCACAATCATGAAATAGAGCAAAGGAGAAACAAATCAGGAAAGGATCACATGAAGCCTGTTCTTGTATATGACTACAACAAGCAAATGGGTGGAGTTGACCTAAGAGACCAGATGCTCCATAATTTTCTTTTAGAAAGAAAACGCGGAGTAAAATGGTACATTAAGCTATTCAAGCGGCTTATGAACATTTCTATTTTGAACTCCTACATTATTTGGAAGCATAGCAACCCTAAGTGTGACCATATACAGTTCAGACTTCAGCTGATCATGGACCTTATTCACACTTACCAGTTAGTGGTGGAGAGACCTGTGTATGGGAGGCCAAGCATCGCACCGAAGCCTGCAAGACTCACCGAAAGACATTTTATTGAGCACCTTCCTCCAACAGAAAAAAAACAAAAACCTGCAAGGAGGTGTGTAGTATGCTACAAAGCTGGTTCTAGAAGAGAAACCTCCTTCTGGTGTCCTGACTGCAAAGCAGCACTCTAACTTGAAGGTTGCTTCAAGAATTTTCACACAAAACTTAACTTCTGACTGGTATGTTAAATTATAAATACATGTTTACACCATAGATTTTTTATGTTTTTCTGTAGTGTATTTAATTATAAACAATTTTACAAAAGGTTTAGGTTGATATAACATATACTTTCCGAGAAAATCAAGTTTTAGTAAAACATTACAAAAATTCTAGCAAACTGAAAAAAAACTACCGTAGCAGGGTCCGGAATCCTTTAAAAAACTACCGTCTTGAAGGGTTAAACTAATATCTTATACAGTGGAACTTGGATAATTCAAACTTCTATAATTCGAAATCGCCGACAATTCGAATATTTCACTTGGTCTCTACAATTTTGTATCTTAGCAATGTTAAAAAATCGTCAATAATTTAAATTATATTTTGGATAATTCGAAGTTTTTTTGTACAAATTCCAAACTTTATAGTAAAATAATCAAAGTTTTTCTGTGATTTAATGAGCAGTCTTTGTTATAAAAGTGCAGGAAACTCGTAAACGGTTAAGAGGCGTTCAGGTTTTATTTAGCTACCGTACGGCGCATATTGAGCTGCGTCGCACAGTACAGTCAGGGATGGTCACATAATCAAAACGGCCCACTCTAGCGCAGAACATTGACAATGTACAAGTCAACACGCTCTACTCAGAGAGAGAGAGAGAGAGAGAGAGGGAAAGTGCGGGAGGCAGCACGTGCGGGAGGCAGCACGTGCGGGAGACCGTGCACGCTCTCTTTCTCGCCCCCTCTAGCCCTCTCACCGCTGTCTACACCTTTCGGTACAAACAATACAGCGGATTCTGAGAATTTCGTCGAGCTGTCAATCTCACAACTGTACAAGTGTACACACAGTTCAGTTCAGTTAACAGTTGTTACTCGACCGATACACTGCGTTATTATTGCATTGTTCTCTTTTAGCGAATTTCCCATAGGGAAGAAGCTATTACCGTAGGTCTCATGGTAAGACTTAAGCCCGGGACCATGTTATTTTTTCTTCTTTAGGTCCCTAGAGACCAAAAACAAATGTCGTTAAAATTTTTATATATATATATATATATATATATATATATATATATATGTATATATGTATATATATATGTGTCTGTGAACACGATAACTCTCGTAAAAATGGTTCGATCGAGACCAAATTTGGTAGAGACATGTATTCCTACAAATGCTCGGACGAGTTCGTAAACCAGACATATCGGTCAATGGGAACGGGTAGTTTGGGGGGGTTTTGTACCCCAAAATGGGGTTTTTTGCGTTTTTCACATGTAATTTCTAAAAATTTCTAATTTTGTATTTCACCATTAGAATCAGCTTAAAAAACTACACAATTAAGTTCCTTAAAGTTTTTCTCTATCTCCAACGGTTACCGAGATATTAAAAAATCTAAACGCAGTACGTTGTATTGTGGGGCTCCAATGTTAATCTTATGGAGGATAGGGAAAAATTAATATTTCCCATATTAATGAATATTTTTGGATAAAACTTGATATTTAGCTTCATGTGGTTGAGATATATCCATTTATGCTTAAAAATCATAGTTTATGTGTTTGTCATGGCAGCAAACCTGCATACTCTTTTCCCATATTAATCATATAGGGAATAGGCAAACTCCTTTATTTATGGACAGATGTTGATGAAAGTTGGTATAAATGTTAAGATAAAAATTATTTATGGTAGAAATGTCTAATTTCAGTGTTCCTCACAGCAGCAAACCTGCACACTCTTTGCCATGTTAATCTTATGGAGAATAGGGAAATAATTTTCATGTTTATGGACAGATTTTTTTAAAACTTGTCATATATTATTTTTATATTATTGATTTGGAAATTCGCTGAGTACGCAGGTCTGCTGCGACGGGGGTATTTACTGTAGCACTACGCTGTTCATCTTTGTTCATTTGTTATTTATTATCTAACCTATTTTGAGACCGTATTAATGGAATAAGTTCCAACTTCCATAATTCGAATTTTTGGATAATTCAAAGTTTTACATTGGTCCCTTCAACTTCAAATCATCCAAGTTCAACTGTACAAACTTGGCTACATGGGTAGTTCACCATAAAAGTATAAAGTACTGTTTTAAAGGTAAAAGTACTGTAGAACTTGGATAACCTCAAGCAATGAATTTCAATTATTTGCCAATGAAAATTAACATGGTGTGTACCTGTATGAGTATATCCATGAGTAAAGGCTTGTAGGAGCACACCAGTAACATTATTGTAACCAGTGGTCTGAGGTAGTCGGTAAGGTCGTGCCTGGACCACAGCCATACTAAGGTCACCGTCGTGATATGCTGCACCTGAATAATAATGACAGACTTCAGAATATATATCATTAGTAATAAGAAAAACTTATGAATAGTATAAGTCAAGACCATTTAGAAGAAAGCTAATGTTAAAATAACTGATTAAATAATTATTCTTCTACACTTTTAATTTTTACCATCATTCACAAAAACATAACACTAAATTATTAGAGATATGATATTCAATCAATATTTGAATTCCTGATGAGTAGAGCCAAGTTTATAATAATTACTGGGGATTTCAGTATTAATTTATTTGAAAATTCAACTGACAGTAAAGAATTTAAAAACATTCTCTGTAGATACAGCATGGTTGATTTTCCAACTCATGTCACACAGATTAGTAGACTTGCATTGATAATTTTTTCAGAAATATAAAAACCAAATTTCAGGCTTGATAACATTATTGTCTGACCACAATGGGTAAATGTTGGAGCTTTTGAATCATGAATTAGGAAATTGCAATTATTTTACTTTTAAAAGGAAACAGTTTTCAGCATAAAATATACAACTATTTATAAGAATGTTAAATGAGGAGGATTGGATGCTTGTATATTTTTTACATGTTGAAAATAAGTATTATTGTTTTGACAGCATATTCAAATATTTTTTGACTCTTTGTTTTCCTATTGCTAGTATTAAAAAATGTCACAAAAAAGGATAACAAAGGATTTGAAAGAAGAAAGATACACTGTAAAGTAAACTACACAGGGAAATTAACTCATAGCAACTCAATATTGAAGTAAAAAAAAGAAATAAGCTTTATAAGAAAAAATTGTACAAGCAAGGAAAATATATTTTGATAAAAAAATTAAAGAGCCTCACAATGTATGTAAAACAACATGGAATGTTGTAAATAATAAAACAAGAAAATTTATAGACAATTTAAATTTAGAGGTCAATGATACTATTGTAAGTGAGCCAGCACTGATCCAGTAACTTATTCAACAACTATTTTGTTCATGAAGTTGATCGATAGCTAAAGTCTTCCCTCAAACAACCAATAAAATCGACAGTACCCCTGCTCAACAATTAATAACAAAATTCAAATGTCCAACTGTTCAATAGCGTGAAGTAGTAAAAATCATTGACTCCCTAAAAAAAAACAAATAGTCAAGCAGCTATGATGAAATTCCAGTCATAATTGTGAAATTGGTAAAGTATCACCTTGTCAAATCATTGGTACATCTAATCAATTCCTCCTTCATAACCAGCATTTTTCCTGAAAAATTAAAGATTAAAGTCATCCCCATTTACAAAATACCCCCGTCGCAGCAGACCTGCGTACTCAGCGAATTTCCAAATCAATAATATAATAATAATAAAAATATATGACAAGTTTTATAAAAATCTGTCCATAAACATGAAATTATTTGCCTATTCTCCATAAGATTAACATGGGAAAGAGTGTGCAGGTTAGCTGCTGTGAGGAACAGTGAAAGTAGTCATTTCTACCATAAATAATTTTTATCTTAACATTTATACCAACTTTCATCAACATCTGTCCATAAATAAAGGAGTTTGCCTATTCCCTATATGATTATTATGGGAAAAAAGTATGCAGGTTTGCTGCCATGACAAACACATAAACTGTGATTTTTAAGCATAAATAGATAGATCTCAACCACATGAAGCTAAATATCACGTTTCATAAAAAAATATTGATTAATATGGGAAATATTAATTTTTCCCTATCCTCCATAAGATTAACATTGGAGCCCCACAATACAACGTACTGTGTTTAGATTTCTTAATATCTCGGTAACCGTTGGAGATAGAGAAAAACTTTAAGGAACTTAATTGTGTAGTTTTTTAAGCTGATTCTAATGGTGAAATATAAAATTAGAAATTTTTTTAAATTACATATGAAAAACGCAAAAAACCCCATTTTGGGGTACAAAACCCCCCCAAACTACCCGTTCCCATTGACCGATATGTCTGGTTTACGAACTCGTCCGAGCATTTGTAGGAATACACGTCTCTACCAAATTTGGTCCCGATCGGACCATTTTTACGAGAGTTATCGTGCTAACAGACACATACATATATACATATATATATATATATATATAAAAATTTTAACGACTATTGTTTTTGGACTCCGGGCACCTAAAGAAGAAAAAATAACATGGTCCCGGGCTTAAGTCTCACCATGAGACCTACGGTAATAGCTTCTTCCCTATGGGAAATTCGCTAAAAGGAAGCATGACAGAAATTCAAAATTATTTACCAGTAGATAAATAGCAATCTCAACCCAGAATCGGCATGTTTTTCCCATAAGAATAACATGGTGAGCTATTTTTGTACACTTGGTTTTGCTCAGTAAAAATCAATCCTTATTCATATCTAATCTAAAGCCTCATATTATACATCATTTTTATGAAAATAAAACCAAATTTCACAAAGCATGGACCTTACTGGGTTCGGGAAAGTTAGCGTGCGCTGAGCGCCGCGGCTCATGGCATTGCCGCAAGACTCACCCCGGCATCAACTCCTGCACCTAGCTTGACTAATAATTTTTGATATAGTTAATTTTTTGATTAATTTTTGATCTAGTGTCCTTCTATCTCACTACCTCACTAGCATTAATCCATAACCATACAACTCTCACTTCTGTTTACCAAATCTTCTCTACTAAATAAATATCCTTAATATATCTCCCATTTTAAATTTTTGGTTTTCCTACAATCGACTTAGCCTTCTATGTATAGCGTTGGAATTGTTTTCATTCACAGTATTTGATTTCATACCTATTGTTCTATGTACCTTTCAATCAACTTTGGAAGCACGATCAACCATGAGCAGAAAACTCTCGAAACAACCAATTCTTTAGCAATTGCAGCTTTAGCAGTAGAAAAGGTGTGATAGTGATTAGTATTTAATTCCTTCATGAGAGATTGAAAATTTTTTAGTTATCCGATTGAATAATCTTGACACCAGCGGGAAGATTTAATTGATTTTAATACCCAGTTTTATTCTTAACTTTCTTTGAAAAAGCATATATTAAAATTCAAATGAGTTTTGTCTCAAGTAATACTTTGTATCTGTACTGTTGCATTATGTCAATATGTAACAGTATGACTATGATAGAAATATACAAAAGTAAAGTTTATGTCAGTCCAACTTGTTGAAGAACAAGAGGCAAGGTACGTGTATTGATGGTGTTTGATTTCAATGGTATTATTTACCTTACCTCATAATATTATATGTACATTTCTCAATGCATCTAAACATACGAGGGGGTACTCGAAAGTAACCGGAATTTGTCTGCCGAGGGCGGAGCTTTGGTAGTACGGGTGAGCGCCACTAGGGCACGTCTAGCGCAACTCTTTGCCAGTTCAGTCCCGTGCGGGTCTTTGAGCTAGCACATGTCTGTAGCGTCATTTTTTGCTGTAGCTGTTTCACTGTTGCTTCGTTTTTTATGATGGCAAGAACAACGCGCCGTAATGCCTAACAGTAAATACGTGTTAACTTTAAAATTGCATACATAGTATATGAAGAAAATATTGTTTTCGTCAAAATTTTCGAATTTCAGTTGAGAGTGGATATATCCATTTTGGGGTCCCCTGAATCCAAAAAAGTTGGTTTCGACATGATGTCTGTCCGTCTGTCTGTCTGTGAGTGTGTGTGTGTCTGGGATGTGTACAGAGCTACAGCCTACCCTGTTGGTCAGATTTAGATGAAATTTGAATTGATGTATATATTCACCGTATCTCCAGGTGTTTTTTTTTAATTTTTTTTTAATTTTTGATTTTAATGGTAGTTCACCCCTAAAAACCCTAATAAAATGGGAACAGGTTTCAAAATAAAAAGAAAGTGATTTTTAATATTTTCCATAAGAATAACATTGGACACTCTCAGACAACGTACTGCGTTTATCATGGACACTAAAATTAACTTTTCTCTGGACCTGTCAGTTGTAGACAATTGACTCAAAATATTAATTTGTTTAGTTTTTAAGCTGTTTCCAATGGTGATAGTCAAATTATTCTTTACCTTCATTGTTTTAGCTGAAAATCAAAAAAGCTGATGTTTTGACATTTAAAAGCCCATAACTTTTGAACCTTATTTTTACAGACATGACCTGCATGTCTGTAAAAATATTACATATACAGTGTGTTCATTAAAGTCGGGGACAAACTTCGAGGGGTGATAGTACTCATCAAAATAAACAAAACATTTCCTATAAACATACAGTAGAACCTCGATTAACCGTTACCCTCGGGACCGGGACCATGACGGATAACCGAATAGACGGGTAACAGAAATAATAATAGCGCTGATACAACTTAGCACCTAGACAGTGTTTGGCGTGGCAACATCGAAATTCACTGCCTTGCATTTTATAACCATTTTATCCATTGTAGTCCTAATTAATTTTCATGATTGCTGCGTAGTACTTAATGTGAATTTATTTTAAATGAGAAAAAACAAAACTACGCGAGTTTAAGTGAAAAATACTTTATTAAGAAAACAATGAGATATCAACTGTACATGTACATACTTTTAATCTCAAAACTTCCGTTACCGGTATTTAGTTTTTAAAATAATCCGTCATTTTCTTTTGTTACTTTCCCCGGTGAGCTTTTCAAGCGGTCAAGTTTCTAATGTTCCCGAGAAGAAGCAACAGCGTTTAATAATTAATAGTTTATTGTCGAGTCATAGAACTACACGTTTCTGTTTCTCAGCCATAACAGAAGAGCATGCACTACGTATAAACAGCACTGTCAACAATAAAGCACGTAAAACGCTAGTAGGCATTGCACTCGAAATCGGCAATAATTCCAGTTCACTGTAGTAAGCCACGCACCACACTGAACTGAAATAATACAGTAGCAGTGGAATGCAGAAGACAGTGTAAGGGATTAACCAGCTGGGTCACTACCCTTGTCGCCAATGATTCACGCACAGTACAGGTGTGCAGTACAGTTGTCTCAACTCATCATAGAGCCTCAACAGACGATCTGGCTCGGCGCTGACGCATAATTTTTTTTGCGCTAGTGGGGTGGCGGTTAATAGAGACTGACGGCTAAAAGGATGCCGGTTAATCGAGGTTCTACTGTATGTCAAAAAATCCTTCGTTTAGCCGCTAGCCGCCATTTTGTATTTTATACAAAAAACGTTATATATCAAGAACTATTTAAGATACAGAAACCAAACATTGCACACATATTTATTGGCCAAACAGAAAAATATTCTCAAAGTATCATTTAGTTTACTTTTATATTTTCAAAATGGTGGCGGTTAAAAATATTTTAATAGAAATAAAAAAAAAACCATTAACTTTATAAAAGTTTTACAAGAAATAAAAAAGATTGAGATTTTTATTTCAAATCAAACGACTTTTTGATAAACAAAATACATCCACTGATATGCGAGAAAATGTAGGTTTAATGTTAGATTACAGGGCCCAGGCGCCACCGTGGCGGGGCCGTGGCGAAGAGTCCGCGCCACGGTGGCGCATGGGCCCTGTATTCTAACATTAAAAGTGTATTTTCTCGCTTATATGGCTTGGACGGATTTCGTTTAACTAAAAATAGTTCGAATTGAAATTAAAATTTCAGTCTTTTTTGTCTCTTGTAAAAACTGTATAAAGTTAATGGTTTTTTGTTACTTAAATTCAAATATTTTTAACCCCCGCCATTTTGAATATATGAAAAAAAACTAAATGATACTTTGAGAATATTTTTATATTTTTCTCTATATAAATATGTGTGCAAAGTTTGGTTTCTGTATCTTAAGTAGTACTTTTTATATAACGTTTTTGTATAAAATTCAAAATGGCGGCTAGCAGCTAAACAAAGGATTTTTTGACATATGTTTATGGGAAATTTTTTGTTTATTTTGATGAGTACTATAGCCCTCGAAGTTTGTCCCTGACTTTAATGAACACCCTGTATAAATATATATAGAGGTGTCATATTATTTAGTACTCTGTGCACTATAAACTATCAAATTTTAATCAAAATCGTTAGAGCCATTTTTGAGAAATTTTAATTTTTCGTTATTTGTTAGAGTTATTAGGAATTTACCCTTAAAAATCCTCCGTCGCAGCAGACCAACTCAGCGAATTCCCAAATCAATAACAATATATAATAAGTTTGATTAATAACCATAATAAATAAGAGAGTTTGCCTATTCTCCATAAGATTACCATGGGAAAGAGTATGCAGTTTTGCTGCTGTGAGGTGCACTGAAGTAGGCATTTTTACAATAAACTATTTAAATTTTGACCATGCAACAAATTAAACAATATATGTCCATAAATAAATTGTCCTAAATTCCAATCGCGGGATTTCAGGATCGAATAAAACCGATCCCGAGATCCTGGAACCAGTCCCGAGTTTACAGTTTTTATAAATCTAGGGTCTTTAGATTGGTAAAGACAGCCCTAAAAGAATTTTTTATTAAAGTTCAAGTAAAATAATCAACAGTTAGTTTCATCTTATAAAATCGTAAAATATGGTAGCTTTAGGAAATTTAACCGGATCACGAATGGTCATTATTAAAATTTAAAAAATGAACGTCACATACTACTCACTCTCACTACACAAATCTCTCCCCAACTCGCATGACTGTTTGCTACACGAAAGCCCGAAAGCAACTAAAACTGTTTATCATTAATTGGACATCACGAAGCAAATAAATATCAAAATAAAGCCACGTGTGCGGCTGTGGGATGCCTCGATTCGTGGGGATTCTGCAACGGAAGGACGTTCGTAGCGATAAGAAAACTACTCAGTGCTGTATCAGTATCCAAAAATAAGTTGTCATTTTTGAATTGCACTTCGGTTTTAAGGAAAATTTAAACTTTAAGAAAGGTAAATTAGTAAATACCAGTTTAAAAGGACGTAATAAAACAAATAAAAACTATTATTTATATTACATTATTATTATTTAATATTATTATATTCAAACATTAATGACTACATTTAAAATGTAAAAGACGTGTGTTTGTGAAGACGGCTTTTATTTGCAGTAGTTTAAACATTCAAATCATGAACAAATTATAAAATAATGATTTTTTTCAATCCCGTAATCGAGATCCTGTAATCCCAGGATTCATAGGTACCAAAAAGCGATCGGGATCACGGGATTGAGAACCCTACTTGTAGCATTAGTATATTGATTATCAGCAGCTACTTCTGTGAGTAAAACACGCACTAACTTACAACAGGCATTTTTAGTGTAACAATTTTAAACCGGAATACAAAGTGGATTTAGTACAAAATTCTAAATTATGTTTTGGAAATAATCTTTCATGTTGCTGTTTAGTTGTATGAGTGATAATCAGCACCACTTTTAAAAAACAACGTAAACCAACACCACTTTTAAACAATGTATTAATCATTAATACTTATGGCCCCTTAACCCTTTTGCTGCCAAGCGCCAAGTTAGCTGAAGGCCGCCGACGCGTCAGCTGTCGCCGCAGCCCAGTACCGCCGCAGTAAAATCTACTTATTTGCTGACATTTGTTGTAACAATAATAACTCTGCTCAGAAAATAGCTAGAACTATAATTTTTTTTTGTTTTGTTTGTCTTGAAATTTCCTAACTGGATATACATAATTTATATAACTCACAATAATTTTTGAAATCTTAATATAGTAAAATAAATATATATATATTAAAACGAATAAAATATTTTAATTTTAAAGAATAAAAAAAATTATTTTTAATTTTTTTATATTTATTTATTGTATTATTTTGTAAACACAATTATGTAATGAGAGTACAGTATAAGTTTAAAGATGATACATTCATAAATAAAGAATATTTAGGACAAAGTAACAAAATGTGTATTTTGCAACAAAATCGTTTTTTAACAGGTCATTTTCAACTGTTCGGTTACAAAGCCACAAAAGTACACTTACAGTTGTACTTTTTTCCAGGGTGAATTTTAAAGTACTAAATGAGATTTTCACTATAAAAACACTTTATATGAAATGGTTTTTTATACTGAAACCCTGGAAGCAAGACTTACAAAACTTATAAAAAATGAATTTACCTTTATTGTTGTTGAGTCCAAGTGTCCATATGCACAGAAAATTAACAATGAATACAAAACCTTTGTTTCTGCTTACACACAGATACATTAGTAAATAAAAAAGAAGTAAAACACACTTTTAGATTACATATATACATATATTTTCAACGACTGTTACTTTTCATGGTCACGGGTTGCATTTGTGTTTGGGAAGACATGCGGTGTGACATCCGGCCTTACAGTTTCAAACACCGTTTTACTGCGCCTTCTCTTCCCTTCTGGATTGTTCTTACCACTGCAGACGGAACATTCTTTTTCTTTAGAACCGTCCAGCCTTTCTACCCCAAATCCTTTCTTGTTTGGTGGTGCATCTCCACCCCCGCCTAAATCAAACCCCGGGTTTTTCACAGACAGCCACTCCTCAGCTAATCCATTGATTACCGATGATTGAAATTGCAGTCGGTCCAATGGTTTGTCTGTGTTTACTTTATAAAGGACATATGCGTTAAGCATCATTCGGCCGAAAATGTTAAAAATTACCTTTTTCCAGTGCTTGATACATCTTCTTTCGTCGAGGTAGGTATACAACATTTGATCTGTACTGTCGATACCGCCCATGCCATGATTATATTTATAAACAATTTCAGGTTTATTTTTGATAATGATTCTGCCACTCCTTCGGATGGTATAGCGTACATTTCTTGCAAGGGAATTAGTGGAAAGAACAATAAACTGAGTCTTGTTAGTGACCTTTTCCCTGAAGGCCATTTGCAAAATGGGTCCTTTTCGAACATACACTTTTTTTCCAACCGGGTATTTCCCACGAAGTTGATAAGGAACACCTTTTCTGTCAATTCGAACAGTGCCAGTTAGATTTGTTGAGTTTGCAAACAGATAGCGTGCCAGTTTTGTAGAAACAAAAAAATTGTCCAGAAATAGGTGAAATCCTTTGTTTAGGAAGTTTGCCATCTCAAGAAGTTTGACAACTACTGTATAACCCATACCAAACTCTTCAATCCTGGCCCTATCTGGTTCGTATCGTGCACCCTTGTAACAATAAAATTGGCAGCAGTATTTAGTGTCCGCATCACACAACACCCAAAGTTTGATACCCCATTTATGGTGTTTTTTTTTGGGGATGTATTGCGTCAGAGCAATCCTTTTCTTGGTTCCCACCAGAGATTCGTCAACTGATAGCTTTTCATATGGTGTGTAGTACAAACGGAACACTCTGTTGCAGTGGTCGATTAAAGTTTGGAACCGTCCACATGGGTCGTAGTTCTGTTCCCCAATCAGTGGTAAAGTGTTTTTATCCACTATATACTTGATACTTGATACTTGATAAAATCTAGGGGAAATATTGCACTGCGACCTATGAGATCTATTGTGCCCCCCAGACTAGTCTCTAGTTCTTGCCTAGAGAACCCCCTCTAGTCCTAATGCCTTAATAAAGTTTAGTATAACGAGGGGTTCTAACTTTGGAAAATCCTCCACCGCCACCTGATGTGTTCCCAAGCTTCTGGCTCTCTTCTGACCTATCGCGTCACACTCAGCCAATAGGTGTCTAGGTGTTTCCTCCCCAGATTGGCAGAAGCGGCATTCACCCTCTTGGACAATGCCCATCTTGCTTCGATGACCTCTGAGCCTACAGTGTCCGGTTAGAAATCCCGTCAGTATCCTTAAATCGTTTTTCTTAAGCCTGATCATGGTCTCAGACCTTCTTATATTATGCACTCCAAGCATTTCCTTAGCCTGTCGGCATCCCGGATGAACGGTCCAGGCTTTCCCTCTGGCTTCCTTCTCTTCCCTCTAGCTAGGGAAATATCTGTCCGCCTGAACAGAGCCCCGCATGTCCAGGTAAGGCTACTTACTGCAGGAGGTCGCCCGGTATCCTGCAGGTACCGTTCTAGACACCATATATAAGGCCTGGTGCCATCCACTCCTCGGCACGGTCCACGTGACACCTTGAGTTGGCCTGAAACAAAGCGGAAAAGCAGGGGAGAAGGTGGGAGAAGAAGAAGAGAATGGGTTTGTACAGATAGATGAAGACAGTCTATCCACGCATTGGAGGGGAGAAGAAACGTGGGTAGATAGAAAAGACCCTGCTCAAGAGGAGAGTAGAGAGTCAGGGAGGCTGATTGCAGTGACAGCGCCATTGGGCGGTGGGATCGCCAATCCCTACGCCATATCCACTATATGAAAAAACTTTAGCAAGATTTCGAATCGGTTACGACTAAACATTTTGCCAAACCATGGTATACTTAGAGACGATGAAGTAAACCAATAACTTTCAACTGTGGGCTTCCTGATTATGCCCATGTTCAGGATCACAGCTATGAAACCTTTCATCTCATCAATTGTTACATTTGTCCAGGACCTTAGACGGCTTTTAGGGGATAGATTACCCTCCTGTGACCTTAAAAATGCAGTTGCATATCTATTAGTTTCAACAACAAAAGTATTGAGTAAGGCGTTTGTAAAAAACAAATAAAAATAAGCCAAAGGGCTGGAGTTCCGCGGTGGGCAATGTTTTGGCCCGGACAATTCAGAGAAAGTAAATTGTTCGGGAAACCCTGGGTCGTTATCATCTTCGACTTCGTCCCAGTCACTGCTGTCTGATTCATGCCTTTGAGGTACAGGCCGGGTCCCACCCCTTCCTCGCCTCCGAGTCCCGCCCCTCCCTCGCCCCCGAGTCCCGCCCCTCCCTCGCCCCCATCTGCCCCTTTCCCTTGGTTGCTGCTGATCTTGGTTTGCAACTTGTGGCCTCGTATTGCTCTCTGACAATGCTGGCAAAGGGGGATCATCAGGATCACTATCCTCATAACTTATGTTGCCTAAAGTAGGCGACTGGTTGACAACAGTTTCAATTTGATCAAAAGTGTGCGAAGGCCCCGGAGCATTTAGGTCAAAATCTAAACGGCTAGGCCTATTTCTTACAAGATATTCAATTCTGTTTAGTCTTGAATAACTAGGATCATATGTGGGGTCTTCGTCTGTGTCATCTGAGGAAGTGGCTAGGTCATCCAAAGAATTGTCCCCATCATCTTCACTGGCAACGTCGTAACCGCTCGCACGTATTTGGTTTACAATCGTATCTTCACTCACAGGGGAAGGACACTGTCTTTTGCTCATTTCAATCACTATAATTCACAGCACATAAACAAAAACTATACTTATAGCAATATATACGCACTATTCAATACGTGACACAAAACGTAAACAAACGCTCGGGACAGACTGCTTGGCGCCAACAATTGGCGCACGTAGACACCGTGGCGTCGATCAGCCGGCCGCTGTCTACACGGCCATCATGATTAGTATTGTTTTCGTTGTAGAAGTACTATAAAAAGTGTTTTGAATAATTTATCGTTGCATATCTATTTAGATTGGTTCTTTACGTTTAAAATGACATGTCGTATGTCAATCTACGAGCAAAAATAAGAGCATAGTGATAAAAATACGCAAGGCCGACTAGATCGGCCCGTGGCGGTTTTCGCTCAACATCGCTACGCCGATCACATCGGCGGACTTCGCCTCGTATGGTCAAGCCGATTAGATCGGCCTGTGGCGGTAAAAGGGTTAATACTTGTGGCGAACTAAAAACACAAAATTAAGTCATCAATGTTTTAATTTATGTAGGATTTCACATTGCACGTTAGATAAATGGAATATAAATTTTATCTTAAGACTTTTAAAATACTGTACGCAATTTGTTAAAAATATAGGCTGTCTGTAAATTGAGTTGGTACATACGTAACAGCACAGTATTTACTTCTTGAAAAAGTCTGTGATTGTCTTCTGTTTCTTTTTCTATAAACAGTCCACCATTGCTGCCTCTTGCAATTCTTTCAACACTAAAATATTGGTCATGTTCACATTTCTCTCGTCACGCCTAAGTAACAAAGTGTTAGCTGCTGACACAGCTTCATCACAGCTGACGGTGTAGGGTTTTTCTGGCGCCGCATCCTCGATCACATCGTCATCAACTGCGGTAACGTCCTGCATTATATCTGTGTCTGTCACATCAGCATCAAGGTTGTCTTCCATAATCCATGTTCTAGTCTTCAACTGATTTGGGGGCAAGTTTCACTTCATCACAAAGTTCCATTGTAGCCTCCAAAGCGGGTTCTGAATCGTTCTTGGTTGTAGGATTAAATGATGTAAGATATGGGTTGTTAGGCCATACATTTTTCCAAGATTTGATCAGCGTGGTGTTTTTAACTTGCTGCCAAGCATACGCGTTCAAAATGGCATCCTTAATATTATAATTTTCAAAATAGCTGCAATATCAGCATCAGGTTGACTGACAACATCCATAAGAATGTGCTTGTAGTATTCCTTGAGAGTTTTCATCACATTTTGATCCATGGGTTGGATTAAAGCTGTGGTATTTTTTGGTAGGTACATAGCTTCAATATAGCCATCGGCAGTTTCGATTTTCAATTCATTAATGTCAGGATGTCCTGGTGCATTATCCAGCAAAAGAAACCCTTTCACTGGTAACTTGTTCTTTTTAATTCAGCCTTAACTTGTGGAACAAAGCTGTTATTGTACCAGTCATGAATATTTTTTTGTCACCCATGCGCGACTTTGTGACTTGTAAGTTATTGGCAGAGATTCAACCTTGACATTTTTAAATGCTTGAGGGTTTTTTGATTTTCCTAAAACAAGCAGTTGTAAAGAATGTGTTCCTGATGCATTCACACACACCATAAGCGTGAGTCGTTCTTTTTGCAATTTCCTTCCTGATACCTTTTTTCCTCATCCCTTACAAATATTTCTGCTGGGAGCTGTCGCTAATTTAACCCGGTTTCATCTGCGTTGTACAGCTGTTCTGGAACTAATAAATGGTAATTTTTTTGTCTAGCATTGCAATGAAGGCTTCAATCTCAGACGTGTCGGCAGACACCTTTTCGCCAGACATCTTCATAAATCGTATACCATGACGTTTTTTAAAGTTCTCAAACCATCCATGACTAGCACAAAAGTCATTCTTCTTCGTTATTTCTGTGTAGAAAAATTGAGCCTTTTGTTTGAGTATGTCTCCTGAAATAGGAGCATTCCATTTGCGTTTTTGTTTAAACCAAATGAAGAGTGCTTCTTCGACTTTGGGAAACTCAATGGTTCTAAGGGTTTTCCTGTTTAAAGGGCCATCTTTAACAGACTTTATGAACCTTCCAATTTTTTTCTTTATTCTTCATTATATCATAAATCGTAGGCCGTCCAATTTCATAAAATTTCGCTACTTAAGTTGGCGTTTCGCCGCTTTAACACGTTTTACAATTTCCTATTTCTCGGAGATTGTTAATGTTTTCGTTTGACGCCACTAGTGCTTGCCATTTCACACAACTACACGAACACTTGTACTAACTGAAACAGAAATACCACTGCACAGGGAAGATGTACTACACGCCCAGTCCCAAGGTCAACTGAACGGAACTGCTCAGAAGTCACTGCATGCTTGATTTATTGTCTCCTCTCATCGCGTCTGACAGTGTGTCAGATTACCGAGTACGTCGGACTTCAAGGTGTCGGACTAGCGAGGGCAAGCTGTATAGGCTAAGACTATTATGAAATGTTAATGTTTAGATCTACAAAAATTGTTTTACAGAAATATCTTTTCTAAAATTCAGCATTATTATAATTGCTTTTTTAAAGTTTAAATATGTTTTTTGGATTGAGGTCCCTCCATGTACTTACTCCATATGCAAAGTGAGATTGTATGTCAGCAAAAAATATAATTTTGAAAACTACAATAAAAAGACATTTTCTTTAGAGCACAATACCGGAGTTTATCTTTTTAACACGTTAACCCTTCAAGTGGCAGACCGAATTTTGCATGTGTTGTTGGGAGTGGCAAGCTCATTTTGAGGATTTAGCATTTTATTTTTTATAAAATCCAATTGTAATGCAAACTTATTGTGCAAACATGTGGTTTATCAACTATTAAGCAAGCATTGTCAAAAAGAATACTTAGGCCAAACATTTAACTACTTACGAGTTAGAATGACAGGCCACCGTTTTGATGTGGTTCATTAAGATTTATGTAAGCCAATTTTCAATCACGCGGCTCACCAAAACCACATTTTGAGGGCTTAATTTAGTATGAACTTAAAAGTACTCCATAAAATTTCACCACACCAAACCAACTTATTTTAAGAAATTCAGAATTGGCACACGAGTTCATTTTAAAATAAAAATTTCCTAAAGGATTAAATCTCAGATATTTATTAAGGTAAATGAATCATACAAGTCAACTGTCTAAAAATCATATGATTTCAAAATTTATTTTTTAAACTTATTTATATTATTGTTCCATTCCTAGAAAACGTTTTTTTATTAAAACGAAAATTAGAAAATATTATAAAATTCATTTATTACACTACTCTACATTTTTTTAAGTTTTTGTATTATTCATTTGGCATTTATGAAGAATAAATAAACAGAAACATTACCTATTCAGAAATAAAATGTGAATCATTTAACCAGAGAATTTTACTTCACGAAGTACAATAGGCTGTACTTACAAGGCTGATGTTGGATTCCAGACTTTTCTGTATATATTTCCAGTCAAACTCTGCTCCACGTGCTCCAACCCACAACAACAAGCAGCGAGACAGCACAAGCTCTGCACCCGCCCAACCAACACCCGCTGTAAGTACCTTGGCATGTCCTTTTCCTGGGATTCCTACACATAACAAAACCTTACAGCACTGATACTACGGGGACTATACACAGATTGTTAGTTTTCATCATTTTTGGCATTTACCCTTTGAATGCCATACAGGCCTTCTTAGTGATACGACTCTCGACCTTACGTCAGAGAGTCAGTGCCGCCTCCACATGACGATAACCCGACCGTCGGAGGAGGCGACTGACTTGTTTTCGTGTAGCCGGTTGCTGAACGGTTGCTTTCAGCAATATGTTGGTGGCTCCGTTGCCGTCTCTGTTCACTCCGCGACAACACACTGGACAGTTCACGTAAAGATGCAGCGTAAGACTCACGATGACATCAGAGCCGTCCGAACAACGGTAGCATTTTTTGGTGGTGTATGCCTCGTCTGCCAGTATCAACGTCCTGTCGCTTCTTTTCAACTCGTGCAGCAGTGAGTCGTGGGAGAACTTGCGGTGGCCTCTTAACGTTGCGCGGTTCATGAAGTAGCATCCCGCACCGTACAGTATCGTCATGCTTGCGTCAGGGAAAAACTATTTTACTACACTAGACATAGATCTTTGTCGGCGCGAGCACTTTTTGATTCGCAATCGCGCCAGTTTGCGGTTTTCATACACACAAGTAGGGTAAAATAGTTACTTCGATTCCAGGAGAATAAGGCGAATGGGTAGGAGGAGTAGACTATGGAAGCGGCAACGTAGCCCGAGGGGGCAGTTAGTGGAGCAAACATATTAATGGCAGCATTTCTTCACCCCTAAGACATTTACTTTCACTTCCCATGTGGGTCATCCCTTGTCAAAGTATATCCATAAGCTTTGAAGGCTTTAAATGTGATTAGTCTATGAAACTGTACAGGTCCGAACATATTTTGGTTTTGAACTGAAATAATAAATTGGTATTAACTTTGTTTGGACTTACATTTCTAAGATCATTTAAAATATTCTTGATGAATTAATGAAACTCATGAAGTGCATCAAAACTTTACTGTTTTTAACAGGGAGGTTATATTTTATGATCAGGATACTTTATGATTAGCATAATTTACAAACAATATTCAATCCAAATTGGAGAGGTAGCACCTCTCCATTGTTTGTAAACAATCATTAATCATAAAGGATACAAGTATAAAGTATGTGAAACATGGTATGTGGATGTGAAAGAAAATTGTTTAGTTGAGAAAATAAAACAACTCCAATATATTATGTTTTAAGAAGCTCAGATATAAGAAATGTTGACAAATTTATTGCTGATCAATTAATTAATTAATTTTGAGAGAAAATTTGAATCAACCAACTAAAGGTCATTAAAAAGATGTGTTGAGTTAAATTTGAAATTAAGCAAAAATAATTCATTAAATGCCGGTTTCATATGTTGAACTACCTGATAAAATTAAAAATAAACACCCCCGTCGCAGCAGACCTGCGTACTCAGTGATTTTCACCTCAATAATAATACAAGTATGTGACAAGATTGATCAATCAATACCTGTTGATTAACTATTAAGAGTATTTTGCCTATTCTCCTTAACATTAACATGGGAAAGAGTATGCAGGTTTGCTGCTATGAACACTGAAAGTAGGCATTTTTACCATAAACTATTTTTATTTTGACCATATACCAAGTTTTATCCTCAAAGGGTTGAAAAATAAAAAATTATAATAAAGCCTGGAAAAACAAACCAGTATTTTTTTATTTTTAGGTGAGAAAAAAACTCCAATGAAAAAAGAAAACTTATTTGGGTTATGCGTTCATATGTTACGTGATCATTGTTAGTGCTTGCCATGAACAGCAAGTACTGCATCTAAAATTTGAAGGTGTTCGAGATGAAATCTAGTATTTTAACAGTTGTTATTAAATTTTTTAAACCTGATCCAGATAAGCCGGAATACAGATGATTCGAATCCGGATAAACCAGACTTTACTGAACTTAACCCTTTAAGGGGTAACAACGTTTTAAAACGTCATTATTTGAGAGCTGTTAAGGAGTAAGGGTGAAAACTCAAAACACACCTCAAAAAAGTAAAAAGATTTTTTAATTTTCACTAAAATACATTCCAACATGGAGTAAATATAGTTAGAAACGTGTTTTAGGTTAAAAATACCCTAAAATAAACATTTTAGAACTTTTTTCAATTTTCAATAAAGTAACTAAAGAAAGCACCGAGTGATGTTTAGCAAACGAATAACTCTCAGCTACAGAAATACAGGCATCAATAATAGGGGAGTGTAGAACGCTTTCACTTTTATAATAAATAACAGGTCTAATAAAACTCCATGCCCGCCCCCACTTTTTCCACCGAAACTTCCCGCCGGGACCACGCCGCCTAAGAAAACCTCCACAGATTACCCACAACCTACCGAAAACACATTAGTACATGTTCCGCGAATCTACGTGCCTTTAATTATTAATTTATAGCTTATGAATCAATCTATGTCAGGTTATATGTATATATATGTATTTGAACCAATTTCGTCAAATGTCGTTTTAAAACGTCGCTACTCCTTTTTGCGGAACCATTGAAAAGACATTTTAAAACATCAATCCTATTTTGACACAAAATACCGTACTCTTTAAAGGGTTAAAAACAACAAAAATTACTTAGTAGTCCCGTGGCTACTGACTGGGAACATTTTCTTGAAAAAAAATATTATTGCTGTTAAATATTATTTTACTATTTAACTATCCCTAAATAAATTGCAAAATGGTCAAATAAAATGATCGAAAAAATACATGTACAGTGGAACTTGGTTATAACGTCAATGAAGGGACCACACAATTAATGACGCTATATCAGAGTGACACTATAAAAGAGGTTTCATAATTTTAATTTAAAACCGAGGAAAAATAGAAAAACACATTTTTTTACATGAAATAACACTTTTAATGAAGGTCATTTGAAATACACATAAAAGTTTATGTTTATGACTGACTGAACTACTCTATACTGAAAAAATCGAGTTTAAAAATATCACAATGAAGTTCGGCTTGGTGAATTCAACAGTTGGTTTGATTTTAAAAAACAATTCCAAACACTTGTCTGCTATCTTGCGTCCCTCCTCACACGCTTTTATAACCCACACTTTTTCTTTAATCGGCAAAACCTTTCTCATAACACTTGCCATTATTTTTCAATGCTATATTCGTAAATTAAAATAAAGAAAAACAAACTGTAAAATACGTACACTGAACTAACAATAGCTGCACGAACTGTGCGTACGTACGTACATCACATTGCTTTTACCTGACGTGAGTCACTGACACTTGCCTTGATGACGGCGATAGCGGATATAGGGGAGAGGGAGGGAATTTGGGTAGTTAGCGGTAAGACAGCAATAAAATGGCATTTCTAAAAATAGAATGGGGTACCTAGCTAAACAATAGCCGCGGCCCTCGACCGAACTTTCTCTCTTTAGCTATACGTTGCCTTCATCTCGGCCCGATTTTCTTGACGTTACATACGAGGTTTCAGAATTTACTGATGATACATCCGAGGTTTTACCTATGTAAATACCTATAGCTTGGCGGGACCTAAAAATAAATTACGTTGTACGAGATGACGTTACGGCCGAGGCTGCAATAACCAAGTTGCACTGTACAACCAAAACTGCGACACAGAAAATTCACATCATCAAAGCACAGACAGACGACAGTAAACACAAAACATAAGCTACAATAAACTGCTTCTATCTAGCGCCAGTACAGCTGAAGAGATCAGCATAAAGATATTTGAATAGCCTGTTTTACCAAGTTTCATACTATATAAAATACGTCACAAAATTATAGTACAGTAGAACCTCGATTAACCGTCACCCTTATAACCGTCAGTCTCTATTAACCGCCACCCCTCTAGCGCAAAAAAATTGTGTTTCCGCGTCAGTGCCGAGCCGGACTGTTAAGGGCCTATGGTGAGTAATGACAACTGTATTGCACACCTGCAATATGTGCGTGAGTCATTGGCGGCAAGGGTAGTGACCCAGCTGGTTAATCCCTTACACTGTCTTCTGCATTCCACTGCTACTGTTTCATTTCAGTTTATTATGGTGTGTGGCTACAGTGAACTGAAGTAATTGCCGATTTCGAGTGCAATGCCTACTTAGTGTTTTATGTGCTTTACCGTTTATTGTTGACAGTGTTTTTATACGTAGTGTGTAATGCTCTTTTGTTATGACTGAGAAACGGAAACGTGTAGTTTTGGAACTTGACAATAAACAATAAATTTACTAAACGCTGGTGGTTCATCTCAGAAAAATAATAAACATGAATGTCTGAAAAGCTCGATGGGGAAAGAAACAAAAGAAAATGACGGATTATTTAAAAAACTAAATACCGGTAACGTCCGTTTTGAGAGTAAAAGTACGTAAATGTACAGTTGATATTTCATTGTGTTCTTAATAAAATGTTTTAATAAAGTATTTTTTACTTGAACCAACATAGTTTTGTTTTTCTCATTTAAAATAAATTCACATTAAGTACTGCGCAGTAATCATTAAAATAATTAGGACTTACAATGCCGCCGTTATAATATGCAAAGCAGTGAATTGCGATGTTGCCACGCCAAACACTGTCTAGGTGCTAAGTTGTATTGGCGCTATTATTATTTCTGTTATTCGTCTATTCGGTTATTCGTCATGGTCTCGGTCCCGGTTAATCGAGGTTCTACTGTATTTTGTAGATTCTACGTAGATTACCGCTAACCTCCTCAAGTAGCGCGATGTTAGCACCACACAGCAGCTCGCTGACATCGCTTAGCGTGATATTAACACCCAAAGGGTTAAAGATGTGCGGATATCCGAAGAGTTGGATTGGTTTCAGATTGGATCTGATCTGATATCCGGCTCTGATGCGAATGCGAAGTCCTATAAATATCCAAAAGTGTGGGCAGTACGAGGAGACTGCTGATCATCTGCTGTATGACTGCAAGGGCTTGCCGGGGTGAGAGCTGCTACTCTCGGAGTCATGGAGAGGGGTTGTCACCTTCCCCGGGAGGAGCTGGTCGGGAGACTACGGCAGTTCATCAGGTTTTTGAGCTTGGAAGGTCCATGAAACATTCAATCAACAGGGGTGTGCAAAAAGCCACATGGCTGACGTGCTACAGGAACTTTGTTCCGCCCCTTTGTGTAAGTAATGGAAGTAAGCAATCCCAAAGTTCGGATAGATCATATAAAATTAGCATTCAAACCGAAAGATGACAGTTGGTGATACAGAACATCTTTGATCTAACAAAAATTTTGAAGCAGACATCACGTAATTCATATCCCATTGGAATGAATTAACATCATTGGGCGGTCCGAGGATGCGGTATGATTATTCGATTCTTAAACTACGAATTTAAGTAACCGATTAAATTTAACACGATATTGCATTTTTAAATACAACATCATAGATAGTTGCAGCGAGTATCAGATTGCAGTTTGATATTATTCCACATAAATAAACAAATTTTGTTGAACGTAATGTCTAGTTTTGGGATGAAACCCATTGCTCGCTCATTCACTGGAGAATTCAAAGGTTCTAATTCACTCATTGACAATGTTTGTACTTATTTTATTTCGTCTACTTACTCTCGTAACGTCGTAATTTCAGCTTTGTCTGACCACCATGCTCAAGTTTTTAGTCTGCTTCTGCTTCCATAAACTTGGAGAAGTCTCCCACTTATATCACCAGACGACAAACAAATCACAATAACCTTCAATAATTTAATAATCTGCACAGAAGTGAATCATGGGATGATGTTTTTTATCTTCAGACACAAATAATATTGCATCAAGTTTTGTAAATTCAGTTGCCTTTCACTTCAATATAGCTTGTTCTCAAAAAACAGTAAAACTAAAAAAACCTAGTGGTCATCACCAAATCCGATTAAGCTTTCAACTAATTTCTCTCCTGGATGAGGTCAAACGTCTGTATTACTTCACTAAGGATATGGAGTGGGGTAGTCCATTGCATATTGAATATCGTCGATTGAAAGCTTTGTCCAGGGACTTCATAAGGAGAAAAGGCGGCGTTAGTTTCCAAGAAGATATCCAACTCAAGTAACATTTCTAAAGCTGCTTGCGAAGTTGTTAATGACAATGTAAATCATCGTGAAAGAACCAGTTGCCAAAATTACTCTGTGCATACCTCTGATAACACCCTGATCAAGAATCCTTATGATGTGGCTAATTTGTTTAACCTACACTTTGTTAATATATCTTGCAAAGATATCCCCAGAGTTCAGATATTTTCAACAGTGCATTTCACACTAGGGCCACTCAATCGTTTTTTCTGGCATTTGTAACAAAGCAGGAGGTAATCAGCATCATAAAAACCCTGAAATCCAAAGCTTCTTCTGGTCCAGACGGTGTATCTTCAAAAATTCTTAAAGATAGCCATGAGTTTTTAATTGATCCTTTTGTTCATTTAGTTAATCATTCATTTTCGTCTTGATGTTAGGCCTCTTCATAAAAAAGCTCTCAGTATTAGGCGCTGTTGTTTTTGGGATCATTCCTGTACTGACCGTTGTACTGGTTGTTCCACCAGCTACCTTCGGTTTATACCCCTTTGACCTCATCGGAGAAAGAACATACAGTTCGTTCATCCATACTAAATAGACACAAATAGACACAAAATAGACACAAAACTAACCAATTAACTATTTACCGTTATTTAATAATCGAGTGTAAATTATCAATTTTCAAACACATACGCAGTACCAGTTTTAGTTTTTTCCCAATTCAAGATTGAAAAACACAGTTTCAAAAAATTATTGTTTAATTCGTTCGGGGACCATTTGTAAGGTCATTCTTCACAGTTGAGTATTAATTTTAAGATTTAACAAACCAATTTTCTCAAAATCAAGTCCCAGTTCAGAGGTGCCATTTGTAGGTAGCACGAACCCATAAAAAAGTTTGGAAAAGGTTTTAACAAATTTCCCATAGGGAAGAAGCTATTACCGTAGGTCTCATGGTAAGACTTAAGCCCGGGACCATGTTATTTCTTCTTCTTTAGGTGCCTAGAAACCAAGAATAAAAGTCGAAAAAATGTATATATATATATATATAAATTTATATATATATGTATGTATATATATATATATATATGTATGTATATATATATATATGTGTGTGTGTGTCTGTGAACACGATAACTCTCGTAAAAATGGTCCGATCGAGACCAAATTTGGTAGAAACATGTATTACTGCATTTGCTCGGACAAGTTCGTAAACCAGACATATCGGTCAATGGAAACGGGTAATTTGGGGGGTTTTGTACCCCAAAAATGGGTTTTTTGCATTTTTCCCACGTAATTTTTAAAAATTTCAAATTTTATCTTTCACTTTTGCTTTCTCCCCTTATACATAGTATATGGAGAAAGTATTGTTTTCGTCAAAATTTTCGAATTTGAGTTGAGGGTGGATATATCCGTTTTGGGGTCCCCTGAATCCAAAAAAGTGGGTTTTGACGTGATGTCTGTCCGTCCGTGTGTGTGTCTGGATGTGTACAGTGCCACAGCCTACCCCGTTGGTCCGATTTAGATGAAATTTGGCATGTATATATATAGTCACCGTATCTCCAGGCGTTTTTTTTATTTTTTTTGATTTTTAAAGGTAGTTCACCCCTAAAAACCCTTAAAAAACGTGAAAAATCCAATTTTCTCAAAAGGCTCTAACGATTTTGATTAAAATTTGACAGTTTATAGTGTACAGAGTACTAAATAATTTGACACCACCCGCATATCTGTAAAAATGACGGTTCAAAAGTTATGGGCTTTTAAATGTCAAAAAAATTTTTTATATAAAAAAAGTTTTTATATTTTCAGCGAAAACAATAAAAGTAAAGTATAACTTGACTGGTACCATTGAAACCAGCTTAAAAAACTAAACAAATTAGTATTTTGAATTATTTGTCTACGACAAACGGTTCTAGAGAAAAGTTAAATTTACTGTCTACGATAAACGCAGTACGTTGTCTGAAAGCGCCCAATGTTATTCTTATGGAGAATATAAAAAAATCAATTTCTTCCTTACTTTCCAACCGTTTTCCATGAAACTTGGTATGAAGTGTAAGGTCAAATCACCGAACAAAACCAGCTCAAAAAAGCTTGGTGTTACGGGGGGGGGGGGTTGTCCCCCCCATACAATTTGAACAATTAATTTAACTTTGTCTCTCGTGTTTTATTTTTAGAAATTGGATGATTATTTTTGAAACAATAAATTATTAAATTTAGATTAACTTTGTAGAACATGATAGTTTTATTACAGATTGTCTTTTTTAAATTTACTTAAGGGAGAAAGTATGTGTCAGTCCACTGGTACCGTTTATTTAGAATTGCCTTAAAAAAACTACACAATTTAGTTTCTTAAAGTTTTTCTCTATCTCCAACGGTTACTGAGATATTAAAAAATCTAAACACAGTACGTTGTATTTTGGGGCTCCGATGTTAATCTTATGGAGGATAAGGAAAAATTAAAGTTTCACTTATTAACAAATATTTTTGGATGAAACTTGATATTTGGCTTCATGTGGTTGAGATCTCTCATGTGGTAAACTCCTTTATTTGTGGACCCGGGGAAATTCGCTAAAACTATAACATTCCTTATCGTTCTTCAACTACAACAGTTAAATTTGCTGTACCACAGGGCCCTTTATCTTAGGGTGTATCTTAGGCCCGTATAATATCGTGATGGAAAATGTCCGCAATAAGAATTTAAATAATATCAATCCACCATCACCAATAATGAATTTCAAACAAAGAACTTCTTTTTATGTTTGAATAATCCTGCTTAAAAGGTATTTCACTTGATGTGTCCTTTTTTTATATCTAACATAGAAAGTTGTGACATATTTTTTAAATGTTTTTAACTCAGGTGTGTACCATTCTATTCCAGATTTATGTGAATACTTACTTTTAATGTCTTAAAAATAGAGCATTCATTAAATGAATTTGTCAACAGTGAGTTTAACTTGTTAAAAGCTTGGCCAATTTCACAATATTGTTCCAGAATACTTTAATTAATGAGATAATTTACTTCTAAAATTAATAATTACCCTATGACTACACTAAAATAACTTCCTTCTCAATTTAACTGCAACACTTTTGTCAATTCTACCATGAAAAAATAAATCTGTAAATTGAGCATGTACTCCTGAATGATCTGATAAGTGGGGTTCTATCACAGAACAATAAACTTTCTTCCTATTAAAATTAGTAACTATACTATCTAGGCACTCATCACCCCTTTTGGTTTCTCATTTAACCAGTACATGTTAAAAGAGCTTAGTAAGAAATATTACCTCTACTTTGATTTAACCAATAGTACCTGGAGACCGAGCTTTGCTCGGATAGAATAACACAATTTTAAGGAAATAAATATAAAACTAATAATACAAATAGTTTTATAATTATTGTTTAACTTATGTTGGCAACAGAACATAATGTTGTCAGTTGCTTTCATGAAATAAAACCTAATACCCCCGTCGCAGCAGACCTGCGTACTCAGCGAATTTCCAAATCAATAATATAATAATAATAATATATGACAAGTTTGGTCAAAATCTGTTGATAAAGAATGAGAATTATTTGCCTATTCTCCATAAGATTAAAATGGGAAAGAGTGAGTAGGTTTGCTGCTGTGAGGAACACTGAAAGTAGCCATTTATACCATCAAAAATTTTATTTTTAACATTTATACCAACTCTCATCAACATCTGTCCATAAATAAAGGAGTTTGCCTAATCTCCATATGATTAACATGGGAAAAGAGTATGCAGGTTTGCTGCCATGATAAACACATAAACTATGATTTTTTAGCACAAATGTATGGATCTCAACCACATGAAGCTAAATATCAAGTTTCATCAAAAAATATTAGATAATAAGTGAAAAATTAATTTTTCCTAATCCTCCATAAGATTAACATTGGAGCCTCAAAATACAACGTACTGTGTTTAGATTTTTTTATATCTCGGTAACCGTTGAAGATAGAGAAAAACTTTAAGGAACTTAATTGTGTAGTTTTTTAAGCTGATTCCAATGGTGTATTATAAAATCAGAAATGTTTAAAAATTACATGTGAAAAACGCAAAAAACCCCATTTTGGGGTACAAAACCCCCCCAAACTACCCGTTCCCATTGACCGATATGTCTGGTTTACGAACTCGTCCGAGCATTTGTAGGAATACACGTCTCTACCAAATTTGGTCTCGGTCGGACCATTTTTACGAGAGTTATCGTGTTCACAGACACATATATATATATATATATATAATATATATATATATATATATATATATATAAAAATTTTAACGACTATTGTTTTTGGTCTCTGGGCACCTAAAGAAGAAAAAATAACATGGTCTCGGGCTTAACTCTTGCCATGAGACCTACGGTAATAGCTTCTTCCCTATGGGAAATTCGCTAAAATTAACTTAAACAAAATTATAGTTGTTTATTGAACAATGAAGGCAAAATTTTTTTACTAATCTGCATAAACTCTAAACAAAAATTTATCGACCTCGGTCGGGGATCGAACTCACAATCTTTAACGCATGAGTCCACCGCGTTGGCAATGAGCTAAGACATGATTATCCTGCGATGCGATTCAGCATCTTTTACCCAGGCGTTATTGTTGGAGCTATCATAATTATTCGTACGACTATTAACCCATTCCTGTCTAATGAAGCACACTGAACGTCCCCGTACTTCGCTAGACAGATGTCTAATGATGATCGCCGTGCGTCTCGAAGGGCGGTTACGAGCAAACAATGTACGTTGCCTGCTAGATACGAAATGAAGATTAAGAAGCAAATAAACGGTACCAGTGAACTGACACATACTTTCTCCCTTAAGTAAATTAAAAAAAGACAATCTGTAATAAAACTATCATGTTCTACAAAGTTAATCTAAATATCATTTAATAATTTATTGTTTCAAAAATAATCATCCAATTTCTAAAAATAAAAACACGAGAGACAAAGTTAAATTAATTGTTCAAATTGTATGGGGGGGACAACCCCCCCCCCCCGTAACACCAAGCTTTTTTGAGCTGGTTTTGTTCGGTGATTTGACCTTACGCTTCATACCAAGTTTCATGGAAAACGGATGGAAAGTAAGGAAGAAATTTATTTTTTTATATTCTCCATAAGAATAACATTGGGCGCTTTCAGACAACGTACTGCGTTTATCGTGGACAGTAAATTTAACTTTTCTCTGGAACCGTTAGTCGTAGATAAATAATTCAAATTACTAATTTGTTTAGTTTTTTAAGCTGGTTTTAATGGTGCCAGTCAAGTTATACTTTACTTTTATTGTTTTCGCTGAAAATTTAAAAATTTGATTTTTTAGACATTTAAAAGCCCATAACTTTTGAACCGTCATTTTTACAGATATGCGGGTGGTGTCAAATTATTTAGTACTCTGTACACTATAAACTGTCAAATTTTAATAAAAATCGTTAGAGCCGTTTTTGAGAAATTTTGATTTTTCACGTTTTTTAAGGGTTTTTAGGGGTGAACTACCCTTAAAAATCAAAAATTCAAAAAAATGAAAAAAACGCCTGGAGATACCGTGAATATATACATACATGCCAAATTTCATCTAAATCAGACCAACGGGGTAGGCTGTGGCACTGTACTCATCCAGACACACACACGGACACACGGACGGACAGACATCACGTCAAAACCCACTTTTTTGGATTCAGGGGACCCCAAAACGGATATATCCACCCTCAACTCAAATTCGAAAATTTTGACGAAAACAATACTTTCTCCATATACTAAAAAGTAAAAGGAAATTTAATTTACATCAATTTGTTTGTTAAAGTGGCTTCAAGCATTACCATGGATAAATTTTCTATAAAAACACGATAGATTTTGGAAATACTTTATTCTGCTTTTATATCGCACAGTTATTTTAGCCTTTAGTTTTTACAAATTGTTTGCGCTGATGACTCATTTCCATGAAGTAGTCCGGACCATCCGGCCTCTGAACCATCTGAGTCCGGACTAAAGGGAGTCGATTGTAGGGTGTAATAAATTCTCATAGCAACCAATTGAAATTATTGATATATTAAAATGCATAAATAGCTTAAGTAATGCACGTAGTGAGGACTATTATGGGTTGTCCAATAAGGTTATGATGGGAATTGTTCGAGAGATAGCTCATCCATTAACTTTTCTATTTAATAAAATGTTGGAAGAGGTACTTAAGTTTAGTAAAGTAGTACCTGTATACAAAAAAGGGGATAAATTAAATCCATTGAGTTATCGGCCCATTTCTTTTGTGCCCATAATTAGTAAAATATTTGAATCATGTGTAAAGGGTCAATTAAATACTTACTTCATTGATAATATTCTAATCTGTGAGGAACAGTTTGGTTTTGTGTCTGGAAAAAACATTATTAAAGGAGTGGAAAATTTGATCAGTAAAGTTCTTGTTAGTTTTGAAAATAAAATAGTATCATCAGCATTACTGATTGATTTAACAAAAATTTTAGAATGTATTAATCAATCACAAGGTTTTAAAAAGGAAGTTAAAAGGTATGGTATTATAAATAAGGAGCTAAAGTTATTGTCTTCTTATTTAAGAAATAGAGAACAAATGGTAGTCCAAGGATAGAATAAATCTTTCTTTAAAACAATAGAGACTGGGGTCCCCCCAAGGCTCAGTACTTGGACCTTTACTATTTATTATTGCTATGAATGTTTTTGAATGTTTATTGCTATGAAATGTACCTTCTCCCTCAGTACTATATGCAGATGATACTACCCTTATTACCTGTGATAAATACTTAAATTGCTTAATAGAGAAGGAAAATAATGCATTTGTAATGCATTTATATTGGTTTAGATTTAACTCAATGATTGTAAATAACCAAAAGACTGAAATTATTATATTTTCTTTAGATTGTTCTATTTGTGAGGATGTTAAACCTGTTAAGCTGTTAGATATATACATGGATAGTATGTTAAGCTGGGATTGTCACTGAGAGAATTTGTGTAGAAAATTATCTAGATTAATATATTTAGGAGAAATAATACTTAGGAAATAAAGAACATGTTTAACTCCAACATGATGATGATTCCTGCATATAATTCCTTATTCCTCTCACACACCAGGTATGGGATAACCTTGTGGGGGAACTTTTGTGGAGCACAAACTGTTTTGAAATGGCAGAAAAAAGCTTTGAGAACAATAAAATATTTTCAAATTGGGATTCTTGTGTGACAATATTTTTTGAGTACAAAATAATGTATCTCCCTAATCTTTCTGTTAATTACTGCCTAATGGATATTAAGAAATCATTATGAAATTTTTCAGTTAGAAAAGATACTCACAGTTACCCTGTGACTATTAGAAATAATTATAAACTTGAAACCATTCCAATAAGCCTTGAGAAAACCAGGGGAAGCCATGTGTTAATGAAAATAAAATTATTTAATACGTTCTGCATGCTATGTGTCCTTAAAAATTTTTGAAAAAGTTATTTCAAACTGGCTTAGAGAAACTGTTTTTAACACCATAGATAAATATTTGAACTGTGATACTAGTGTTTTAAGTACTTCTTTATAAATATTGTTGACAACACATTGTAATTTAATTAATTTGTGTAATTTAATTAAATTTTACTCTGTTTAAGTCTTTATTGTTATTCTTGGTTTTTACCTACTTGTCTTTAAGTTTTTGTTAATTATTACCGATTTATCAATTTATTTATTATTATACATTAGATATTAATGCATCTGGATTGTAATGTATATCAACAATCAATCAAGGGTTATGACTTTGTCAATTGCACTTATGTGTTTAAAGGTAATAAAATATTGATAAATATATTTTTATATTTTATGCTCTTAGGTACATACCTAGACAATTTGTTCTACCAAAAATTAATAAAGCTCACAAAACTACATTTTATAACATATTATAACTTTGCACATGCTTTCTATTATACAAATAAAATCTAAAGTATGACTTTTTGTATCATAATAGCCCTGGTTGCCCTACTTTAAATCTAATCAAGTCTAATCAGGAAAGGTCTATAATCTTTAAATCTAAATAGGCCTAAAATATGTTCTAAATGATTAGGCCCAGTTATACAGTGCAACTTGGTTATTGCGGCCTCAGTTGTAACGTCAACTCGGATATAACGTTATTTATTTTTAGGTCCCACCAAACTAGAGGTATTTGCATAAGTAAAACCTCGGATATATCGTCAGTAAATTCTAAAACCTCGTATAAAACGTCAAGCAAACCAAGATGAAGGCAACGTGTAGCTAAAGAGAGAAATTTCGGTCGGTTTTGCAACGTGAGAGCTATTGTTTAGCTAGCTAGATTTCCCATTCTATTTTTAGAAACGGCATTTTATTGCTGTCTTACCGCTAACCACCCCAACCCCAACCCCCTCCCCCTACCCTATATCCGCTGTCGCCGTTATCAAGGCCAGTGTCAGTGACTCACGTCGCGTCAAAGAACTGTAATACCGTACGTCTTTACCTACAGTTCGTGCAGCTATCGTTAGTTAAGTGTACGTCTTTTACAGTTTGCTTTTCGTTATTTTAATTTAGGAATACAGTATTGAAAAATAATGGCAAGTGTTACGAGAAAGGTTTTGCAGATTAAAGAACAAGTGTGAGTTATAAGAGCGTGTGAGGAGGGACGTAAGATAGCAGACGAGTGTTCGGACTTGTTTTTTAATCGAACCAACAATTGAATTCACCAAGCCGAACTTCATTGCGATATTTTTAAACTCGATTTTTATACAGTATAGAGTAGTTCAGTCAGTCATAAACATAAACTTTTATGTGTATATCAAATTACCTTTATTAAAAGTGTTAATTTCATGTAGAAAAATGTTGTTTTCTATTTTTCCTCGGTTTTGAATTAAAGTTATGGAACCTCTTTTATAGTGCCACTCTGATATAGCGTCATTAATTGTGTGGTCCCTTCAATGACGTTATAACAAAGTTCCACTGTAATTTGTCCTTACAATAAAATTTTATGATAACAACCCAAAATAATTTTTTCGCTGTTTCTGTCAAAAACATTTCATAGTCCTAGAGTTACACTGTTTTTGTTAATGTTTAAACTGGTTTAAATATAACGAAAAGTGTTCTAAATAATTTTTGTTGTCATTATTTAACAAATAAAACAATGGTGTTTTTTACAGCCAAATCCGAAGCAATTTTTACCGCTATTACTGTTCATCTTTAAAAAGTGTTGTAGCCTATATACTATATATTTATAACCATTTTGAACCCATCACCCATGTAGAAATTTAAATATCACTCTGTATCACAATAGCCCCATACCTGTATCACATTAGTACCATTTGCAAGGGCTTATGTGAAACAATTATTTATATATTTTATGCTCTTAGGTACATAGACAATTTATTCTACCAAAAATGAATAAAGCTCACAAAACTATGTTATATCTTTGCATTATATAGCATTATTATGGCTTTGTCCATGCCTTCTATTATACAGGTACTATGTAAAATTATGACTTCATATCATAATAGCCCAGGTTTACCCACTATTTTGATATAATGGACTATTTTTCGTTATCACATAAGTTCTCTGGGTTTGAGCAATACGATTTTAAGAGTTGCCAAATTTACATTTGGACTATTTCATCGGTCGGTGTTCACATAATCAACAAATTTTCTACTCAATATAATTAAGAATTATTATTTATTAATCTGTCCATGGTTTATGTAACTAACTTTTATGAACTGTTGATGTTATTTACTGACGAATTATAAGTTTTCTGTTGATTTCATTCATGAATTACGCCAAATAAAAAAATTTGTTACTTTAAAATGCAGTGAAGTAAAAATTTTAGTTTTTAGCCTATGAAGAATTTATGATTTTTGATGTCCAATCTAATAACTTTGTTAACATTTTATTGATTTTTATAATTTACTCTTAAATAAGTGTGATCCAACTGTGTTATTGCGAGTATCCAAATCCGAAAATTATCCGATCCGAACCTTAACTATCGGAACCGAACTTTAGCCATAAAATCCGAAAAAAAAAAATTATTATCTACACTCCTCTAATTTCTAAAGCTAAAAAGCAAAATCCCTTCATAGGGATATAAAAGCCACAGGATTAAATTCTGTGGCTTATATGAATAATAATTATTTATATTCACTTTAAATTAAATTTTAATTTTTTTATAGGGTACCTGGTACCTACCTGCTAAAACAAGGTAGAGACCACCTAAATCTGCAAGGTCCACTGTAGCTTTCAGGAATTCCTAAAAAATTAAATATTATTAAGTACTTTTTCTCAATAATTTATTAATACAGTAAAGTACCGTTTAACCGAGCCTTGGTTAACCGAGGTTCCGTGTTATCCAAGATTACCCTTGGAGAGTTAATCTTCAAATATTTACCATGAATTGGAAGTAGCCTTTGAAGATTTTTGTAATGACTGGATTATAAATTTAATAATTATTTTCTTTCCTTATTGCAATTGTATTCATTGTCCATTAATTTGTTTTGCATTAAACCGAAAAAAAAAATTACTCATACAGTTTTTACTTTATGTGCTTTATTCTACTGAGTTTTTGACTAACCGTGGTTTTTACAGTCCGCAAATAGAACTCTATTTTAGATGGGACATAAGTTTAGCTTAACCTCAAAACCTCGAAATAGCATACACCAGGGTCCCGGTGTTTTGAACTATTTGGGACCGAACTCTGGTAATTTTTAAGTTGTTTGGATTATCTGGAAATGCAGTGTAAAGTTACATTAAAAGTACTGCACAGTAAAGTTCGGTTAATCCAGGATAATGTGGCGGGGTCCCGATCAGGGTAGCTGAAAATCCTGATGATCTGAAACTATACTGAAAATACACCATTATAGATATCCACGTCGCATAGACAACGATCGTGAATAGTGCTTGCAATATTAGTGCTGCAGACTGCATATAAACTCTGTATAACATCATGCTAAATATCACAAGCGTTTAACATATTATTTAGATTCTTATTGCGGACATTTTCCATCACGATATTATGTAAAACAAAGTTTCACGACGTTTCGGGATCTGGAATCTGATCCCGTCCTCAGGTGAACTAATATCTAAAACATAGCACAATTAATTAACATATAATCCGGACCAAACCGGTATAAAGCTGAAAACATAAAAGTTTACAGCAGTCAAAAAAACTTACAAAAGAACCATACACTAACCATTACACAGAAAAGAAACCAAACACGTCCGCTCGTCCCGGAGACTCAAAGACAACTGACAGGAATGGGCGTTTCCCACCGGAACCGGAAACAAAATGGCCGCCGCCAAAATCCTAAATCCAGGTGAAACTTGTCCAACACGATTTATTATTATTATTTTATATTACATATTTAAAATTTATTTTGAATTTTATTAAACGTCAAATGTTAATATTATTAGTTTTAGATAAGAAATAAAAAGCTCTTCTTTTATTAAAACAATCTTCATTCAAACCAGATTCGGTAGGCACTTTGACCGTAAAAATAATTCCAAAACACACAACCACTTTAAATCAAACCTCAAACCCAATCCGGATACTTGATACTTGATAAAATCTAGGGGAAAGATTGAACCGCGACCTATGAGATCTATTGTGCCCCCCAGACTAGTCTCTAGTTCTTGCCTAGAGAACCCCCTCTAGTCCTAATGCCTTAATAAAGTTTAGTATAACGAGGGGTTCTAACTTTGGAAAATCCTCCACCGCCACCTGGTGTGTTCCCAAGCTTCTGGCTCTCTTCTGACCTATCGCGTCACACTCAGCCAATAGGTGTCTAGGTGTTTCCTCCCCAGATTGGCAGAAGCGGCATTCACCCTCTTGGACAATGCCCATCTTGCTTCGATGACCTCTGAGCCTACAGTGTCCGGTTAGAAATCCCGTCAGTATCCTTAGATCGTTTTTCTTAAGCCTGATCATGGTCTCAGACCTTCTTATATTATGCACTCCAAGCATTTCCTTAGCCTGTCGGCATCCCGGATGAACGGTCCAGGCTTTCCCTCTGGCTTCCTTCTCTTCCTCCTTTAATTTCTTTTTGAAAAAGGAGTCCTCCAGTGCACAACCTGGCTCCGGTCCAACAAAGGGGGTGGCTGCCCCTACCCTAGCCAGTTTGTCTGCTACTTCATTCCCCTGGACACCTTGGTGCCCAGGTACCCAAAGTAGTGACAACCTGTTGTTCTTCCCCAATTGATCTAGACTGCTCCGACAGCCCCAGACCATCTTGGACCTGAAGGCTGCTGAGCTCAAGGCTCCAATGGCAGCCTGACTATCTGACAGGATCACAATCTCCCTTTTCATGTATCCTCTGCTTAGGTTGAAGTGTGCACACCTTTCTATGGCCTTGACCTCTGCTTGGAATATGCTGGGGGAACGCCCCAGTGATTCGTTGTATTTGATCCTGGGACCAAAAACCCCTACACCAGTCCCCTCCTCGGTCTTGGAGCCATCAGTGTACCACCTGATGACCTGATTCCCGAGGGAATTAAGGGTTTTCCCGTCCCAGCTAAGTTTATTTCCTAGCTCCACATGGAATTTCCTTTCAAAGTTATACTTCCTTACCATGGAATCCCTTGGTTGTTTCATCAGGTCCTTTAGGCCTGGCGGAAATAGCTCCCCGCGAATTGTGGAGGAAGTGTCAAAGCCAGTCTTCTCCATTCTAAGCAAGGGCTCCCTTGCTGCTCTCTCTACCACAAAGTGTAGGGGTGTTAGATTCAAGATCACCTCCAGGGCAGCAGTAGGAAAGGATCTCATAGCTCCTGTAATGATAACGCATGCCAGCCTCTGTACTTTCTCCAGGGCTTTCCTTATTGTTTCAACTTTGGTTCTACCAGCCCAGACAACGCACCCATACGTAATGATAGGCCTCACTAACAGGGTATACATACTTCTTAGTATACCCCCTTCTTAGTAGTACCCAATCCGGATGATTCGGAACCAGATGAGCCGGACTTTACTAATAAAATCCATGACTGAACCGTGACAAAGTGTTCCTGCAGAGACCGTTATGGACGCGTCATTAGAAATATAAAACACAGCACACACATTGAACAAAAACGAACAATGATAAAACAGTGTCATCTTGTCTAAATCGGGATAATCTAGTTTTAATGTGATTGCGGTCACTGCTGGAGATGTAAAGTAGTTCGCCGAAAAGCGATGATAAAAAGTCGGACTGTCAGAATTGAATCTATTTAATGTACTATGAGTGTAGCTAGACATCAGCCTACGCCATCTCGAGCAACAGTGTACCGCTACATCCGAATGCTTGATGTTTATGAGACAATGATGCAACTTTGCATTGGCTAACAGGATTTCTCTATTATGACGATAATTGAATTTTTGGTTCCAAAAAGTAAGTTATTGTATTTAATTAACATTGTGTACGTAGTAACGTTTAATTATTAATACTGTGCTATAGGCTAAATTGTTATAATTGAGATTCCATTGCTTGGTTTTTAACCCTAGAAGTGATAAGCTTTTTACTCTTAACGATAACATAAAAATAATTACTAATATCTTCTTGAAATATCAAAGTTTAAACAAAAAAAGCTTAAAACATGCCCCCCCCCTTATAACCACTAACCACAAAAGCAAAACAGGTGTCCACTGCAATCCCAATTAATCCTACAAATGCCGTCAACTTCCACCCAAGCCGGTCACCATTTATGTAAGGTGGGCCCTCCACTCCGCTACACCACACATTTGCAAGCCAAATTGGGATTGCTCATGGTCGGGATTCGAACCCTAGCACTTCCGAATGGCTAGAACGTTACGCTCGTCAGCGCAGCGCTTTAGCCACCACGGCCATCCAGTGCCTAGGAAAAGAAAGCGCTTACTTGGTTATAGACCTGCCCGGTGGCAGGCTCGTGTACTAAAAGAGCAGTTTCGGTTGTTGGCCCCCAGAGGGAAACACGGTCGCGTAGGCGATAGTGTCTAACAATTCCACAAAACTGACGACAGATGCCTCCACCTGCCAATTCTTATTGAATATGTAAATGTGTCGTAAATTACGACTTTATCATTTCTAGGGTTAATTTAAACAGTGACCTTTTACCACCATCAGGTAGTTTGGATTAGCTGGATGTTCGGATTAACAGGACTCGGGTATATTTATTCAAAAGCTTGAAATGACAAACGAGTAAGATCTACTTGAGCAAACTGTGCCTTGCCAACACTTTAGTAAGAAAACGTTTCAACTAGCCTTTAACTCTATAAGAATACGTATACTAGTTTTCATATGTTATCGCCACCTTATTATTGACCACCCAAGAAAGTTACAACATGCATTGGTATTAACACAAGGTCCGTACAACAATAATCAGCAAAAACTTCCTGTCACTTTTTCCGCTTGAACCCCCTCAGATTATGGACTAAAAAAGTAATAAGCTAAAAGGGCTGACTAACAGGATTTCACAGTTCTGATTATGAAATTTTGGTTTCCATTTCCGATTCTGCACTTAATGTAGTGTGAGAAGCAAAAATAAGGTGGGTATAATTTAATTTTAATTTAAGTTGAACTTAAATGTTTGCGCCGGCTACGGCTGAACAGCTAGCCCTGCAGTGTGAGGAGCTGCCACAAACCACGCCACCGTCGGTGGTGGGGGAAGGAGTGAGGAGCCCTGGAGACGGACGACGACCGAGGGTGCAGACCAAGCGACACTCGCTCGCCGGCTCTCGGACATGCTTGTAGTGGTTGACCTGCTTCCACAGTAGTAGGAGACCAAGGGGTAGACAACAAGGTCCGCGGTACAGTAAGTCCAGGATAGGCCCCTTGTTTGCCTTTCCTAGCTTGTTTTGATTAATAGTAGGATTATTAATCAGTTTAGACAACGTGATCCGTGGTATAGTAAGTCTGGGATAGCCCCCTTGTTCGCCTTTCCTAGCTTCTTTCGATTAATAGAAGGATTATTAATCAGTTTATTAAAGATATATTTTAGTTTTTCCGAGAAAGGAACTTTTTATTTCATTATTATAGTTGAGTTGATTTGTGTAGTAGGCAATTTGAGTAAGCACCTAGGTTGTGTATTAATTCAGTTAAGAGTACAGGGCTCAAGTAAGCTGGTGTTTAATTAATAATACAGCTAGTGTACAAAGGCTGTAATAAACCTGGTGTTGCAAAGGATAATTCAGCTAGTACAGGGCTGGAGTAAGCCTGGTGTTGTGTGAGACAGCTAGGATCCAGGCTGGAATAAGCCTGAGGAGAGAATTAAAGTAATTCAATTGATAATAAAGAATAAAACCTTTTCCAAATTGTTTTAGGGGTTCGTAGGGCGAGGATGATACACACCCTCTTATGACTGTGAATTAAATGGTGAAGGATTTCTGAACCCTCACGAACAATAGGAAATAAATTAATTAGTTTTCTCAAAATTAAGATAACCGAATCCTGGTCAACTGAGTGTCCCTGAGGCTATCCGTGGCAAATAACAATGAGACGACTCGAGTAGCAATTTAATCCATTACAGTGGATTCCATTATATAGCTTTAGAGAGTGAATATGAATCACGATATTTATACTTTGTACACAGGTGACAAATAAAATCAGAAAAATTGCTAATCTGCTATTTAAATTAAATAAAACCCCCAAAAATATAGGTAATAAGTGATTAAGATAAATTGATTAAATCATAAAAATAAATACCCCCGACCCAGCAGACCTACACCCTAAGTGAATTTCCTCACCTTTAATAATAAATAACCTATACAAAACATCCATGGCTCATGTATAAAATAAGCGAAGTCAAGTAAGATCAATGCCCTCGACATAGGGTGAGGCAGAGGTACCCTCCTCGATAACTCAAAGACTATGATACATAAAAGTAAGACAAGCGGGAAGAATGTAATATTGTCTATTTTTAACCATATGTTTTTTTTGTTTGCATGTTATTCTAATGTTTACTACTTACTGATTTGTGTTCCTTTATGTGCTTAATTATAAGTGTAATAAAACCTTACACAAGGTATTTTCATTTATTAACTATGCATTTCTTTTGTTTTTTAATCACTCTCAGGTATCTACACTTTTGACTAACCCTGTATAACTCAGTAGCCATTTGACATAGAGCAAAGACTCGTGTTACTAAATTGTTTGTTGTTGAGCTGATTTATTGGTGCTAAGAAAATCCATATAAAAAAATTATCCAAAAAGTTAAAGAAAAACAATTTTGGGGTCTCAAATCCCTTTAAACTCCTTTCAGACAGAGCAATGTACCTGGTTTTTTAACCTAGGCTACAAACTAACCTTTACATGTACGCAGCAAATTTCATAAAGATCTGACCATTTTAACGACATCTATCAGTGTACAGTATAAGTATATAAATAAATATACAGGGTGTTCATTAAAGTCGGGGACAAACTTGGAAGGGTGATAGTACTCATCAAAATAAACAAAAAATTACCTATAAACATTTGTAAAAAAATCCTTCGTTAAGCTGCTAGCTGCCATTTTGTATTTTTTACAAAAAACCTTATATATCAAGAACTATTTAAGATACAGAATCCAAATTTTGCACACATATTTATTGGCCAAAGAGAAAAATATTCACAAAGTATCATTTAACTTGCTTTTATAGTTTCAATATGGCGGCGGTTAAAAATCTTTTAATTAAGATAACAAAAAACCTATTAACTTTATACAATTTTTACAAGATACAAAAAAGATTGGAATTTAAATTTCAAATCGAACGGTACTTTAGTGAACGAAATCCAACCATGGATAACCGGGAAAATGCAGATTTAATGTTACATTACAGGGGATTTCGTTCACCAAAACCCCGTTTGATTTGAAATTAAAATTCCAATCTTTTTTGTTCAGTGTAAAAATTGTATAAAGTTAATGGGTTTTTTGCTATTTTAATTAAAAGACTTTTTACCACCGCCATTTTGAAATACAAAAGCAAGTTAAATGATACTTTGTAAATATTTTTCCTTTGGCCAATAAATATGTGTGCAAAATTTTGTTTCTGTATCTTAATTAGTTCTTGACATATAACGTTTTATGTAAAAAAATACAAAATGGCGGCTACCGGCTAAACGAAGGATTTTTCGACGAATATTTATAGGTAAATTTTTGTTTATATTGGTGAGTACTATCACCCCTCGAAGTTTGTCCCTGACTTTAATGAACACCCCGTATACAGTATATCCTCTCATACCTAGATCTCTCATATCCGGACCCTCCAAAATCCGGATGTGATATCGAAAGAATGCAAAAATTTAAAAACACTCTAGGAGACCATGTTTTAACCCAGTAGTCGCGAACGATGTCTGTTAGTAGCGCGCCGGTCGCTGAACACGGGTGAAGCAATGTGAACAGCAATAATGTTCCAAAGGCGGAGTGAAGGGAACGATGAGTCACCCTAGTCCCTATGCGCTACTCTCTGTATTCTGTGCTATCTGGCGCAAGGTCACTGACTCACGAAACAATAAATCTCCCCATCTCACCTGTCCTTACCCACCCCAATAACCAACGCCCATCACGTGAACTGTAGTGACAACACCTGTGGGTGTTGTCACTACAGTTACATATTTTTGGAGTTTTGATGTTACAGTACTGTATTTAAGTGTTAGTATTACAGTACAACCTCGATAATTCAGCCTTCAAAAATCTGGACCTTCCAGTAATTCGGCCGACCATAACGCTTGTTACACATTGGGCAGTTTCTGCCGCGGCAATAATTTCGCGTCGCCGCCATTTAAGCAGTCGCCTGAAATATTAAATGGAAGTTACACACTGGGCGGCTGAAATGCCGGACGGTCGTATTGCTGTCGTTAAGCACGCAGTGGCATATGTGACCAAATGCAAGTCTACACATTTGGCGATTTTGTTGTCGCCGTTGCCGCCAGTTGCCTCAGCGAAATTAATGTCGCGGCAGAAGCCGTCCAATGTGTAACGAGCTTATTATTTCAAATTGATTACGTTTTAAATGGTTTCTCGCTAATCCAGAATTTCCGTAAATCCGGCCCGCCGGCCTCAGGCCGGATTATCGAGATTGACCTGTACAACCAAAACTATGTTTTTTTTTAAAAAACAGTTGCTCTTGTGATGCGAGAGAGAGCGGACGTGTGTGCAGTAGCCTCCATGAGTCATAGTTGCGTAATACGCTTAGTCACGAGTTAGATGTTTTAGTTAATCAGTGTTTAGTTATATTTGTGACAGAACTCATTTATTGTAGTGAATACCTGATAAATTTGGTTAATATGGCCTCAAAATGTGGTGTTTGTCAGCAAAATACTCGAAGCAAGCCAAACATAACCTGTAAAGAGTGCTCCATTATTTTTCATCTGAGCTGTGTGAATTTGACTGCTGATGATGCTGAATTTTTGGAAGCAAATCAGCAAATATGGAGATGTGACCCCTGTAATAAGACTCGCCGGTCAAGTATGATACTGGAAAGTAAAAGTAAGTACAGTATTGATGATGTCCTAAACATGTTTAGTGAATTGAAAAATAATATCAAATCCATTGAGAAAAGCCTTGGAGTTTCTTTGAATTCTTGCCATGACCAGCTTAAAGAGACAAACCAGAAAATTGATGAGCAGAGTGTACAGATCTTGTCATGGATGCAGAAGGTTGAGGAATTGACTACTGAAAACCTGGCACTCAAAAAACAAATAGATGTATTAGAGGTCCGTTTAGAGGATGCAGAACAATACTCCAGAAGGAACTGCATTGAAATTCAAGGAATCCCTGTCAAGCCTAATGAAGATGTACTGGAGATAGTGAAGTCTGTTGGTCAAGCTCTGGACTATCCGATCAGTGACACTATGGTGGATGCCTGTCATCGGCTCTATAACAATGGAAAGGGTGACAGACCACCGGGAATAATCTTAAAAATGGTAAGAAGGCTGGATACAGAGGGCTTACTACAGAGGAGGAGGGTTAAACGGAATTTAAACACGGCTGACATTGGATTTCAATTACCGGAAGCAAAGCCAGTCTACATGAACGAGAGCCTTAGCCCAGGAAGAAGGAAACTGTTCAATGCTGCTCGACAATTAAAAAAGGAAAAGAACTATACTTATTTGTGGACCCGTGGTGGCAAGATTTTCATGCGAGAGGCAGACCAGAGGCCTGTAAAGGTTATAAACACTATGGAGGACTTAAATAAGTTGTAAACCGAATTGTTGATTCACTGGGTATGATAATATTTAATTATTTTCTTTATTATAATAAGTGTTTTATATTTTATTTCGTAAATATCTCAAGTTCATGTCTGTTGGTCTGTGACTTTTTGTTTGTGTTAAGTTGTTTCAATTTTTATAAAGTTTTAGAGCTATGGTGATAAGGGAGCTGTACATTTTAAACCAAAATATTAGGAGTGTAAGAAGTAATTTTAATACATTACTATTGGAATTGGATGGGCTAGAAAAGTCTTGTGATATTATTGTACTTACAGAAGTCTGGATTTCCAGTAATGAAGTAGATTTTTATAAAATACCTAATTATAATGTATACAGTAAGTGCAATAATGTGAGTCGTGCTGGAGGTGTGCTTGTTTACATTCACAAGGATATAGAGGTTAGATCTGTGCGGCCGCTGACAGAGGTCCAGTCAGCTGATTGTCTGCTGATTGATTGTTGTGTTGGTCGCGAACAGCTGTCGTTGCTGGCTGTGTATAGATTACACTCCAGCACGGTCTCACAATTTCTTGATGAGTTAGAACCAGTTTTACTTAATTGTAGATTATCAAGAAATTTAGTGTTTTTGGGAGATATAAATATTAATATAAATGTAGATTGTACTGATACAAATAACTATTTAACATGTCTGTATTCCTTTGGATTTACCTGCACGTTTAATGATCCTACCAGAATCACTGGGGTCAGTAGGACTTGTTTGGATCATATTTTTGTTAGGTTTTCTTGTACTTTTGTCAGTAGGTTTAGTGTTGATATTTTAGATAATGAAATTACCGATCATTCTGGTGTTTTACTTTCTATGGAACTTAATGATACAATTTCTAAAGAGACAGAGCTCATTTCCAAAATAAATTATGATAAGTTAGTTAATATTCTGTCATCAGAGAACTGGGTTTCAGTTTATCAATCTGATACAGTTTCTTTGGCTTTTTTAAAGTTTTTAGATATACTTAAATCTGCTTTATGTAATAGTACGGAATCGTTTAAGATAAAAAACAGTCTTAAAAAATTAAATCCTTGGATGACTAATAAAATTTTGCGTAAGGTTAGAAGAAGAAAATATCTCTTTCAATTAACTAAAAAACATCCAAACAATACTGTACTACATAACCATTATATAATTTTTAGAAATAATCTTAAACAAGAGATAGTTTTAGCAAAAGAATCGTTTTATATGAATAAATTTAATGAGTGTGCTGGAAATTCTAGGTCTCAATGGAGAACAGTAAATTCATTAATAGGCGAGGTTAATAAGAAAAATTCCATTTCAGATCTTGAGCTTAATGGTGATGTTATTAATGAAAAACTAGAAATAGCAAATGTTTTGAATAATCATTTTGTAACGATAGCCGAGAACTTGAGAACTTCTATTGTATTATCGCAGAACATTAATCAATATGAACAGAAATTTCCATCCAAATTTGAAAATAGGTCTTTTTTTATGCTTCCCACTGACAGATTTGAAGTTCTGGATGTTATTAACAATTTGAAGCCTAGTTCTAGTTCTGATAATATTAATTCAAGCGTTGTTAAAAAGATTGCCCATTGCATTGTAGACGTTTTAGTATTTTTATTCAATTCCAGTCTTTCAAGTGGTGTTTTTCCAGACTGCCTAAAATCTGCCATTGTGGTGCCACTTTTGAAAAACAATGGTTCAAAGGCTCCTTCAAACCACAGACCCATTTCACTGCTTTCATGCTTTGCTAAATTGTTAGAAAAAATTGTTAAAGTTAGGTTAGTACATTTTTTAAATAATAATGGTTTTTTTAGTAATAATCAATTTGGCTTTAGATCTGGTCATTCTACCGAAGACGCCTTAACAAACTTTCTAAGTAGAATATATGATGGTGTTAATGATGGTAAGGTTTGCGCTGCGCTGTATGTCGATATCACCAAAGCGTTTGATACTGTGGACCATAACATTCTGTTGGAAAAATTGTGGAATTCTGGTATTAGAGGAGTTCCATATAGATGGTTTTCAAGCTACTTAAATTCAAGAAAGCAGAGAGTTAAGATCGGAAATTTTTTAAGTTCTGAAGAGGTACTTAAACATGGGGTACCTCAAGGATCTGTATTAGGTCCAATTTTATTTTTAATCTATTCAAATGACCTTTGCGAAGGCAACTTTAATGGTAAAATCACTTCTTTTGCAGATGACTTGGCTTTTACATATATCTGTGGCAATAATGATGAAGTTCAAAATTTAATTCAACTTGATCTAGTTATTTTACGTTATTGGCTTAACAAAAATTACATGGTTTTAAGTGAGAAAACTAAATTTCAAATTTTCAACCTTAGAGAAAGGACAGTTTTTTCAGATCCATGCATCTATCATGATGTAAATTGTAATTTGTGGCGATGTAACTGTTTGCAGATAGGGCAAGTTGATGATATGAAATACCTTGGTTTAATTATTGATTCTAAATTATCGTGGAAACCTTACATTCTGAAACTTAAAAGAGAACTGTATGGAATTATACGTAAATTCTTTTTTCTGAGAAATTTATGTCCCAAAAATATTTTGGTAAATATTTATCATGCTTTAGTTGGTTCTAGAGTTAGTTACGGCCTGGTTTGTTGGGGTGGTACATATTTTTCATCCCTGCATCCAATTATTGTACTGCAGAAAGCCATTATCAGAGTTATGGCCAAAGTAGCAAAAACTTCACACTCATGGCCTTATTTCCGAGCTTTTCAAATTTTACCTTTGCGTCACTTATACATTTATAAAGTTTTAAGATTATTTTTTATTAGAAGTAATAACTCTTTTCAGCTATCGATTAGTAGATATGATTTGAGAAAACAGTTGTCGGTACCAGTTCCTCGATCAAAGCTAAGAATCCATCAACAGTTCTATACTTGCAGTGCTCCGAGACTTTTTAATATGATAGCTTTTAGAGTCACTAAAAAACAGAATTTAAAAACCTTCGGATTTTACTTAAAGAAATTTCTTATGAACTATGAATGTGTTGAGGAATTTTTTGATATCATAGTTTGATATCGATGATGAATATATTAGCAATAAATAATTTAATAATATGTAGTAAGGCCTATAGTGGTAGATATATGAAATGAGTAATGTTTGTCTTTTTAGATTTTATTCATTAAATGAGTTCTTAGCTGTAATTTTTTGTTATACTGTTAAGTTGCATTGTAAAATTAAGGAGGGATTTTGTTACACGTGACTCTCAGTTAAATTTGTTGTGAGGGAGGTTCCATCTCAGGTTTTCCTAAGGAACCCCTACATTTTTCATTGGTTATGTAATCTATTCATTTATGTATTTTGTTTAACATGTTTATATTTTGTTTCTAGTTAGTGTAAAATGTATTGAATGATATTGTTAAACGTATGTTACTCATGTATTATCCGATGAGAAATAAAGAATTTATTTATTTATTTATTTATTTATTTAATTTAATATACGGGTGCTTTATTCCCCTCTCATATCCGGATTGTTTGCCATCTGGCTTGGCCGTGGCCACATTAGTGCGGATAAGATCAACCGGATGGATCAACCGGGCGGCGGGTTAACCGGGGTCCAAAACTGGCAAAAAATTATTATATTAAAAGAAGTATTTCATCGTCAATTTTCTCATGAAAACTTTTTTAATCTCAAATACGTGATAATAATACTCTATACTAACGTCAAATTAGTTTTGAAATAAACTGAACATTATTATAATAATTTTACAGAAAATATTCTGGGTATTAACTAAAGAGTAGATAAACACGAACTTGAATGAAAAACAAAATATCGATCAACTGATGGCCCGTGGCCATGACGACACATGCACTAGATCGCGCAATAGATACTGCGCATGTGTGTGAGCGGGGAGAGAGAAGACGGACAAAGGAAGAGAGATAAGGAAGAAGACTGCCAGAAGTCGATAAGTCATCATCCCTCCCCTCAGCCCTGTTTTGTTTGAACAACAGCTCAGCTGTCTTGATTTTTTAGTTACCAGTTTTGATTATTCTGTCGATGAGTTACAGTTTAGAGCTAGTTTTTCAATTCATTTCATTAAATCTATTGTTTCAATTTAACTGTTTGTTTGTCTGTATATTGTAATATTTTTAATTAAATTAAGTTGTTTATAATCTTTGCAAAAATGTCAGATAATGGTTTGTATGCGATAACAAAATGCCCGCATTCGAAGTTATCAGTGACGAAGATCTGTTTAAAGCTGACAACTAATGATGTATTAATAATAAACTAGGGCGATTTTTACGTGAATACTTTGAATTACTTTCTTCATTCGGATTAACCGTGTTTTCAGTTATCCGTGCCCCCTCTCCCGCTGATTACGGGAGAGAGAAGACGGACAAAGGAAGAGAGATAAGGAAGAAGACTGCCAGAAGTCGATAAGTCATCATCCCTCCCCTCAGCCCTGTTTTGTTTGAACAACAGCTCAGCTGTCTTGATTTTTTAGTTACCAGTTTTGATTATTCTGTCGATGAGTTACAGTTTAGAGCTAGTTTTTCAATTCATTTCATTAAATCTATTGTTTCAATTTAACTGTTTGTTTGTCTGTATATTGTAATATTTTTAATTAAATTAAGTTGTTTATAATCTTTGCAAAAATGTCAGATAATGGTTCGTATGCGATAACAAAATGCCCGCATTCGAAGTTATCAGTGACGAAGATCTGTTTAAAGCTGACAACTAATGATGTATTAATAATAAACTAGGGCGATTTTTACGTGAATACTTTGAATTACTTTCTTCATTCGGATTAACCGTGTTTTCAGTTATCCGTGCCCCCTCTCCCGCTGATTACCCCAGATAATCGAAGTTCTACTGTACTGGTCAAAATATATTTAATGTCAAAATATAGCTTTGTTACTTTTGGCACCAATTTTTTCTCTGAATTGTACTTATGAAGGGATGGACAGATTAGAAATTAAATAGTTTTACATACCTTTGCTATAGTCTTCAACTCAATTTTTGTTTTTTATGGTGACCTGGGTTTCAGTGATCATGATTACGAACAATTGTGTAGTATACATGTTAATTAAGAGTCTGCAGTACCTTTACCTCATGTCCCATATATGAACAATGCTAAATTCAAATCATCGCTTTGATATTTATTTTTACCAGATATCCCAGTATTTGGTGCCATATGAAAGAGAATTATGATTTATAAAGCGGCCTATCTGATTGGAATTTTATTTTTATTTTCATTTACTTAACAGATATATACATAATAAACTATTGATCAAAATCAACATAACAAAAATATATAATTTTCTGAATACAATATAAACTTAAACAAAACTATCTGAATTCATTCTTGCTATAATTGTGGTTCCCATACCCACCATTTGAGATAATGACAGACACTTAATAATTTATAAGTATTCACAAATGTGTAATTAATAAAATGTCAGCATAGATTTAATATATTCGGTCAAAATTCAACTGCTTTACAAATTACTGAGAAATTAACTATAAATAAAATTAAGATTTTTTTCTGTACATTGCTCAGAATTATTCATTTTTTAGTTATTTTTACGTTTTGTGCGTTAGAAAAGGCGAAACAAGTCTTATCTCAATTTGTGTCTGTCTGTGACGCTCCGGAGGCATTTTACGCCGTCTTCTCCCAAAAAACAGGAGAACTGATAACAATGAAACTTATTTCATGCATTCTCTACATTCCAGAGAAGGTTTTTCAAGGCTTGAAATTGTCCGCCGCTTTTAGCTTTTAAAAACCATTTTTAACACGATATTAGTCACATTTTGTTTTCAATTATCAATTAACTACCTACTGGTAATAATCAGCTGTCTTTGTAGTTTAAAGATTTAATTGAAGGAAAAACAAACAGCTGTCAAATCAATATTAGTTAGTTTATATTATTAGTTAGTTGATTTTAAACCCATTTCGAAATCATACTATATTAACAAGTTATTTTGACGTATAACTAATTTTAATAATATAAATGTTCTAATCTATTTAATTGTAAAGTAATGCTAAATAATAAAGCTGGTGATTTATTTTCTTTGTACTGATTTGTTTATGATTTTAGGTTTACATTTTGGTATGATAAACTTTCTTCTTTAAACCAAATCCTAAAGGCCATACAAATAGTCTTTAAAATAAAAAAAACTGTTGTTTTTGAAAAAATACTAGAACAACATTATTTGTGTTTTTCTAGATAAAAACTAATTTCACTATTATTAGTGGGAGTGAGTTAAATATTTAGTTATATATATTATTAATTACCCCAAAGAGATCAACAGTGTCATGTGGGCTTGAGTCATTGGCTGGAAAAAATGTAGCTAAAATCATCATCTTGCACAACTGTGTAAAGATGTAGATCCCTCCTGCTTGAATACACTTCCAGAACGCTCCATATTCAGATCTGTTATAAAAAACACATGTATAATACATATATAGCCATATATGTGTTTGCATATATACTTTTTTCACAGCCTCGAACATTTGATACTACAGAGCATGTGGCATGGACTTAGTTCCATAAAAATTCACTAGAATTCAGCACCAAATGGTCACTTTTCATGGTCAAAGTAAGTCATATCTTTATAAAAACTAGCAAACGACTCGTATTCATGAGAGAATCAGCAGAGAACGTCAAATCCGAGTTAACTCGGACGTTGCTGTTGCCGTAACAGTAAAGAGCATTGCACAAGTTAACTCGGGCATCACGGTTAAGGGGTTAAAGCTCGGCTGGGCTTGAGGTGTTTTGAAAAAGTTTGAGCCGAGCTTTTAATGCAAAGTTGAAACACACTTAATTCTCACCTTAAATTTTAAATTATTCTATTGTAATCATATGTTCGTTTATTAAATCAGCGGATGTGATAGGTTCAGAAAGAAATAGGTCTGATATTTTATTTCCTTGTTGCGATATCGTAATAAGAAATAGAAGTCTTTGATTTAATGAAACTTGAGTCATGAAACATGAAAACAAAATTATCGTGCACTTTCAGTTTATTGTTCATTGTTGTAGCATTAAAATAGTCGTAATTTATTATTAATTCTTGAATAAATTAATTTTTTTTGAATCCGTACAAAATTAGATATCCGGACCCAAATGTAACAAGCACCCAGTGAAATTTGAAAAAGATCTGAAATTACAAATAGATAGTATACAAAAGAGCATTAAAACTAAAACTTTGCTTTGGATTATATTGGCGATGCAGAACATATTTGCACGAAAGTGATGTAGCCTATAAATTATGCAATTATTCCTACCCTTTTCAAAATAATGCAAGAACGTCATTGGCCAGTCCGAGGTTGCAATATTATTCTGATTTCAGTTACCAATAAACTTCAACACAGTATATTTTTTAATGTAAATCGAAAATTTTTGAAAAATCTTGGCTCGGCTCGAACTTAAAATTCCAGGCTCACACAACCCTAAAATCACATTTTAAGGACTTACAGAACAAGTATTTATAAATGAAATCAGATTTAAAAAGATTTTCATGATACAAAATCATGAAAAAATAATATAATAATAGATTTTTAAAAATAAAAATAACACTGACTCCCTAACCTAGTACCGCAGGTTATGTAAAACTGTTTTTAAAGTTGAAACATGTTGCCAATAATAAAAGTTAAATAAAATTTTAGACTTAAATAAATCATATACTCTTTAAAAACACACCATAAAAATTATTTTTTTGCTTAGTAGCAAGAGGTATTATGAGATTGTTTATCTTGATACTGATGTCATGCTAAGACACCCTTTTAACATCATGCCTAATATAGTCATGAATATTAATATTTTTACACCATGACTTTTTAAATTATTAACTTCATTGCTATATTTAGTTTTATTTTCTAAATGTTTCTTTGATTTATAATGTTAAGAATAATTTGTAGATGAAACCATTTACTACAATAGGGCATATGATTATTTTATTTCTTGATTCCATTTATTAGGAGAAAAATATCTACAATATTTTAATTTTATATTACCGGTACCTCTTCTTACTGTATTTACTAGGTAATTTACAATTCTTACAATTTTTCAATAAAAATTAAATCTTTATGAAAACTAGTTAAGATTTAAATAAGATGTAATAAGTTACATTCCATATTTGTACTGACACCATTACTGTTCTTAACGTTCATGTAAATAAAGTTTTTTGAATTATATATAAATATATATATATAAATTTTGACGACTATTGTTTTTGGTCTCTAGGCACCTACAGGAGAAAAAATAACATAGTCCCGGGCTTAACTCTTGTCATGAGACCTACGGTAAGAGCTTCTTCCCTAAGGGTAAGAAGCAAAGGGGGAAAGCAATGCTAATAAAAAGGATTTGCATTTGATTATTATAGAAATTAAGACATTTGATGATAAAGAAAGTGTTTTAGTTAAATTTGAATAAAAAATTGTAGTTTTGTAGCTTATTTTATGGGAATTATAGCATAGTTTTACTGGTTTAAAAAGAGTTTCAATTTAATTGAATCATGTTGAAAAACTGTGACAATTTAAAAAAAAAAGTAAATTTCACTAAATAATTTTATATTAACTTTTTTCTATCAGTTTATAATGGATAAATTAGTCTATTTAATGGAAATTAGAGTATGTTTAACTATTTTTAAACAGATTTGATTTTTACAAAATTGGAAAAAGTGCTGAAAACAGCAAAAATAGCAGAAAATTGTTTATAAGAGAATTATTAAGTTCACAGGCACGCACACACGCACAACACAATGTTGGTAATGAACAAGATAGTCATGATAGGGAAACCTCGTCTTGCTTCGACAAAGATCAGCTGAACGGAACGTCTGATGTGAATTCATGGCAAACTCACAATTCATTTAGTTCTTGAAAGAGAAGTTCAAGCTCGACTGTTAATCAAAATTCCAAAAAATTTCAGCTAAATCTGAGGTCATGGGTGACATGACCTGGATGAAGTGAACATGGAATGACCCAACTGCAGTGTGAAGTTTCGGTGGGAAATAAAAACGTGCCAATAATATTTCTCAGCATGAAGTGTGAGAGCATTCTTTACGAAGAGAAACAAAGAGAAAAACATAGCCTTTCAGCGCAAAGAGTATAATATAGCATTATGCGTGCGTCCATGTTTTCAAGACTTTCATACGAAAAAAGTTATAAAATGTTCATTTTTGGGTATTTTCCAAATACCCAAATACATAACCAAATAATTTTCTGCTATATTTACAGTAGGCTGCAATAAATTTTAGTGAAAAAAATATTTTACTTTTCCCTTACTCCTTACCAGCTCTGAAATAACAATGTTTTAAAAACGTCATTACTCCTTAAAGGGTTAAAGAAGACCTTGAGGCCAAGAAATATTGCTCTACTGTTAAACAGACTAAAACAGACAGTTACTGAGATATAAAAAATCTAAACACAGCATATTGTATTTTGGGGCTCCAATGTTAACCTTTTGGACAATGAAGAAAAATTAATATTTCACTTAACAATGTATATTTTTGAATGAAACTTGATATTTAGGTTCATCTGGTTGAGATTCATCCATTTATGCCTTAAATTCATGGTTCAGTTATTTGATTATCATGGCAGCTACCTGACCTGCATACTCTTTTCCCATGTTTATCATAGAAGAGACACTCTTTTATTTATGGACAGATGTAAATGAAACTTTGTATAAATGGTTAAAATAAAAGATTTTTACGTTAGAAACACCTACTTTCAGTGTTCAGTGTACTTTATGTCAAGATAATGATAAAACTTGGTGTATGGTTGGAATAAAATTTTTTTATGGCCAAATGCCTACTTTAAGGGTTCCTCAAAGCAGCAAACCTGCATACTCTTTCCAATGTTAATCTTATGAATAATAGGCAAATAACTATCATATTTATCAACAGATAATGATCAAACTTGTCATATATTATTATTAGGTTATTGATTTGGATATTCCTTGAGTATACAGGTCTGCTGGGGGTATTTATCCTTCAACCTAAAATGGTCTGAGTTGTTAGGCTAGTTTTTTTGTTCTACTTACAGGCCTGAATGTTTGTAAGTCAAATAATAGGGCACATAAACTAGTGCTAGACAATTTCCAAAATGGTACAAAGTCATTTTTGACAGGTATAAATAGTCAATTGTATATGATCACCTAGGTTAAGCTATTAATCTCTTTGAGAAAACCAAATTCCAAATATAAACGTGGCTAGATCTGTTAATCTACTATAGTTAACCACAAGGTAGGTCGCTTCATACTGAGAATTCTCCTCTATTGAACGTTGGACCACTAAATACCAGTACTAGCCATCAGTCCGTCACCAGTCACCACACTACAACACTGACACTAGTCACTGACTGATTACGTGAAGTGAAACCGTACTACGATATTAGAATGGAGTGGATGGGCCATTCATTTTTATAACTCATGATACCGGCCAGTAATGCAAAGCAAAACTGTAATTAAAACGCTGTGTCTACAAACACGGCAGCCGGCTCTCCAGTTAGTTGGGTAAACGGCAGATAATGACGTCAATGCTTGCGCATGCGCATGCGGTCGAGTTGGGTAAACGGCAGATACTAACGACGTCAGATTGATAATTTGTGCCTGTGACGTTGAAACATTGTCATTGTACCATGTAACTGTAGTATTGAAGATAACCTAATGTTCCAATCTCTGTTAAATAGTTTTCATAAAACTAAGTTTAATTCTGATTTACCTAAGAACGATTTGATGGTAACTGGTTACAATTTTGTAACGTTTTATTGTTGTGCTTATCTTTCCGCCAAATTTTGGAAGGAGTTTAGCCAAGTTATTTCATTACTCGACTCATCACTACCGCATTAACGAAGAAAATTAACAGACAACATCATTTAATTCTATCTACATATTGTTAATGTCAATAGCTACTTATTATGTATGTACTGCATGTTGATGAGTCACCAAATATTTATAGGCAGGCTTTTGACAAAAAATGATATTTTTAGAGTGAATTAGATGTCCTATCCATCATGGTCGAATATAAAATACCCCCGTCCCAGCAGACCTGCGTACTCAGCGAATTTCCAAATCAATTATTTAATATATGACAAGTTTTATAAAAATATGTCCGTAAACATGAGAATTATTTGCCTATTCTCCATGAGATTAACATAGGAAAGAGTGTGCAGGTTAGCTGCTGTGAGGAACACTGAAAGAAGTCATTTCTACCATGAATAATTTTTATCTTAACATTTATACCAACTTTCATCAATATCTGTCCATAAATAAAGGAGTTTGCCTATTCCCTATATGATTAATATGGGAAAAGAGTATGCAGGTTTGCTGCCATGATAAACACATAAACTATGATTTTTAAGCATAAATGGATAGATCTCAACCACATGAAGCTAAATATCAAGTTTTATCCAAAAATATTGATTAATATGGGAAATATTAATTTTTCCCTACCCTCCATAAGATTAACATTGGAGCCTCAAAATACAACGTACTGTGTTTAGATTTTTTAATATCTCGGTAACCATTTTTACGAGAGTTATCGTGTTAACAGACACACACATATATATATATATATATATATATATACATATATATACATATATACATACATATATATATATATAGGTATATATATATATAAATTTTAACGACTATTGTTTTTGGACTCTGGGCACCTAAAGACGAAAAAATAACATGGTCCCAGGCTTAAGTCTTACCATGAGACCTACGGTAATAGCTTCTTCCCTATGGGAAATTCGCTAAAAATATGGGAAATTCGAAAAAAACATCTCTGTTAATTCACTGAGCTAATTATGACTGAAAAGTTCATCCTGTAATCTAGCTATTTGGAGGTCACCAACAGTGGATAGTTGTGAGCGATGGTTGGTGGGTGTTGTGTTCTCATGTGTGGACTATCGTCCGAACTATTGAATACTACGTTAATCCCATCCTCATAATTATACCAGTTCTTAATTCAGAGGCAGTGGTTCGGCCTTCTCGTTAAACTGTAGGTCCCTTAGTTGCCGCTGTGCTAATAATTAGGAGTCCTGTCAAAGAAACATGTCAGCCATAGTCAGCAACAATAAGACTACAAGATTTCGCGACGATCATTTTACACTTAATCGTCATGTATATTTGGCTTAAAATACTTACTTTGTGGTATGGTTGCCATTTCAATGATCTAATCTAAGTAATTATTTTAGCTTGATTCTGCGGTAAATACTTTTAATAAACTTCAACAATTTGGGGATGGATAGATAATTAAAACATAAAAAGTTGAATTATAGAATGAACATAATTAAATCCCTGACACTTTAAAACTGCAGCCAACAAGTGATTATAACTTACCACACATTTTTCAAGACATCGATTTGAAAAAAATAGAATAGAATCGAAAAACTCTTTATTGCAGGAATCATAAATGCACATAAAAAATTAAAGATTAAAAGGCAGAGTGAAATGAATATACATGTAATTAAATATTACGCCTCTATTTCATTTTATTACTTTCATTTTTTTATTTATTATTTATTTTACATTATTTTTCATCTTTATTACTTTTTTATGTACAGTACTGAAATCTAAAGTTACACATGAATGAATTTCAGACAGCTATCAATATGTTGAAATTAACTAAACTGATTTAATCAGGGTCACAGGTGTAGGCAGGCGTAAGTGTATCTGACATATGCTTTGTCTAAAATTGTTTAGACATTTTGAATCTTAAAATTTAAACAGCGTATACAATACTTGAGAATTTACATAATTTATTTAAACTAAAACATATTTTCAACTGGTACCCCAGTATAACAAAAGAAGACAAAATGAAAAATACATTTCAACAAAGATCAAAACTTTGTAAAAATATGACCACTTTCATGGGCGAAAATTCTTTAAGGCGGTGCGAGTGGCGTAAGGGACAACTGAAATCTGCTGGGTAGGCGCTAGTATCGCTCTTATTCGTTATGCATATGTGATTGCTTTATGCAAGCTTCACTTGTTTAAGATAACAATTCTGGGCTTTGTAAATTTTAAAAAATTTTCAGACCTCCAAAATGACATATTTATAAGATTATCGGATCAAAAATGTGGCATTAAAACTCATTACATGAAGTATATAAATATTTGTTTTCTTACTCCAAAATTTCACATTAGTTATGTAAAAACTAAAAATGCCTGTTTTCCACTTTCCCAAAATCTCTGCTCAAAAACATAAGCAGTCTTCCCACACTACTGAAAAAAGTCAAATTTCCAAATTAATTACCCTGTGAACTCAAAGACTTTTCATTGAAAACTTGAAAAATTATGCCAAAGCATATCTAAATATATAAAAACAAAGTCGTGTTAGTTACGCTCATTATAACTCGAGAACGGCTGGACCGATTTTAATAATCTTTGATTTTTTGGATTCGTCTCTGCTCCGCTCATGCTCTAGGCATATTTAGTTTCCATAAATTCAATTAGTTTCCATTTTATAGCGTTTTAAATTTCTAATGTTAACCTTATGGGGACTAAGTTTGTTTACAAATGTTCTACAATAAAAAGATTTGATTTCTTAAGCTACAGCTGTTGTTTTACTTTCCATTAGCAATATGCTTTACTTACTATTCAATGCCTTCTGAATCATTCATTAATGTAAACCTATGAAGTAAATGTGTACTGTACAAAAAGAACAGATTTATTCACCACGTTAATTAGTTTACTGTCTTTTGGGGATCATGTATTCATATTTTTTATTTTCGGTCTGATTAAAAGTCACGTGTTTATAATAATTATGATGGCCAAATAAAAATAATTACGGTTTTTATACATATTACGTTTTTTATAATAATCAGCTGCTTTATGTCTTTCCTATAAAAGCCGTATTGCTTGACGGACCTGACGAAAATATTTCTCCTTCTCAAGCTTGTGAACTTTTATAGTTTGCACTGATTTTTACAATATACCTAGTTTTATCAATATCGGTCCACAAGTAAAGGGGTTTGCGTATTCTCTATCTTTATGATTAACAGAGGAAAGAAGTAATCTGGTTAGCGGACATGATAAACATATAAACTAAGGTTTTTAAGCATAAATGTATGTATCTTAACCACGTGAAGCGAAATACTAAGTTTCATAAAAAAATATTTTGTATGGTGAAAAAACAACTCAAATACAACCAAATCCACAGTTAAAAGAATTCTATTTCACACAATTGTTACGGGTCGATTTGAAATTACTATAAAATATTAAATAATTTTAATAAAATATGATAAGTAAAAATTTCGTGGAAAAGAACCAAATAGAAGAACGAAAATTCATTACGAGAAACTGCTATTACAGCTAAGTTTTATCTATCTTAATATTATAAAGAAGAGGTGGTGTCTGTAGTTTGTTTGTTGTGGCAAGTAAACGCAAAACAGTTTGAAATTTTACACAAAGGTAGATCTTAAACTCATGCAACACATAGGCATTCTCATTTCCTTAAAATCCTCTCGGGCTACGCCCTGTGAGCATCCAAGTTTCATTGTTTACATTTTTAGAGAATGAAAACATAAAATTACTTGAATGTCAACAGCTGTGAATACTAAAATTTGACAGTTCGGGAAGAAGAAGAAGAAAAGAGCTGCCGTGACCGTCCTAGGTTTCAATGTTTACATTTTCTAATGACAAAATCCGTTTGCACTATATTTTGACAGTTCGGGAAGAAGAAGAAATAAAGTTGATTTTCAGATAAACTGCTGGATCGAAATTAGTGAATTATTTGAAATAGTGTAATGGTAGATTTTAAGTTTTTTCCGACGACTGTCTCTATTACATTAATCCGTATCCTCTCCCAATATTTGACAGATGTTACTTTGAAATGCTGTAGACACTCGTGTTTTGTCATTTTGTAAACAATGAAGAATTAATTAACAATAACTTAAATGTATCAGTAGAGCCTACACCTTTCAGCCTTTTTTAACCCATGCGAAGAACGGGTACTTTGACTAGTCCATTATAAATACCCTCGTCGCAGCAGATCTGCGTACTCAGCGAATTTCCAAATCAATAATATGACAAGTTTTATAAAAATCTGTCCATAAACATGAGAATTATTTGCCTATTCTCCACAAAAAAGGCTGTGGCTAAGAAGCCGCGTGTTGTGCCAGCTAAACTCCGCCTCTTAGCCACGGCCGCTCCGCGGTGGCGCGTGGGTCCTGTATTAAAAGTCCCTAACATTAAATGTGCATTTTCTCGGTTATCCGTGGACAGATTTCGTTCACCAAAGTACCGTTCGATTTGAAATTAAAATTCCAATCTTTTTTGTGTCTTGTAAAAATTTTATAAAGTTAATGTTTTTTTTATTTTAATTTAAATTTTTTCTCTTTAACCAATAAATATGTGTGCAAAGTTTGGTTTCTGTATCTTAAATATTGCTTGATATATATAGTTTTTTGTAAAAAATACAAAATGGCGGCTAGCTGTTAAACGAAGGATTTTTCGACAAATGGTTATAGGTGATTTTTTGTTTATTTTGATGAGTACTATCACCCCTTGAGGTTTTTGCCCGACTTTAATGAACACCCTGTATATAATATACCGTATACAATATTATATATATAAACATTTTAATGACTATTGTTTTTGGACTCTGGGCACCTAAAGACGAAAAAATAACATGGTCCCGGGCTTAAGTCTCGCCATGAGACCTACGGTAATAGCTTCTTCCCTATGGGAAATTCGCTAAAACTGCTTCAAAATGTATGCTTTCAAAAATATCAATTGGTGTTTTATTCGCTTCCTTCCTCCGTTCAGTGATGAAAGTTCAATAAGTGTAAACCTGGTTTGAGGAAATCGTGCAAAACAAATTCAAGTAGTGACTTTATCCAATGATAAGAATTAATTTAGAGCTTAATTATAATTTATTTGGAAAATGTCCTCCATTCTCCCTTATGCAGGCAGGCTCTGGCTCTCTATCGCATTGCCAATAGTCGCTTTATGGCTTAATTATTTATCCCTAACTATGCCTGTGATGCGATTTGAATCTTGTCTAAAAGTTCCTCTTCGCTATTCATTGGAGGCGCGTAGACTTCAGACTTTCTATATCTCACAAAAAGAAATCCATGGGATTCAGATCTTGGAGGCCAAGGTACTGTACCTCCTCGGCCCATCCATGTAGGGTAATTAACTCTCAGTCAATCTCGGACGTTATTCGTGAAATGATGCTCCATCTTGTTGATGTTTTGACGGAGCACAGGATTACATCAGAGATTTGAGACAAATCATGTTGAAAAAACAAGATATATTTCTCCATTGAAAGTTTCCTGAAAATGTGTGAATCCAAGAAACGTTCGCCAATGACACCTACCCAAACGTGTTCATGAGTTGAGGCTCCCTCAATAAAAAAAGTGGTTTTCGGACTGATGTCCATCTGTGTGCCTAACCGTTCCATTCTGTGTACAGACCCCGAGACTGCACTAACCAAAGTGCACCTGGTACACGCGACGAAACGGGTGCACTTTGGCTACAACGGTAGTAGTCTACCCTTAAGAAATGTATAAAATACAAATTTCTCAAAATCCGCTATTACGATTTTGATTAAAATTTCATGGTTTTAATCAAAGAAGTTATTACAAGTTATTAAAGCCCTAAATAATATGACAACTTGAATATCTGTAAAACTACTAGCTGGTTCAAAAGTTATTGGGTTTTAATTATCGAAAAGGCATTCATTATTTTTTATGCTAAAATAGTTTGAACATTATTGCCATTAAAGCCAGCTTTAACAAAACAAATAAACTAGTATTTAGAACTATTATTTAGGAATTATTATTAGAAGACTAATAGTTCGAGAGGAAATTTTAATTGATGTCTGCGGTAAGCAGTACGTTGTCTTAGAGAGCACACAATTGTTATTGATGTGTTTACTAAAATACCCCAGTCGCAGCAGATCTGCGTACTCAGCTAATTTCCAAATCAATAATATAATAATAATATGTGACAGGTTTTATAAAAATCTGTCCATAAACAAGAGAATTATTTGCCTATTCTCCATAAGATTAACATGGGAAAGAGTGTGCAGGTTAGCTGCTGTGAGGAACACTGAAAGTAGTCATTTCTACAATAAATAATTTTATCTTCACATATATACCAACTTTCATCAACATCTGTTCATATATAAAGGAGTTTGCCTTTTCTCTATATGATTAATATGGGAAAAGATTATGCAGGTTTGCTGCCATGATAAACTCATAAACTATTTACATAAACTATAGGTTTTTAAGCATAAATGTATGTATCTTAACCACATGAAGCTAAATATCAAGTTTCATCCAAAAATATTCATTAATATGGGAAATATTAATTTTTCCCTATCCTCCATAGCATTAACCCATGCTACAAGCCCCACAATACAACGTACTGTGTTTAGATTTTTTAATATCTCGGTAACCATTGGAGATAGAGAAAAACTTTAAGGAACTTAATTGTGTAGTTTTTAAGCTGATTCCAATGGTGAAATATAAAATTAGAAATTTTTAAAAATTACATGTGAAAAACACAAAAAACCCCATTTTGGGGTACAAAACCCCCCAAACTAGCCGTTCCCATTGACTGATATGTCTGGTTTACGTACTCGTTCGAGCATTTGTAGTGATACACATCTCTACCAAATTTGGTCTTGATCGGACCATTTTTACAAGAGTTATCGTGTTCACAGACACACATATATATACATATATAAAAATTTTAACGACTATTGTTTTTGGACTCTGGGCACCTAAAGGTGAAAAATAACATGGTCCGGGGCTTAAGTCTTACCATGAGACCTACGGTAATAGCTTCTTCCCTAAGGGAAATTCGCTAAAAATAAAAATTTTTGATAGTTTAAATGCCTACTCTCAGTGTTCCTCACAGCAGCAAACCTACACATTCTTTCACATGTTAATCTTATGGAGAATTTAAGCAATAATTCTCCATTGCTTTATTATGGAGGCAAATAATTCTCATGTTTATCGAAAGATTTTGACCAAACTTGTCATATATTATTATTATTATTATATTATTGATTTTGAAATTCGCTGAGTACGCAGGTTTGCTGCGACGGAGTATTTAAGTTTACCTTTAGAGGGTTCAAATAGTATGTGCCTTTTTCCTGAATTTCCATTTAAATGTCCCTTAAGTAAGAATATATATACATACGAATATACAGGGTGTTCATTAAAGTCGGGCACAAACTTCGAGGGATGATAGTACTCATCAACTCAGTCATTACCAAGTGGTGTATTAATAAGAACATCATATATATATATATATATATATATATATATATATATATATATAAACTTTGCTCATAACATACAACGCATATATATATATATATATATATATATATATATATAAACTTTGCTCATAACATACAGTAGGATGTATTCAACCGTGCAATATACAGGCCTACCTGTAGTATGCTAATATGCTAGTATGCCTACCTGTATGCTTTAAGCAGTCAATAATCTTACTGTAGAAAATAACAAGTATAGGGCGACACAAAATGTACAATGTTCAATACAATAATTGCAAATATAAATATTTAATGACAAATATACGTAACAATAGCATTTATTCCATGATCATTTTACATTTTACCCTGTGATCTCTTACAATCAGGTTTTCCGGGTCGATTTCAGGGGCGTTTTATTTTGGCGCCATCTGGGTGGGGGGCGGGGCCTCGTATCGATCCTGAGCCCGCGGTTTTTCGCACTCGCTTACGCTGTGCTTCTGTAAATTTCACACGCATCTTTTAAATCGTTATTTTTGTCAGGAAATATACGATAGCTGACACGATACAAATACGTGAACTGTAGCAAATTTTATTAGATTAGATTACCGTTTAAAATGGCGACCATCCCATGCAGTTATTTTAAGCAAATAAGTAGGAATGTAAAAAAAATAATATTATTGTGGCGCTATCTTGTGGTCGTGTTACTGACTAGGACTGAGATGTTCCTTATACAGGATACTTATACTTTTAATTAGTAGTCAAACAGCCAATGGCATCTATGGGACCTACAGTTTAACATGCAATCCGAACCACTTTCTAACACTGGTCTCATTATGAGAATGGTCTTTGCGGACAAAGGCTCTTTCTTAAAAAAATGAAACTATAGTAATAATCGTAAAAATGGGCGTAACAGTCTAATTAATTTAACAGAAACAAATGTACCGGCATAGTGTATTTTTATTTTTCCCAGTAAAATCCCCGTGTATTTAAACAATATGTATATGTAATTTTTTAATACCATAGGTTTCTATTTCATTTTGACTTGGTTGTTCAGTCTTTCGGCATGCATAGTATTAGGCCTATGCGAACATTAGTCTACTACAATGCTCCCAATATTTGGTTGGTTCCAAAATTTGTAAAATTTTATTTGAATTATTTAGAACAAACAAGACATGTGAGGCTGCGACCCAGAATAAGTGGCAGTAAGTACAGTACTAAATTTAAATTACATGTCGATTTTGAGGGGACCGTCCTGATGGATATGGAGATGAGTATTCGTATGTGTTGATGGAACAGGGTAGTACATGTTAGGGTATAGGGTCTATACAGTAGCTGATAAAAACTCAAGGACAAGATATACAATGTATACAAAGCAGTATACCTTGTTTTCAAAATCGTGAAATTGTGTTAGTTCATGGCCAATTACAACACAGAAAATAATACCCCTGTCGCAGCAGACCTGCGTACTCAGCAAATTTCCAAATTATAAATAATAATAATAATATATGACAAGTTTTATAAAAATCTGTCCATTAACATGAGAATTATTTGCCTATTCTCCATAAGATTAACATGGGAAAGAGTGTGCAGGTTAGCTGCTGTGAGGAACACTGAAATTAGGCATTTCTACCATAAATAATTTTTATCTTAACATTTATACCAACTTTCATCAACATCTGTCCATAAATAAAGGAGTTTGCCTATTCCCTTTATGATTATTATGGGAAAGTAGTATGCAGGTTTGCTGCCATGATAAACACATCAACTATGATTTTTAAGCATAAAAGGATAGATCTCAACCAGATGAAGCTAAATCTGCTAAATATGTAAAAAATCATTATTCTTTGTATATAAATAATAATTAATTTAATGATAAATTGGATTTTAAAACAAATAATTATTTTAGTGCAACATTTAAACTAACTTAAAACTACCCAAGATAGTGATCTATCTAGATTTCAAACTTCCAGAAAAATAATGTTTTAGAAATATTTGCCCATTTCATTTCTGTGGTTAACTTATACAGATATGTAAAATGTGTGTATGTCTGGCAGGACCCTTTACAAACGGAAAAAAACGCAAAGAGAAAAATTCCGTTACCTCTGTCTATTTTTAGCGAATTTCCCATAGGGAAGAAGCTACAGTGGAACCCCTCAAATCCGAACCCCGGATATCCGAAATCCCGGCAAAACCGAACACGTTCTCAGGAAAAAAGATTAACTAGATGGAAAATAAAAAACACTGATTTAATCACACAAATTTAATTTTTAAAATTTTAACACGCAAAATTGCAAACACAAAGAATAAAATTACATGAAAAGAGTAAACAAACACAAATTTTCACTTAAAATCAGTTATCTTTAACTGCCGAAGAGAAGAAAATCTTCCCGCGGAAGCGATTCCAAGCCAGCGTCGCATGAACATCACGTCGTTCGGAGTGGCTGACGCTTTTAACTTTTGTTCAACAGTACATGAACTATGTTTACGTTTATTGGACTGAGCCATTACTTTTAAAACGCCAATAAACGTAACAGAATAACAAGCAGTTTATTAGAATAAATATGTAAATATTTAACTAACTACAAAAACGCTTCAACTCTTACTAACGATACGCACTACAGTACAGTATTCACTAGACAAGCCCGCGGCGCATCTCAGTAGTGGAAGTGGTAGAGAAGGGGTAGAGTGATCTATTTTTAGCACACGCTCACCGGCCGCACACGCGCCAGGCAAGGTCACCGCCCTTCTGACGTCTGAGTCACCCAGCCTATCATTGTTTACCACCAATACAGTGACAAAATAAGTGTGTAATATTATTTCCCGGGTAATCCGAATACCCCTAAATCCGAACAGACATCAGCCCCAATTAGTTCGGATTTGAGGGGTTCCACTATTACCGTAGGTCTCATGGTAAAACTTAAGCCCTGGACCATGTTATTTTTTCGTCTTTAGGTGCCCAGAGTCCAAAAACAATAGTCGTTGAAATATATATATATATATATATATATATATATATATATATATATATATATATATATATATATATATATGTGTGTGTGTGTGTCTGTTTACACGATAAAATCTAAACACAATACGTTGTATTGTGGAGCTCCAATGTTATTAATGTTATGGAGGATAGGGAAAAATTAATATTTCCCATATTAATGAATATTTTTGGATGAAACTTTGTATTTAGCTTCATGTGGTTGGGATAAATACGTTTATGCTAAAAAATCATAGTTTATGTGTTTCTCACAGCAGCAAACCGGCATCCTCTTTCCCATGTCAATCTTATGGAAAATACGCAAACTCCTTTATTTATGTCCAGATAATGATATATGGTCAGATTAAACATAGTTTATGGTAAAAATGCCTACTTTTACTGTTCCTCAACGCTGCACACCTGCATACTCTTTCCAATGTTAATGTTACAGAGAATAGGTAAATACTCTAATTTATCAACAGGTATTGATTGATCAATCTTGTCACATACTTGTATTATTATTGTCATATTATTGATTTGGAAATTCGCTGAGTACGCAGGTTTACTGCGACGGGTATTTTCGGTATGTGCGCGTTGAGGCTTTGGCGTTCCAGCCAGGTTTTGCCCGTATGTCGCGTCGACCCTTTGGCGTTCCAGCCAGGTTCCACTTAATCCAGAGTTATGTGTCATGCGTTATGTTCATTTAACGACTGGACTGCGAGTGCCTGCAAAGCAGGTTATACTGCACGCTACACATGGTTCTACAGTCATTTCTAGAGCGGACGCTACTCAACCCCTTACTCGGTTTTGTGAAACGCTCCCATCAAAACATTGTTTATAACCGTTTGACCGTTGTTGATTGAAGATGGTGGTGAACAATATGTGGTTTTGCATACATACTTATTTTATTGAATGAATGAAAAATTATCAAATTACTAAACAATTTGTAAAAACTAAAGGGTAAAATAACTTTGCGAAATAAAAGCAGAGAAAGATATTTCCAAAATCTTTCATGTTTTGATAGAAAACGTATTCATTATATTGCTTGAAGCCTCTGTAACAAACCAATTAATTGGTGTAAATTAAATTTCTCTTTTGCTTTTCAACTCATTCCTTTTCTGACAAAATCAATTGATTACAGGATAATAATAATAACTGTATGGATAATTAAATACAGTATAAGATCAGCTAAAATAATAATTGTTTTAACCTCAATTATTGAGGTTGGGCAAAGCCCTTAAACGACGACCCTGACTTGTCCGACACCCTAGCTCAATGCAAGCGTTTAGGTTCCACGTGCCGAAGGATCTGAGGTCGATTCCCTACCGGGATATCACATTCTTGTTCAGTGTTTATGCTAAATTAATTAAGGTGTATTAAATTGGTTTTATTTAAATCACATAAATGTTTTCATCGAGTATTAAATGTGTTTTCATTTTACTAATTAACTTGTATAATACATGTCTTATTCTATCCCAGCAAAGCGAGCGAGGTTTATAAATATATATATATATATATCATATCTGCACACGGATTTCGAAAACGGCTCTTTAAATTTTGGAAATAACTAATTTCTGAATAGAAAATAAGTTTTAGGTCTAATGAATGTCCAGGAAAATTCCGGTTTTCTTGTAATATTAAATTTAAAATCTAAAACATATTACGCTTATGGAGAATCAAACATTTGTTTTAATTTTGCTAATTAACTTGAATAATACATATATTCTATCCGAGCAAAGCTCGGTCATCGGGTACTATTTTTAACAGATAATTTCCAAATCTGGTATGTGTTTTATAAGGTCGAAATCCAGATGGCGGCCATTTTGGATTTTGAGCTTGGATTATGTTAGTTATCCATCCAATCCAATACTATAATACGAGCAAGGTTTGTATATATATAGTACCTGGTGACCGAGCTTTGCTCGTTTAGAATAATACATGTAGGCCTATTATAAAAATTAATTAGAAAAATTAGAAGAATTAGAAAAATTAGAAACACTTTTATTACTCAATGAAAACATTTATGTGGTTTAAATAAAACCGAATTAATACTCCATAATTAATATAGCACTGAACAAAAAGTATCGCACCTGATGGGGATGGAAATCGCGACCCACAGTTCTTGAGGCCAACACGCTACCACTCGGCTAGGGCGTCAGTCAAATGAGCGACGCCGTTTAACGTGTTTTAGCCAACCTCAATTGTTTTAGCCGATCATTTACTGTTTAATTATCCATGCAGTTATTATTAGCCTGTGACCAACTGAAATTAACGGAATGAGGATTGAAAAGCAAAAGAGAAATTTAATTTACACATATTAATTGGTTTATTACAGTGGCTTCAAGCAATACAACAAATACGTTTTCTATCAAAACACGGACGATTTTGGAAATACTCTTTCCTGCTTTTATTTCACAAAAAAAAAAAATATATATATATATATATCCAATACTATAATACGAGCAAGGTTTGTATATATATATATATATATATATATATATATATATATATATATATATATATATATATATTTGCACACGGATCTCGAAAACGGCACTGAGGAATTTCTTTAAATTTTGGAAATAACTAATTTCCGAGTAGAAAATAAGTTCTAGATAGGTCTAATGTCCAGGAAAATTCGTGTTTTACTGTAATATTAAGTTTAAAATCTAAAAATTTAACATTACGCTTATGGAGAATCAAATGTAAATAATGCAAACCAAAACAGCTGTTTATAAACGTTTGACAGTTTTTGATTGAAGACGGCAAAGCACAATATGTGAATAGAGGTTTTTCATAAATATTTATTTTATGTATGTAATAAATGTAAAATTATCAGGTTACTAAACAATTTGTAAAAACTTTAGGGTAACATAACTGTGCGAAATAAAAGCAGAAAAGAGTATTTCCAAAATCTTCCGTATTTTGATAGAAAACGTATTCGTTGTATTGCTTGAAGCTACTGTAACAAACCAAATAATTGGTGTAAATTAAATTTATCTTTTGCTTTTCAATCCTCATTCCGTTTCTAACAAAATCAGTTGATCATAGGATAATAATAACCAACAGTATAGACATTTAAATTCAGTATAAGGTTAGCTAAAACAATTAATTGAGGTTGGCCAAAAACTCTTAAACGACGACGCGAAATCGGCTGACGCCGTAGCTTAAGCGCTTAGATCTCACGTATGCAAGGTCGCGTGATCGATCCCCACCCGAGGGCTATATATTTGTTCAGTATTTATGCCATATTAATTAAGGGGTATTAAAACGGTTTTATTTAAACCACAAAAGTGTTTTCATTGAGCAGTAAATTTGTTTTAATTTTGCTAACTAACTTGTAAAATACATGTCTTATTCTATCCGAGCAAAGCTCGGTCACCAGGTACTATATATATATATATACAAACCTTGCTCGTATTATAGTATTGGATGGATTGGATTGGATATTTGCACACGGATCTCGAAAACGGCACTAAGGAATTTCTTTAAATTTTGGAAATAACTAATTTCCGAGTAGAAAATAAGTTCTAGATAGGTCTAATGTCCAGGAAAATTCGTGTTTTCTTGTAATATTAAGTTTAAAGTCTAAAAATTTAACATTACGCTTATGGAGAATAAAATGTAAACAATACAAACCAAAACAGCTGTTTATAACCGTTTGACAGTTCTTGATTGAAGACGGCAAAGAACAATATGTGAATAGAGGTTTTTCATAAATATTTATTTTATGTATGTAATAAATATAAAATTATCAGGTTACTAAACAATTTGTAAAACTTAAGGGTAACATAACTGTGCGAAATAAAAGCAAAAAGAGTATTTCCAAAATCTTCCGTGTTTTGATAGAAAACGTATTGGTTGTATTGCTTGAAGCCACTGTAACAAACCAATTAATATTTGTAAATGAAATTTCTCTTTTGCTTTTCAATCCTCATTTCGTTTATACCAAAATCAGTTGGTCACAGGCTAATAATAACTGCATGGATAGTTAAACAGTAAATGATCGGCTAAAACAATTGAGGTTGGCTAAAACACCTTAACCGACGTCGCTCATTTGGCAGACGCCGTGGTCCAGCGGTAGCGTGTTCAAACCCCATCAGGGGCAATACTTTTTGTTCAGTGCTATATTAATTATGTGTTTTAATTAAATGTGTTTTAATTTTTATAATACATGTATTATTATAAACGAGCAAAGCTCGGTCACCAGGTACTTTTTATAATAATACTAGCTGACCCGGCGAACTTTGTAACGCCTATCAGTAAATACATGTTAACTTTATGATTGGCCATGTTCTGAAGTCAATTAGTATTGCGGCTTCGTTGTGAAAGCTTTAAATATACAACAGCAGATTATTATAATAAACTCAATATGTATAAACAATAAACATTGTAATTATTTTTTATTTGGCAAACATATAAACACGTGAATTTTAATCATACAGAAAATAAAGAAATGTAATAGAGTACATAATTCCTAAAAACCGTAAATTATTAACGTGGTGAATAATGCTATTCATTTTGTACAGCACATATTTACTTCATAGTTTTACATTAATGAATGATTCAGATGGCATTGGATAGTAAAGCATATGAGGAGTGTGCGGGAAAAACGATGAAGGTGCTTGAAACTGAGAAAACGCTTTTCTAAGTTTTGAAACCCTATTGAAAACCATCTAGAGTGCATATATTTAATGTCTTTAGAAGAAATCAAAGTACATGTTACATACTTCTTATCACTAGTATAACCATATTTTAATCTATTTTTTTAGATATTCTTTAAGCGTTTTTTTTATTTTGACGCACCAATTTTTTAGGGAAAAATGATGAGATGTGTAGTTTTTAGGGAAAAAAAGATGAATGAGCTCAGCTTTTTTCCCTAAAATATAATGCACCAGGTACATTTAATTTTGTAATACTAAATAAATATAGTAATATATAGGCATATGTAATATTAACACAATTCTATTTCTCTATATATAAAATTGAATGTATGTCTGTCTGTCTGTCTGTCCTTTATGCGTTGCCAAACTACTCATCCGATCGCCATGAAATTTTAGGAAGTTGCTCTATATGTGTCCGGGAAGGTTTTAGTGAAAAAATATTTTCGAAAACCCCATAAGTTTCCATTTTATGGTGTTTTAAATTTCTAATGTTAACCTTATGGAAAGTAAGTTTGTTTACAAATTGTCTACAATGAAAACATTTGATTTCTTAGCTACAGCTGATTGGTTTACTTTCCATTAGCTTTACTATCCAATGCCATCTGAATCATTCATTAATGTTAAACTATGAAGTAAATGTGTACTGTAAAAAATGAACAGCTTTATTCACCACGTTAATAGTTTACGGTTTTGGGGGATTATGTATTTATATTTATATTTTCTGTCTAATTAAAGTCACGTGTTTATATGATAATTACAATGTTTATATTATTACGTTTATTATAATAATCAGCTGTTGTATATCTTTCCTATAAAAGCCGTATTACAGTTAGGTTTCGTTTGGGTTTGGAATGGATTTGAAAATTGTGAATTAATCCACTCAGATTTATTTGTTTTATGGGAATGATATTAATATGTTTTATCGTTTCAGTATTGTTATTCACTATGCAGCGACCCAGAATATATAACCTCTCACAATGAAGCCGTATTGCTATTCGACTTCAGAACATGGCTAATCTTAAAGTTAACATGTGTTTACTGTGAGGCGTTACGAAGTTCGCCGGGTCAGCTAGTATTATATAAAGTTAATAAAAATAAATTACGTCATTAAATTGAGACTGAAATAACAGCCTAAAAATAATCATAAATTTTATTAGGAATACAATGTCGAATACGTTTAAGTTTTTTATTTTTCTAACAAATCGTCGTTATTTTATCATCCTGATCTAGTCGTCCACATTACCATTACATGGACATTACCATGGGTAAGGTTCGGATAAAAGTTTTTAGCTTTGTCTGTATGTAAAAATTGAATCAGCTCCTCAGACAATGACCCCGTCCTATTGTCATATATTTAGAATAATTCTATAAAATAAAATTGTGTGTATGTTATTTAGATTTAAAAAAAGTGAAAATATAATAAAATATTTTACTCCCAATAAAAGTTTATGTTAAAAATTGAGCCCAGTAGATAATTTTTAAAATCTTAATCCTATCATTATCACTATATGCTTACGAATGTAGATTTGATTCATCGTTTTCCTGTCTTTTACTTCTTTGATTAACCAATTTAAATCAATAAAGTAAGATAGAGATTTTGTTTATTTCCGTCCTCAAGACCATTGCAATCTGAAATTACTTTTCCTCTCAACTTCAGAAATAACAAGAAACATTTGATTTTTTGGCACCTACAGTCCTCACCTGTCTCATTTGTCTAAGCTCTCACCTTCTTTGCAATATCTGAAAGACGTCCGTGAATCTTCCTTTTTTCGGCTGTTCACTCCTTTCAGGCACAACACTGTACTCAGCTCCCATTTTTAAAACTTAAGCACAAAGACTACAAAACTTAACGTATCTAACACCAAGCAAACTAGTACGAACTGAACGTATCATCTATAGTTGTTGAGAATCCACACTTCACTAAAAATTCCAGACAGACGGGAACGTTCTCGACCGGTCACAACCTAAAACAACGCATGCTCAAAGGAGGGAGTGCGCCACCCTCAGCGTTACTCACGCTAAAGTCGACCACGCTCATCGTTCTTCCCCCAACTACCGATTTTCTCCATTGAATTTAGACGTGTTCTCAGTATTTTCCCCCTATATGATGTCACCAAACGATACTACTTTATTAAGGCTATCTAATGGCATCGCTAACTCAAAATGGACAAAAAATGTACCTTCATCTTTTTTCCCGCACACTCCTCATATTGCTAACGGACAGTAAACAAATAGCTGGTTTAAGAAATAATTGAATTTATGGAAACTGAATATGCCTAAAGCATGACCGGAGCAGAGACGATTCCAAAAAATCAAAGATCATTAAAACGGTCCAGCCGTTCTCGAGTTATAATGCGTGTAACTAACACGTTTGTTTTATATATTTAGACTAATCTACTAGTGTAATACACATACCAATAATTTTGAAAATAAAAAATTAATAAAATCTTTTAAAAAATGGTTTGATATGAAAAATACAAAATGGCGGATATCTGAGAAAATGAGCGTTTTAGCCACACCTCCATTGGAACCTATTTTTCCTATTAATGTACCTAATAACTCACCTAGTCCTGAAACGTTTTTCTTGGACACCCTGTATATGGTACGAGATACATGGTATGTTTGCTGGATTTTACACTTTTTCCGGAATTAATCAGTTCAACCGGCCGGACAAAAGAGACCCTGTCGTCTTATTGTCTTGCAATATTTTCCTCAATATAATACTCGTAATAAGATGTCTACTAAATTGTAACTTCTCGTCGACCTACCGTATTATAAATAATAAATCTAGTTTTTAGCGAGGTGATGATTTCATCGACTATTTCAAATTGATGATGAATTCAAGAAAGTTTTGTAGTGCTCTTTAAGACATCACAGTTTCTTTCTGCCCATCTAATCTTGCAACATTAGGAAATTTAAATTTGCGAAAAAGATTATAATTTAATGGAGAAAATTGGTGGCAGTCTTACGCGGCCAATTAAAAGGTGTCATAACTTTAATGAGTTTACTAAAAAAATATTTTATCCGTATTTCTCAACAGTTTTGCATTGTATGCAGGGTAAGGCCACAGTGTTTTAATCCTCAGGGGAGGTATCTTTATAATTATCAATCTTTTTCAACCTGAGGCAATAAATTTGATGACTACTTTTCAAAAAGTTAGATAATTAAAAAAATATATAATAGTGTTATAGTTTACGTACGTGTCCATTAACTGTTACAGTTACAGAGGGTTTCTTCAGTACAAATACAAAACAAAACTACTACCTAACATTGGGAAGAATCGACCAAAGGACAATAAGGTAGAATGTGAAGGTTTAGTAGCCATTAGGTATTTTGTGTTCAGTATCACTATAAAGGAATGTTATCCTTATGAGTAAAAACGAGGGGGAATGGGTAATATTGAACAAAAATATTTAATATATCATTAAAGGACAGGAAAAGTTATCAAGATTTTGTGTGTAGTATTAGAAGTGATTATATTAAATAGTCTTTGAGGATGCATGGGTATGTGCAACTTCTGTTTATGGACAAGGTACAGTAGTACAAATGTCAGCAAGCTAAAATGTACTGGTGGCCCACTAACCTCCTTATTAGCGAATTTCCCATAGGGAAGAAGCTATTACCGTAGGTCTGATGGCAAGACTTAAGCCCAGGACCATGTTATTTTTCGTCTTTATGTGCCCTGAGTCCAAAAACAATAGTCGTTAAAAAATATATATATATGTGTCTGTTAGCACGACTCTCGAGACCAAATTTGGTATAGACGTGTATTTGCATGCACAAATGCTCGGACGAGTTCGTAAATCAGACATATCGGTCAATGGGATAGGAACAGGTAGGACAGGAACATTTTAGTTTGGGGGGGGTGAAACCCCCCCCAAACTAAAATGGGTTTTTCACATGTAATTTTTCTTTATCTCCAACGGTTACTGAGATATTAAAAAATCTAAACACAGTACGTTGTATTGTGGGGCTCCAAAAAATTAATATTTCCCATATTAATCAATATTTTTTTATGAAACTTGATATTTAGCTTCATGTGGTTGAGATCTATCCTTTTATGCTTAAAAATCATAGTTGATGTGTTTATCATGGCAGAAAACCTGCATACTCTTTTCCCATATTAATCATATAGGGAATAGGCAAACTCCTTTATTTATGGACAGACAGGGGTATTAAAACATAAGGCAGCTAAAAAGGTGTCCTTATGTTTTCAGTTCATCTGTTCAGATGAACTGAAAACATTCCCTTTAGACATATGCATGATCTAACCTATTTTCCACAGGGAAGTAAATAAAAACACTTTTTATATCAAATTTGCATGATGTACTTACATCAAGTTATTTGTACCTACTTAAAGTTTATCTTTCTTTGTAAATAAATTAGTATAGGTGGGTAGGATAAACCAATTTTAAACTGTGGGGTAATGCAAATTTGTTCTGTGTTGCAGCATGTTATATAAAGTTTACTTATATAATGTCACCAATAATACAATCCTCATTAGAAGAAAACTCAAATATGCCCAAGTTTTTGGTTTGACAGATTGAAAGCTGTCAAAAGAAAAAAGCCTGCAATCTGCCCCCCCCCCTGTTTCCTCAGAAAACATCACTTATACCCAAATATATTAAATATAAGATTTTTAATTTTTCTCAATTGTTTTGAATGCTGCAGTAGAATATATAAAGACCCAAGTGCATGAAATAAATTAATAAATGAATGGATCCAGTTACAAAATAAACCATTAAAAAATTGGATTAGGGTATACATAGCCATCACACAATTTTTACTATAAAATATTTCATGATTCTAGTTCGTAAGTCTTACATCTTACACATGTTATGTTGTCCCAATATATCAGAAATCTAACAATTGGGTGTTATAAATGGCATCTTATATTGAGTGAATGTAAATTATGTTATCAAAATACATGACACAACCTATTTGAATAATTACGTCAATATCACTTCAGAGTATTACTACACAGGTTATTTATAGAGAATTCTTGGTGACAATAAAATTCTCCCAAAAAATGAAACACATTTATTCCTAAACATTATGTACAAAAAGTTGAAATTACTAAAAATTATTACTAAAAAAACTATCAATGTCTGTAGCAATTCACATCTGCTATGCTCGTCCCAATGCAATCTAAACAACAATTACAAAAGAAACTGGTAAAAATAAAGACACACAGATAAAAAGTAAATAAAAGGAACAGGATACTTTATTAGGGAGAGATTTAAGTGTTTGTTAACTATACAAGAGAGATCAGTTCACACAAATATAGTTGTGATATTACAGTCAATAACATTCATAAGGGAGTTCAGAAGGTAAGAAAGAAAACACACGTTTTTCCAACTAAAACTAACCACTTTAGTCAATTCAAAGATTTACAGATACATTATACAAAGTGATATTGTACTTTCGTAGTTTTATGCAGGACTTGCCGAAAATAGAACTACTTTTAGACAGATTCAAAATATAAAAGAAACATATATATTCTGCTGTTTAACACATTGGAATGAGCTGAGCACATCCGAGGGCTCTTATTAAGTTTAACAATCTGCAGGAAACGTTTGGTCTTAAGATTATTAACAATATGAACACACATTGACACAAAAATCTACAATTATGTACCCACAAAGTCTCCATTTTCTACACTGTTAAAATAAAAATAAACCAGGGGGCCTTTAAGTAACTATCATATATAAATCGGACAATGACCTTATTGCCTGTTCCTTTCTAGATATACAAAACATAGCATATTGTGTTCATAAGAACTTAAGTATTAAGAATTAAATATTATTTGTACAGTTTAGGTTACTTAGTCAAACATATCCTTATCTAACACTTTTTTTACAAAGAAAACTTAAGTTAAAATTTCACCAGTAGTCATACGCACGTTAAAATAAATTAAGCCCGGACAGGAGGCCACGACTGACATCTGATTGCACTTTAGAGATGATTCTTGCAAGGGGTAAATAGATAAATAAAACTTCATGCACCGATATAATCGGTTATGTTTTAAAAATAAAAATAGTTGTAGAACCTTTAATTTAAATTATTTTAAAATAAATGCCTCCTTGAGTGAGGAAACTTGGTGGTAGGGAGTGGGGGAGTAGTTCTGTACACAGGGTAGGTACGTCACACCACTCCGTAGCTCCAAGGATCCAGAGGCCGGACAGCTCACAGTCAGTTCACACAATATCACTCATTATGCATCATCTTCATCGTCATCTCCTTCTCCATCGTCCCCTTCCTCCTCCTCTTCTGCAAAAGTATGAAAATACACATACAATGTGTCTCAATTTAAATTTTAAAATGGTTACAACTGCTACTGGAACTAAACATTAACAGTTAAGAGCTAGATGTTAAAATTAACACCTGTTCAATTGAAGGCTTTCGTCTTAGGACATTATCCCAGGCGAATCCTTAGGGGACAGTATACATCCTACCACCAAGGCACCCATCCCAGGGAGTTGGGCAGAAAGGAGATACACCACTACCCCAGAGTTCTTATCAGACTGGGTATTCAGGCTCAGCTGGGAGTCAATCAAGCCCTGTTGTTGAGACAACAAGACACCAAAGTGATAGGGAAGCCAGTCACTTGGAAGAACCAAATGACTTTAACCAGTTAATTGGCAGCCTCATGAAATGTTTCCAATTTCAATCTTTGAACCATAACCAGTCAAGAGTCGACTATGACTACCTCAACCGCTATGTAACAAGGGAAAATAAAAAAAATTAGGGTCTTTCTAGAACTAGGTTCTCAGGTCATAGACGATAAGTTTTAAAATAAAATAACAAGAATTCAATAATTTCTGTGTGAAGAATATTTCATACCTAACAACACCTTTGTGACATTCCGTTTTAAATCACATTTATGCAAGCTAATGTGAAATCTACTTAGAGACACGGAACAAAGATATGCATAATACTGTGGTATTGTTATATCGCCTTAATAACCAAAGAAACTATGAGATCCATAGAACTAGTCTCATTTTAACTGAGTGATTTAGCTGTGTTAGTAGTTTAGTGTGTTATGCTTGTTTTACAGCAATATTCAGTTGTTTCAACAAGTTTAACCCTTTCACAAGTGTGCTCAAGTACAACATTTTAGTAAGGAAGAATTCCATAAATCTTTATTTTTGCTATTATTATACATTCTGATGCATTAAAATGCTGCTCAATAAATTCTCTTATAAAACAGGTCATTTGGACATTTTTGATCATTTTAGTAGTGATTATAATGCTCTTATGTACTATACTGATTTGCATAGTATTTATTTTGTTTTGCGGCTAATTAGATAACAACGTCCCTAAAGAATGTATTATTATTTATTATTGTATACATATTTAGTCATAAAACAAGTTCTGTTGTAGAGATATTTAGTTTTGTCAGGTTACCAACCCTTAATCTCTATATATAAAATTGAATGTATGCCTGTCTGTATGTATGTCCTTTATGCGTTGCCAAACTACTCATCCCATCGCCATGAAATTTTAGGAAGTTGCTCTACATGTGTCCGGGAAGGTTTTAGTGAAAAAATATTTTCGAAAACCCCATAAGTTTCCATTTTATGGCGTTTTAAATTTCTAATGTTAACCTTATGAGAGTAAGTTTGTTTACAAAATGTCTACAATGAAAACATTTGATTTCTTAGCTACAGCTGATTGGTTTACTTTCCATTAGCAATACCGTATGCTGTACTATCCAATGCCATCTGAATCATTCATTAATTTTAAACTATGAAGTAAATGTGTACTGTAAAAAATGAACCACGTTAAGTGTTTACGGTTTTGGGGGATTATGTATTTATATTTTCATTTTCTGTCTGATTAAAATCACGTGTTTATATGATAATTAAAATGTTTATATTATTATGTTTATTATAATAATCAGCAGTTGTATATCTTTCCTATAAAAGCCGTACTACAGTTAGGTTTGGTTTGGGTTTGGATTCGATTTGAAAATTGTGAATTAATCCACTCAGATTTATTTGTTTTATGGGAATGTTGTTAGTATGTCTTATCGTTTCAGTATTGTTATTCTCTATGCCGCGACCCAGAATATATAACCTTTCGCAATGAAGCTGTAATGCTACTCAACCTCAGAACGTGGCCAAACTTAAAGTTAACATGTATTTACTGTCAGGCGTTACGAAGTTCGCCAGGTCAGCTAGTTTTAAATGAAAGATACAACGTTCAAAATTTTAATCTTTCATTTACGGTGGCGACTATAAAAAGCACTTGCTCATTGTCATAAACGAGTTTCTTAGTCCAGTGTTGTAGAGAGTCTTACCAAAAATCATTTCAAGTAAGACTAGTTTAGTTTGTTATATTATAAAAGGGCAGTTTATTTTATTTGTATTTAGCTCCAAAATACTCTTGTAAATATTAGCGGTTTCTTTGATTAGCAAAGTGGAAATGTAAAATATTAATATGAAAATCTATTGTTTTATAAATATCGTGAATATGGTAAATGGGTAATTAAAAACATGTGAATTTAATTATGACGCCAATGTGAATAATATAATAAGAATGGAAATACAGTAGAACTTGGATAATTCGAACCTCAAGGGACCAGAAAAAAATTCGAATTTACCAAAAATTCAAATTAGAAAAGTTTTTGTATGTGGTTGAAATAAACAATTAAATATCATGTTTTAGCATTATATATATTAAAAAAGTTAGGTTAATGAAGATATTATTGATTAAAAATCCTAATTTTTGTTAAATGTCGATAATGTGTTTGGAGGGATCCCGAAACTAGCTATTTCAAACTTTTTCAAATTCCTTCTCTACCTCCTTGATCGCTTCTATTTATTCTTTCAACGTCAGAGATTTGTAGGTTCGCTTTGACGAAACCATCATACACACGACGTGTTAACATGAACGCAAACGAAGTCATAAATGCCAACACGAAACAAAGACGACGAATATCGGAATAAAACCACCATCAATGATACACACGGTACTGTACGGCGTCGGCGCCGTGTAGTGAGACTAGAGATGTCAATGTTGTGATTTATGAGCAGTAGTGGACTGGTGAAGGGGAGGGGTATAATGTGACCAAACAACAGCAGGTGTACGTGCTATGAGAAGGATTGGCGGGGGATGCTATGAGAAGGATTGGCGGGGGATGGGTGCGTTGATCTAACTAAAAATAGTCTGAGGACAGGAAGCACGGACGTCGTTTCCTGGAAAATCGCACACAATGACTTGTTCACTTTATAGATTTATGCTGTAAAAACTTCGAATTATCCAAAAAAATATTCGAATTAACCAGGATATTTTAACATTGTTTTTATATAAAATTCTAGGGACCAAGACAAAATTTCGAATTAAGGAAGTTTTCGAATTACAGAAGTTCGAATTATCCACGTTCCACTGTATATGTTTATTATTTCCAAATTATGTAATTTTAGTGTGAATTTAGTTTATATCGTCAGTAATTAGAATACTTTTGAAGATACAACTTGAATATATGAGTTGAATGTATGAATTGAATATTTGTAATTGTATGTGTAAGGCGAATGTTGGTAAATGTGATTGTATGGTAGTACACTAAAACCTCGTTTATCCAAAATTCCGAAATGGTTCAAAGAGAAAAATAAAAATGTTGCTGGAAAAGTACAGCGCCATTTGTGACAACCTAAACAGCACAGGCTGTTTTCGGCCGGTAACTGCGTAGCGTTTTCAGCCGGAACTGCGTGCCGTTTTTAGTGACCATTCACAAAACTGTCAGTCAAAAGAAGTCAACTGTGTATAAACACTGTAATCAAAGAAATGCAACCGTAATGTGCTCCCGTATTACAGGTACGGTACAGAAAAAAACCGAAGGAGTTTATTTATCTTTCTTCCAAAAAACGGTTTATACGAAAATTCGCTTATTTGAAGGGTCCCATCAAATCCGGATTAACGAGGTTTTAGTGTATTTAGGGCCGGTTGACGAGCTCGGTGTTATCTTAAGTCCGAGCGCAAAATCCAGTTATAACCGGGTTTTTAGCCCCGGCTAAAAAATCGGCTTGACGAGCTCGGGGTTAGCTACGCCCGAGCGCAAACGGTTAGACTCGAGGCAATTATGGCAGGGATAAACCCGGGCTTAAAATGTTCGCTTGACGGTCCAATTATAGATAACCCCGGACTAAAAAAGATAAACTGTCGGCTTGACGAGTCAAGTTCTAGCGCAAAGAGCTTGGTCTCGGCTAAAAAGAACAATGGTTTTAGACTCGGACTTAACCCCAGGGGGGCCAGGGTTAATAGGACATCATGTCAGGATTATCTCATTTGCTCGTTTATTAATTAAAAAATAATGTTAAATTGAAATCCTCATTAAATTTTGAACAAACTAAAAAAATTTTAATTACATAAAGTGTAAAGTAAATTTAAATAATAAACAGTATAAAAAATAACAAATAGAAATAACAGAAAAAAAAAACAGAAAAAAAATAAAAAAAGAAAAAAAAGGATAAAAAAATTAAAAAGAATAAAAAGGGCGCTATGTTAAATTACTTCCTAGAAAGTTTAGATATATGTCGGATCTTTTTGTTTATTTGTTAAATGTAAAAATATAATTAAATAAAATAAATAAAATAAAAAATAAAATTACATTACGATAAAAAAAAATAAATTTAAAAAAAAATAGTACATTATTTTAAATAAAAAATTAATATTTTCTTATTTTCTGACTGGTATGAAGCGTTAGTCGAATTCACACAATATTAAATTTTATCAATTTATTCTTAAATACATTATATTTCATATATTTCTTTATTAAAGTTTTATTTTTTAGTTTATCTGGCAAAAAGGTTGGTATTATTATGGGGGTTATACAATTCAAATCTTTGTCTTTGTTTATTTCAGAAATGATGATTATTTTTGATAAACAATAATTGTATGTTATTTTAGATAAAATTTGAAGAACATAGTTTTATTTTACAGGTTTTTTTGAAACTTGGATAAAGTGTGTGTCAGTACCCAACACAATAAAAAATGTTGTATTCTGTGTTGGTGTTATACAATTAAATTAATTTATTTGCTCTCTTGTTTTTTTATTTTAGAAAAAGATTATTTTTGAAAAATTTATATGAGTTTTAGATTTTATGGAGTTTTTTAAATTTTCTTTTTAAATTTATAAGGAGAGTAAGTTTGTTACTGATATTATTGTCTATATGAAAAAATTGATGTATTTCTAGCTGTATGTCTTTATGGTTAAATACTCATCGATGCATGAAATTTTTAAAGTTGCCTATGTGTAATGTTTTAGTGAAAAAATGAAAATAAGTTTATTTTATGGAGTTTTAAATTATGTTAACCTTATGGAGTAATGTTTACAAATTGTCTACAATGAAAACATTTGATTTCTTAGTCAGCTGATGTTTATTTATAGCAATATGTTACATATGTTTAATCATTCATTAATGTTAATATGAAGTAAATGTGTACTGTAAAAAATGAACAGCTTTATCAGTATAGGTTACGTTTTTTATTATGTATTATATTTTTATTTTCTGTCTATAATAAAGTATGTGTTTTTATATGATAATTCAATGTTTATATTATTGTTTATTATAATAATAGCTGTTGTATATCTTTCCATAAAACCTACAGTTATTTTGTTTTGGGTTTGGATTGGATATGAAGTGAATTAATCGTGTTTATGTTTTGTGGGAATGATATTAATATGTTTTGTCGTTTCAGTATTGTTATTCACTATGCCGCGACCCAGAATAACCTTTCACAATGAAGCTGTAATGCTATTGGATTTTAGAACATGGCCAATCTTAAAGTTAACACGTGTTTACTGTGAGGCGTTACGAAGTTCGCCGGGTCAGCTAGTTTTATACTAAAAATCCAATGAATTCAATAACTGGCCTGGTAGTTTCTATGGAAACATGTTACATATTTTTCATCTTAAAAATCACTAACGCCCCCCTCCCACAGAGCTAAGATACATCCATGTCAAAAATTTAGTCAAACGAAAAAGCATACATTTATGATTACTTATTTTATAATATAATTTTTGTTTGTCTATAAATAAATTACATTAATATTATATTACACATGTGTGTGGGTTTACGCTTTTTATTATTTATTTATATTTTATTTATTAAAAACCCCACCCTGCAATGCCATCCCATTGTTTTGATTTTGGGACATTTCGCGAAAGAAAAGAGTAGCCAGGCAGATATAGCGCATGTGGCCCTTGCCAACGTTCCCAGCGAAAATTCCCTGCCATTCCCCGGCAGGACTAGCGTTGGTCTCGGCTAAGCTTGCTCTCGACCAAATGCATTTTAATCTCTGTCTCGTCAACCCGATTTTTAGTCCGGGGTTAAATTTGGCCGAGACCAACGATAACCCCGAGCTCGTCAACCGGCCCTTAGTGTAAGTTGTTGAAGGATACATTAGTATAAGAAATACTAGACACTTAGCACACGCACACACTGAAAATCACTTTAAACACCCAAAAACATCATGGCATGCACACATAAACATCACTACATGTAAAAGTTCCACTCAAACTGAACTGTGGACTGATGAGACACGCAAAAATATTCTAGTTTATTTTGAGGCTTCCCAGCCTTTGTTCGATAAGGCTACTTTCACTTATATTCAATATGGATATTTCCATACTTAAAATATAAAAATTTGTTCTAATTAAATAAAATATGTATATATTATGAGGATAGTTATTATTAAGGCATTATTAAAGCATAACAAATTTAATAAATGTAAAGTTTTTATTTCAATGAAAGGGTGAAATGGTAAAACTGGAAAATAGTTATTTGAAGTAAATACATGGGGTTTGAAGAGTGCTGCGCTCTGACTGCAACAGGTCAAACAAGCCGAACTAACAGCAATGCACAGTTTAACGCTCTCATCTGATATAATGTTTATTATTAGAATTTGAAAGTTTTTGAATTACATAACCAGCCAGGAAACGGCTTTTTGGCAACCGCCCAGCCCCTTCCAAGGGTCGGAACCCTAATTAGCCCTCTACCGCAACCTCAGTTTCATCCCAAAAATTCTCCCTTTCTCCATGAAAATCCCTGCCTCATAGTTTAATCCCACAAATTATCACTCTTATCCCTTAAAGTCCCTTCCTCTCCCCGGAATCAGGATATGTAAAAGCCAAGACGGCAAGGGGCAGTCGATATACACCTCGTATTGTACAAAATTGTAACAGATGATTTCATCCCTCCATTGTATTTATTCTCTGTCCAGTATTAGTATTTAGAATTTTAGAATTTTAAGGTTTTAATATTAATTTGTTATGCAATTGTATAGGACTCTTTTTGCACCTAGCTGAGAATTTAAATTTAACTTATGACAGAGAGGTTTGTGACTACATTAATATTTTTTTAACAATATATACAGTAAAAATTTATATATAAAGCCTACATTCTTAAATGTCTTATACCAATTGTATTTGTATAAAAAAAAACAAAGTGTATGACAGTATCTTTTGTTTAATTGATTCTGCACATCGTGAATATCTTTATTTTGGTTATAAAATTATTACAGTACAGTAGAACCTCGATTAACCATCAGTCTCTATTAACCGCCACCCTGCTAGCGCAAACAAAATAACGTTTCAGCATCAGCCCCGGCCTGGATCGTCTGTTGAGGCTCTATGATGAGTAGTGACGAATGTACTGTACACCTGCAATGTGCGTGAATTGGCGGCAAGGGTAGTGAGTGACCTAGCTGTTTCATTTCAGTTCAGTAATCAGTATGGTACGTGGCTACAGTGAACTGAAGTTATTACCGATTTCGAGTGCAATGCCTACTAGTGTTTTACGTGCTTTACCATTTATTGTTGGCAGTGATGTTTATACGTAGTATGTAATGCTCTTATCTTATGGCTGAGAAACGGAAACGTGAAGTTTTGGGACTCGACAATATACAATAAATTACTAAACGATGGTTCTTCTTGTCAGAAAAAATTAGAAACATGACCGCCTGAAAAGCTTGACGGGGAAAGAAACAAAAGAAAATGACTGATTTTTTTTAAAAACTTGGCAACGTAAGTTTTGAGAATAAAAGCAAAGAACATAGATATATATCTTCTGTTCTGTACAGTTGATATTTCATTGTTTTCGTATTAAAATATTTTAATAAAGTATTTTCCACTTGAATTGGCCTAGTTTTGTATTTTCTCATTTAAAATAAATTCACATTCAGCAACCATGGCAATTAATAATTAGAACCTACAATGGTGCCTTTATAACATGCAAAGTAGTGAATTGCGATATTGCCATGCCAAACACTAGGTGCTAAGTTGTATCCGCACTATTATTATTTCTGTTATCCGTCTATTCAGTTATCCATCATGGTCACGGTCCCGAGGGTGACGGTTAATCAAGGTTCTACTGTATTATAAATTGTAAGTTACAAGTCTGTCTGATTTCAAAGAAATATCAATCGTTAATTCTTTCCTCAAGGAGTTATTTATGGGTTTAAAAATAAGACTGAGATAATTCATAATATTGTACCTCTAAACATAGTTCAAACTTAACAACAGACAGTTCTTTGACGGTTAGTGATCTCACACTTGATAGGAATGGGGTATCATGCATTGTACTTTGTATTTCTTCGCATGTCTTCGCCCGCTGCCTCCTCTCTCGCACTTCTCTAGCGTGCTTTCTCCCTCACCCTCAACCCCGCCCGGCATGAACGAAATCCCTGAAATCCCCACCAGGGAGAACAGCGGTTTCCAAAAGTCCGGACAACGTATTGTGACACTTTCATAACCCCCTGCGATGACGAATGGGATAGGCGAGGTTGCCAAAAGTCCTAGATCTTAACCAGCCATTATTGTATTTAATGGTATTGTAAGTAAAATGTTCAATTCAAGTAAATATAATTAGCCACACAAATGAAAAAAATCAAGGGGATATTTATACTAATATGATTAAAATTTAATTTTTTTTGTGGCTAATTAAATAACAACGCCCCCAAAGAAAGTACAGTAAAACCTCTTTAATACGGACTTCGCTTAATCCGGACAGCCATTGGATCGCAGTTTTAATGCGCAGAACGCTGATTAGTAGCATGCGATCGTCACAGCGCCAGGCGTACGTGTCGTTACCATGGTTACTGTCAGCCAATAGTAGCTCAGTCACACGATTGTGTTTCTCCTGCTCATGTCACTGTCAGGCCATCAGTTGCTTTACAGAGGTCAATTGAACTGCACGTTTTAGTTGCGTTGTTTAATTGTGAAATTAACACAAAAGAAAGACAAATGAAGTTCAACTCCTTCAAACCAGTTGAGTCACTTGAGGACGAACCTCAACCCTCATGTTCAAAGTAATTTTGTCTTTTTTCGTTGCCTTATTTTTTGTATGGACGTAAATACCAAGTGTATATTGTTGTACTGCATGTACAATATGTATATTTTATATTCAGAATATAGGCCCCTACATACTATTTAAGTTTATCTGCAAAATGTGTTTCATTATATACAAGGGGTACCCAAAAATCACTGTCATTCTTCGTTTAGGATTATTAGTTTTAATCCGGACGACTTGGAGCCCCAATTAGTCCGGATTAACGAGGTTTTACTGTATATTATTTAATATTGTATACGTATTTAGTCATAAGACAAGTACTGTTGTAGATATTTAACTTTATCAGGATGCCGACCCGTAACTTTAAATGAAAGTTGCAACGTTCATACTTTTAATTTTTCATTTAGTGTGGCGACTCTATAAAAAGCACTTGCTCGTGATTGTTTCACTGTTAGACAAGAATTCGCACAACGATACGCCTTGCTGCGGTGGGGATTTGGAGTGGGGGAACCCAGGTACACAACATACTGCGCGAACCCCCTTCGCAGCACTATTGTCGACTGCAGCGCTATGGGAACCTTACTTAACGGACAACCCTCGTACTATGCAGTTTCACACTGTCAGCTGACTCGAGTTGAGGCTAGTCGTATGTGTTGTATTTGTCGGCGTCATTTTTTACATTCTGTTATTAATTTTTCTCTGCAATTTGTTCACTAATAATGTGTTTATTATTGTTTGATCAGCTTTTTAATATTAATATTATCACGTAATGTGCAATTGCACAATATCAGCTTACTTGATTTGATGTAGTCATCTGCGTTGTGTCATTGTTTACCTTCTGATATTGAATTTTCTATACAATTATATAAATACTATAATTTGTTTATTTTTTAAAATTATTTATTTATTTGTAGTGTTTTGTTGTAAATTGTTTTTTTGTTGTTGTTTTGTGTGTTAGAGGCGGCAGGAGTCAGTCCAGGCGCTCACACGCTAGACATAGGATGGGTTTAATTATCTTTTAATTGCTTGTAATGGAAATTTATTAAAAACAAAATACCAAATACAAAGTATTTTATAGGTCTTTATCAACACATTGATGTGTTAAAAGTACCAAAAGTAAGGTTTAGAAATATTTTTTTTTTAATTAGAAAATTAAAATACCATAAGGATTTAATAAAACTGATTCTGTTGTATTATTTTTGTTTATCAATGGAAAATTTCAAACTTTGGACCTAAATAAACTTCACATATTCATAAATAAAATGTATTGAATAACGTTTTGCATTTGATTTGCTCTTAGCCATAATAATTTTATTTTTAAAATGTGTGAACTGTTCACGCACCTTTCTGATGATTCTCAAGTACATTGAGAATTAAAAATGTACTTAAATGATGAACACATTAACTCTATATCACAAAGGCTGTCTGAGTCTAGCGTTGTTACAAAGGCTAGTCTCACAGACTACTTTTTTTGAAAAAAAAAAAAAACTTGTAGTGATGGGGAAAATTTCATTTTAATTATAGAAACAATTAAAATGAACATTGAATTTATGTTTCAAAAGAGTCTAATGTCCAAATCTTAATTGTTGTGGCACTCGCAGCAGATTGTCCCCTGGTGATCACCACACATGGCATTTGCGCAGCGTCCACAAACATTTTTGTGTTTTTTCACACGTTTTTTTATGCGCCGTAATCTTGGAGGTCAGAGGGCACACACCTTCCTTCCATAAATTAAATACATGAATATAATACCTTAATACTTTTAAATGAAATGGCGACCTACCCAGGTAGGTATTTTAAGCCAAGTATTCTAATGTTAGCTAAAATTTTTTTAAAAGAAAATAATTTAGCTTAATATAAAAATTAGACAAGAAGTATTTTCCCCCAAATTTTCAGTATTCCCGGCTTATACCCAGTGACTATTAGTTCCTGGTTGATTGGCCACCCTGTTTATACTTATTATTTCAAAAGGATATTAGTAATAATTTTTATGTTACAGTTAAAAGTAAAAGCTTACCACTTATAGGGTTAAATTAACCAAATACTTAAAAAAACATACATTTTTTTAACACATGCACTAAGTCACATAAATTACAATAATAACATCAAATAGTACAATTATGTGAGTGTTAAATGGTGTTAACACCATTTAAAATGTTTTGTGGCTAATTAAATAACAACGCCCCCAAAGAAATGGAGTTTATCGGCCTACAGACAATTAAAATTAGTTCACATCATAAAACCAAGTCAGTCACCTTCACCCTCATCTAGTTCATCTTCTGGTAATTCATCCTCCTCATCTTCCTCTTCCCCTTCAACATCCTCTTCCTCATCTTCTATCTCTTCCTCCTCTCCGTTCTCCTCCTTTTTCTGTTTTTTTACATCTTCGCTTTTATCCTGTAAGAGGAATAGAGGTGAATACCAAACAACAAAACAAGCTGTATGGAGAAGGGATGGTAATGAGTATTCTGCACTAAACCCCTCCCCCCTGCTAACACACAAAGGCCGCAGCTGCGTACTATCCCCCCTTCCAGTTATCAAAGGGCACCGGCAGCTGGTCGTTCAGAACAGACATCTGCCAACTAACTGATACATTCCATTTTGAACCTTGTTTGGACTAACTAAAATAGTAACAATTACATTTTAAACAAAACGAGAATATTCGGTTAGATGATGTCGTAATATTGAAAGCAAAGCAAAATAAAAAACGTGACTGATGAAATTGACTAGTAAAGACTGACGCCGTCGGCAAATCGAGCATCACAATGGCGGAGTTAGTTCAGGCTATAGCCGCTACGCGTCACGACAACGGTAGCGCTACGATCTCACTTCATTTCGCAGCACCGAGCAGCACCCGCATTTCGCTCAAGATGAACAAAATAGACAGGTCGTGAAAAGTATTATCTTAAACTAAAAATCCAATCGAAAGAGGAGCAACCACCAAGAGGTACAAGCGACACTGAACAGGTCAAAGTTTATTGTTGAGATTCTTTGTCTTCAATTTTGATAGTAAACTAATAAGAATTTAAATTCAAAGTAATAATCTAATATATTTTAAAATTATTTACATATTGTAGTTAAATAATGATCCAACCAAAAAATAAATACATACAGTTTAATTTTTGATTAATTATACGAACACAATTAGCTAATTTCCAATAGGGAAGAAGCTATTACCGTAGGTCTGTCTCATGGAAAGACCTAGGCCTGGGACCATGTTACTTTTCCATTTTAAAGTGCCTAAAGACAAAAGTAATAGTAGTTATATATCACTGTTTATTTAATCGAATAGGGCTACTAATATTATATTGAAATAATTGGTAATCCCATTGTCAAGAAGTGTAAATGTTTTTACACATTGTCCGAATGTATATACATACATATACATATATGTGTGTCACACGATAACTCTCGTAAACATAGTCCGATAAAGACCAAATGTGGTATATGTGTGTGTATTCCTACATTTACTTGGAACTGGACGAGTTCGTAATCTAGATATTTCTGTCAATCGGAACGGGTAGTTTCTGCGGGGAAATATATCAAAAAATGGGGGGGTTTTGATATGTACTTTTAAGCAATTTGATATTTATAAAAATATTGCAATATACTGTCATACTATTAATTTGGAAATTCGATGAGTATGCAGGTCTGCGCTGAGATGGAGGTATTTTCGAGATTCAAGTTACTATTTAAAAATGTTAAGAGAAGATATCGTATGTCGACAAAATCAAAACAATAATTGTTACACATGTCCAGATAAGTAAAATTATAGTTGTCTGTACATTCCTTAGAATTGTAATGTTTTTTGGTAAATAATCCAGAGAAGCTTCATTGGTTCTTATCACAATTTTTGTTTTTCCATAACGCTACACAGGTATCGCTTCTCGGAAAAAAGAGAGCACTCAGAGATTGAACTTAAGCTTTGTTATACGAGATTATACTCGTACCTTTAGGAGATGGGGTTTAATTCCTTTTAACTGACCCATGTACTATGGAAATAACAATGAGCTCTCAAAAACCTAGTCTTAAACATTTTTAAAGTTTTACTAAAAATGTGATCTGTTAATGTGGTTATTTACCAGAATGAAATAACCAGTTGTCAAATTAAATTTTGTTTGTTCATATTGATGTTAGATTTTAAACGAATTTATAAACTATACGGTATAAAACTTTATTTTTTTATTAGGGTAAGAACACACTACAGTGGCTGCAGCAGTCACGACCGCGGTCGCAGCCCCTGCGACAGACCAGCGACCACGATTAACGACGTATCTTTCCCTTAATTACTCTGTTAGGATAATCGTCGGATGTTAAATGCCACTACGAGGGCCTCTCTTTTACCGCTTCAATGAAGCTCTCCGTAACGAAATCTAACATTATTAACACGAATCTAACAAAAATCACCACCAAAAATAAAACAGATATATGTACACAAAAAATTCTCTAAACCCCTACTGGTCACCTCAGTCTCTGGTCGTAGAGGTAGCGTGCGCCCTTCATCCTCATTTTGTGGTTGTTTATATACGCAAAACCAGCCTGAGCGCATAGAAGAATTAATGTAGGGCCTAGCAGAATTATTTAAAATCTTGCTGCCCAGGTAAATTATGAAGATCGAGTCAATCATCTAGCAGGCAGTAACAATTAATAATAAGGTGTATTAAATAAAACGTTTATATTTAAACCGTAAAAACGGCATTTAAGTTGAATCTATATAAATAGTTTTGTCTGTACATTGCTCAGAATTATTCTTTTTAAGTTATTCTTACTTCTCGTGCGTTAAAAGAAGCCGAAACAGGTCTTCTCAATTTTTGTCGTTTGTCTGTGACGCTCCAAGAGGCAGGCGTTTTACGCCGTCTTCGCCGAAAAAACGGGAGAATTGATTACAATGAAACTTATTTCATGCATTATCTACATTCCAGAGAAGGTTTATAAATGCTTGAAATCGCCTGCCGCCCCTTTACGCGATATTGCTGGCATTTTGATACAATTTTCAAGGAATAACCTACTGCTAATAATCAGCTGTCAAATCAATATTTACTCACCACGTTAGTAGTTTATGATTTTGGGGATTATGTATTTATATTTTTATTTTCTGTCTGATTAAAAGTCACGTGTTTAATGTTGGCCAAATAAAAAATAATTACAATGTTGATACATATATCACGTGTGTTATAAAAATCAGCTGTTGTATATCTTTCCTATAATAGCCGTATTACAGTTAGGTTTCGTTTGAGTTTGGAGTTAATTTAAAAATTGTGAATTAATCCACTCAGATTTATTTGTTTTATGGGAATGTTAATAATACGTCTTATCGTTTCATTATTGTTATTCACTATGCCACGACCCAGAATATATAACATTTCACAATGAAACCGTAATGCTATTCGACTTCAGAACATGGCCAAGTTTACATGTATTTACTGACAGGCGTTACGAAGTTCGCCGGGTCAACTATATACAGTAGTATATTATAAATGTGATTTAATTGGTTATTTGACACAAGTTTTATTCTATGCTCGGTCTCCCGTAACTAATTGGTAAGATTAGCCGGGGATTTATTTCTCTTTGTATTTATTTGTTCAAGATTTCAGGTGTTATAAGATGTTATAAGTGTCTCGTTTCCTTCCACTTGATCACATTTTATGGATTGTTATGTGTTATGGAGAAAGAGATTTGCTCTGCTCGACAGACTAAAAAGCTGTCCACACGTCAGTGCGAGGCAGGCTGTCTAGCAGGTCTGTTTTTGAGTGGCGGGGGCAGGTTGACTACTCCTCGTGCAAGTCAACCTACCAAGCAGGTTGACAAGCAACTTGCCTGTGATTTACGAGCTTGGTCGTTCACACAGGGAAGGTTACTTGCCTCAGGTAACCTGCTCGCCCACCGGCCGGCCGCGTGTAAACGCAGCTAGTCGACCGCCCGCCAATAACAGTATCAGTATCACAGAATCATGCTTTTGAAGGCATTCATTGCCTGAAATCCATGTAAATGACACTATTGATCTAATAACTTAAGCTACTTTATACTACTGTATTTTAATATATTATACAGAGATCAAATTGTCCATGGATAAATGTTAAAAAAGAATATAGTAAACGAAAATAATTGTATGTTTCAAAGCAGAGTGAATTTGATTGTTTATTTGAACGATTTGTATATTTAGAACAATTCAGTTTTCTTGCCTGTATAAAATGTAACTTATCGCAATAACAAGCTATAATTTATTGATTAAAGAACATTTTCTTAAGATTACTAACACAATTTTTTTGTAATCTCACAGCCTCTATTTTCACTGTATTAATAAGTGAACTCATTAAACAAATTAAAAGTCTATACTTTAGATAGTCTAATTTAATTTATCTAAATATATAAAACAAAGTCGTGTTAGTTACATGCATTATTACTCGAGAACGGCTGGACCGATTTTAATGATCCAAAATGAAAATCTGTTAGGAGAATCTAAACTTAAAGTCATTCATTAATGTAAAACTATGAAGTACATAAATGTGCACTGTACAAAATGAACAGATTTATTCACCACGTGAATGGTTTATGGTTTTTTGCGAATTATGTACTGTATTTATATATTTTTATTTTCTGTATGATTAAAAGTCACGTGTTTATATGTTTGCCAAATAAAAAATAATTACAATGTTTATACATATTAGGTTTATTATAATCAATCAGCTGTTAAATATTTAAAGCTTTCACATCGAAGCGGCAATGCTCTTTGACTTCAGAACATGGCCAATCCATCGTGGGGTGTTGAAGGGTTAAAGTTAACATGTATTTTCTGTTAGGCGTTACGAAGTTCGCTGGGTCAGCTAGTTGTTAATAAAAATATTTTTTGTAGGTATTTTCAAATTTGAGGGTAATGACAGTACTTTTTAATTAAACAGTAATAATCTAGAAAAAGTGGACCTCTTTTTTCTAGATAAATTTTGTGAAAAAAAATTGACAAAATTTGTCCAAGTTACAAAAACTTAACATTAAAACCATAAACTATTTTACTTGAATCAATCTCTTTAGTAAAAGTGCAACCTATTTTTTGACCCACCTACTAAGAAGTAAAATTGATCACTACACAATACAATTATTATTTAATTACACACAAACTTCATTTTGAAACACAACCCGCCTAAAATCTTAATTAGTATCTACTTAATAGTTATCTAACTTTATTCCAAAGATTTTCAAACTTATTACAAAGTACCCTACTTATTTGGTTACTTACATTTTGGTGGGTTTAGTACAAATTTCTAAAAATATTAAACACAAAAAGCATACCTTAATTAATTTATTACCCGAGAACTAAATAATTTAGACAATATACACATTATTTGGACTGAACATAATTTATCCCACTCATTTTAAAGTTATAATGGTTTACGGTCGTACTACTATATATTTACATCTATTTAAAGTAGTAAATTTGTAGTACAGTAAACTTTTGGATTATAAAAATAAAACTATATTTTATACATCTGTGTGTTCTTTATCAATAAAACATAGGTTTTATACATAATTCTGTTTTTATAAAACTAATAGATTAAATATCCCCGTCGTAGCAGACCTGCGTAATCAGTGAATTTCCAAATCAATAACATAATAATAATGATATATGACAAGTTTGATCAATATCTGTCGATAATACGAGAGTTGTTTTCCTATTCACCATTAGATTAACGTAGGAAAGAGTATGCAGGTTTGCTGCTGTGAGGAACATTGAAAGTAGGCATTTCTATCATTAAAAATTTTTACTTTGATCATTTATACCAAGTTTCATAAAAGTCTATCCATAAATAAGGGAGTTTGACAATGCTTTATATGATTAACATGGGAAAATAGTATGCAGGTTAGCTGCCATGATAAACACATTAACTATGATTTTCAAGCATAATTGGATAAATCTCAACTACATGAAGTTAAATAAAAAAATATTGATTGATAAGTAAAATATTATTTTTTCTTTATACTCTATAAGATTAACATTGGCTGAGCCTGAAGATAGAGAAAATCTTTAAGGAACTAAATTGTGTGGTTTTTTAAGCTGATGCTAATGATAAAAGATAAAATTTTAAAATCTCTTTAACTACATATGAAAAACTTAAAAACCCAATTTTTGAATATGAAACCTTCCCAAACTACCCTTTCCGATTGACCGATATGTCTGGTTTACGAACTCGTCCAAGCAAATGTAGGAATACACGTTTCTACCAAATTTGGTCTCAATCGGACCATTATTACAAGAGTTATCATGTTCACACACACACACACACATATAGTATGTAGTACATATGTAGTATGTATATATATATACATACTATATATATACACACAATGTGTGTGTATATATATATAGTATGTATACCCGGGCTTAAGTCTTGCCATGAGACTTACGGTAATAGCTTCTCCCCTATGGGGAATTCGTTAAAAATTTTATGGGTTTGAAAATTTGTTAGTTTGACTTTTAATTTTTTACATGTTTTGGGAGTTGAAAATGTATCATTTTGGCATCATATACGATTGATTATAGCTTTCATCTTGTAACCAAAGAATTTTCATTTACGTATTCCCAAAATTGAATGCATACATGTTTAAATACCCCCGTCGCAGCAGACCTGCGTAGTCAGCGAATTTCAAAATCAATAACACAATAATAATATATGACAAGTATTATCATTATCTGTCGATAAATATATGAGTTAGTTATTTTCCTTCTCTTTATAAGATTAACATGGGAAACAGTATGTAGGTTTGCCGCTATGAGGAACACTGAAAGTAGGCATTTTTAGCATAAACAATTTTTATTTTGACAATTTATATCAAAATTTCATCAATATCTGTCCACAAATAAAAGAGATTACCTAAACTCTATATGATTAACATGGGAAAAGAGTATGCAGGTTAGCTGCCATGATAAACACATTGACTATGATTTTTTAGCATAAATGTATGGATCTCAACCACATGAAGTTTCATCCAAATATATTGGTTAATAAGTGAAATATTAATTTTTCCTTATCCTCCTTAAGGGAAGTTGAAGCAACCATAAGAGCCCAAGTTAATTTGCCTCATTTTAGGTACACTTTTCTCAGAAACCATTTAACCTAGAATAACCAAACATGTTATTACATATAATATCAAGCTCTTGTAGTAAAACTATGCATCTCACTTAAAGCCTTGTATCTTTTTCATTATCTTACAATTGTAACTTTTTATAACATTTTTTTACTAAATAATGATATACATCATGTTTTAAATATGAGCCAATTCAAAATATTTTACTACAGTAGTTTAGAATAATATACCTGAGAATTAACAAAAAAATCACAAAACTGTAGCTCACCCGGTTCATGAGATAAGTGTACCTAAAGTTCAAAAATTAAAAATTGCGGAAAACGAGTAAAAACAATGAATTTACTGTTATTATTGATTGTGAACAAACTTCTACTGCTTCAAGCAAAGCAATAATAGAGTCAGATTATTTGACAAATAGTATAACAATACAGGTTTACAAACATATATCTCACTAATAAAATAAAACCCATGGAAATTGATATAAAAGAGCTCAAAGTGTAATCACAACCAAGTTGTTGCTGGGCAACGCAACAAGCAAAGACTGTGTGATATATTTTTCGACAGATTATAAATAATGTTTTCGGTCAAAGGATGATTGTATATGTGGTATCAAACTACTCAGGAAGAACTGAACTAAACATTTAAGGAATAAAAAAGTCAAATTTTGACTTGAACTCCCCTTAAGATTAACATTGGAGCCTCAATTTACAACGTACCGTACTGTGTTTAGATTTTTCATGACTTTTTAATACGGTTTTAAATTGTCTGACTTTTCCCTGTTGCTAGACACCCTGGTAGTGCATGAATAATAATATAAAATGGTACTTTTGTTTATACTGACCACATGCATACACTGTATTATACATCCAACATCCATTACCCTGCGGAGTTATGTAACTAAACTCCACAGAATGCTGGATTTCGGAATATACAATATACTATAAATTAAATGTTTGGAATTGGAAAAGAACTAGGCCTATAGGGCTTGTTTAAGTGATCTGAGATATGAGACTGATGCCGTTCCTTTTTATGGAAGGGTATTCAAATAAAATACTTCCTTCACCGCAGACCTGCATACTCAGCAAATTTCCAAATCAATAATATAATAATAATAATGATATATGACAAGTTTAATCAATATCTGTCGATAAATATGAGTTATTTGCATATTCTCCATAAGGTTAACATGGGATAGAGTATGCAGGTTAACATAAGGTTAACATGGGATAGAGTATGCAGGTTTGCTGCTGTGAGGAACATTGAAAGTAGGCATTTCTAGCATCAACGATTTTTATTTTGACCATTTATACCAAGTTTCATAAACATCTGTCCATAAATAAAGGAGTTTGCCTATTCTCTATGTAGGAAAAGAGTACATTACATATCCTCTTCTCCACGTCCTTCTTCTGAAGGTGTCAAGTGTCCTGTCTTATAACAGGCCCACACATTAAAAATAGCGAGCCACGCACTAGGAACAGGGTTTGACAAGGCAAGGCTTTTGATGTGGTAAGAATAGGTAAGGTTAGTGATGTGGGTCAGGTAAATACCCAGTGGGGAGGTAAATATAAATTGGGTATATACACAAAAACTGGGTATTTATGATTTTTAGTAAAGTTAGAGAAGATTGAGATGTTATTTTGGAATTATTACGCTCTAAAGACAGTAAAATGTGTTAAACAAAATTTTATATGGTCACTACGAGCATTTTACTTCTGGGATTAATCACCATAAATACCCATGTTCTGGGTATTTATAATTTTTATTAAAGTTAGAGAAGATTGAGATTTTTTTTCAATTATTACTCTAAGGATAGTAAAATGATGATAAAATGTGTTAAACAAAATTTCATATTGTCACTACTAGCATTTTACTTCTGGGATTAATTGCCATAAATACCCACGTCCTGGGTATTTATAATTTTTATTTAATTTAAAGAAGATTGAGATTTTTTTGCAATTACTAAACTGTAGGGACAGTATGGATGATTAAATCCTAATAAAATGTGTTAAATTAATTTCATATAGTCCTTTTAGCATTTTTCTTCTGAGCATAAAGCATAGTCGGTATAAATACCCTGGTTGTATGGTTGCACTGGTTCTGACTACTTATGATTTTTTAATTTCTATGATATAAATATGAATTTATTTTATTGAAAGTGAAGAAAAATAATTTGTAAAGTAATAATTATTATTTAGAAAGACAGGAAAATTTAACCTAGTAGTGGCATATGTATAAACAACTTAAGAAAATAATTAAAATTAAATCTGTGGGGTGGCAGGATTTAATTATTATTTTTGTTCTAGAACTTTTGTTGGTATCAAAATAAAAAAAATAATTTCATAAACTTGTGATACAAAACATTTGAATCTATAGCGCAATAAATCTTTCAAAATTATATTAAGCTAGACAAAAAAACAGGAGATACATTTTTGCAGTAGGTTTATCCAAATATAAAGCCTTCCAAGCCATTTATACAATAAAAATTTTAACTATCATAATTTAATAACGGTAGATTTAAAACACGAAACCCCATGCTTATTTACGAACTTAATGTATTATTTTACAAAAAGTACTAGATCTTTAGAGGTTATAGACTATCATAATTTACCATGTAATGATAACAATAACATATTTAGGGATAAATATAAATTAGGCTAATTTCAATCGATTTCATAAATACCCAAAATACCTGGGTATTTATGGATTTTGGGTATTTACCCGGGTAAATATCCAGGGTATTTACCCCGAGTTTTAAATACCCGGGTATTTTACATCACTAGTAGGTATGGTATGGTATAGTAAGGTATGGTTAAATTAAGCTTTTCATTACAATTGAAATGGGTATGCTAGGGATTTAGGTTTTGCGGAAATCTTCCAGGTTGTAGAAACAGGCACTTATAAGGAATGAAATTACGGCTTTTTTCAACAACAGAATCAGCTTAAAAAACTACTCAATTTAGTTTCTTAAAGTTGTTCTCTATCTCCAACAGTTACAAAGATATTAAATACCCCCCTCGCAGCAGACCTACATACTCAGCGAATTTCCAAATCAATAATATAATAATAATAATATTATTTGACAAGTTTTATAGAAATCTGTCAATAAACAACATGAGAATTATTTGCCTATCCTCCATAAGATTAACATGGGAAAGAGTGTGCAGGTTCGCTGCTGTGAGGAACACTGAAAGTAGGCATTTCTACCGTAAACAATTTTTATTTTTAACATTTATGCCAACTTTCATCAACATCTGCCCATAAATAAAGGACTTTGCCTATTCCCTATATGATTAACATGGGAAAATAGTATGCTGGTTTGCTGCCGTGATAAACACATAAACTATGATTTCCAAGCATAAATCAATAGATCTCAACCACATGAAGCTAAATATCAAGTTTTATCCAAAAATATTAATTCATATGGGAAATATTAATTTTTCCCTATCCTCCATAAGATTGACATTGGAGCCTCACAATACAACGTACTGTGTTTAGATTTTTTAATATCTCGGTAACTGTTGTAGATAGAAAAAAACTTTTAATTCAAGGAGCTTTTAATTGTGTAGTTTTTTAAGCTGATTCCAATGGTGAAATATAAAATTAGAAACTTTTAAAAACTACATATGAAAAACGCAAAAAACCCAATTTTGGGGTACAAAACCCCCCAAACTACCCGTTCCCAATGACCGATATGTCTGGTTTACGAACTCGTCCGAGCATTTGTAGGAATACACGTCTCTATCAAATTTGGTCTCGATTGGACCATTTTTACGAGAGTTATCGTGTTCACAGACACACATACATATATAAAAATTTTAACGACTATTGTTTTTGGTCTCTAGGCAAATGTTTCTTTAAATGACGTTTCTTTAAAATTTAAATATGTCTGAACACGATAACTCTCGTAAAAATGGTCCAATCGAGACCAAATGTGGTAGAAACGTGTAGTCCTACAATTGCTCGGACGTGTTTGCAATCCAGACATATCGGGTAGCCTAATGCGAACAGGTAGTTTTTTTTGTACCCCAAAATTGGGTTTTTTTTGCGTTTTTCATATGTAATTTAAATTTTTTTAGATCTTATCTTTCACCATTAGAATCAGCTCCTTTAAGTTTTTCTCTATCTCCAATGGTTATCGAGATATAACAAAATCTTAACACATTACGTTGTATTTTAAGGCTCCAATGTTAATCTTATGGAGGATAAGGAAAAATTAATATTTCACTTATCAACCAATATTTTTGGATAAAACTTTATATTTAGCTTTATGTGGTTGGGACCCATACGTTTATGCTAAAAAAATTAATGTGTTTATCACGACAGCAAACCGGCATACTCTTTTCCCATGTTAATCATATAGAGAATAGCCAAACTCCTTTATTTATGAAGATTTTGATTAAAGTTGGTATAAAATGTTAAAAATAAAATTTTTTATGGTATAAATGCCTACTCTCAGTGTTCCTCATAGCAGCAAACCTGCTCACTCTTTCCCATGTAATCTTATGGAGAATAGGCAAATTATCATGTTTATTGACAGATTTTGACCAAACTTGTCATATATTATTATATTCTTGATTTGGAAATTTTCTGAGTACGCAGGTCTGCTTCGACGGGGGTATTTAAATTACATATTAAAAACTCAAAAAACAAAAGTTTTGAGTACAAAACCCCCTGAAAGTACCCGCTCTAATTGACCGATAAGTCTGGTTTTCGAACTCGTCCGAGCAAATGTAGGAAAACACGTCTCTACCAAATTTTGTTTTAATCAGACCATTTTTACAAGAGTTATCGTGTTCACAGACAGACACACACACACATATATAAATTGTAACGACTATTGTTTTTGGACTCTTACCACCTTAAGACGTGGGCTTAAGTCTTGCCATGAGACCTACGGAAATAGCTTCTTCCCTATGGGAAATTCGCTAAAAAAGGTAAGTTATAGGCCTAGCTTGTATAATCTATGCTATATATATTTCTATAATCTTCACAAAATTTACTAGGCCTATAACTTTGTAATTTGTCACTACCGTATATGAATAACCTTACCTGTAGGCCTACTGAGACAGAATATAATGATAGGCTACATAACAAGCCATTTAATTATGTTGTTATTTACAATTTCATGAAGGGTTCGAGCATTTTAAAACAAATCCAATAACTTCTCTGTACCAGTACAGCGCTACACCAGACTCTTTATTTCTCTTAGTTACAGTACAAAATGTTATAACAACAAAAAAACCCATTTAATTAAATTAATTTTTATTTCTTAAAAAGAGGCAAGAACTGTTTTACAGTATGTATTTTCAATCACATTATAAACTAATAAAATTATATTTCACCTTTTCATTGAACAAACCTAGGCCTATTTTTGAGGATTTTGTGTAAATCCCTTTCTTGAGCAGCAGGAAATGATTTACAAACTTGTTTAGGCATACATTAAAGGAAGTTGAACATTAAACAAGGCCTATATCTCCTTAAAAGTGTATTAGAAGATATGAAAATCTTGTTTATTGGCTCATAAAATTCTGTAAATTGATACCTTCATAGCCCAAAATCACTTTGTCTTATCTTTTCTTAGTCCAAGATAGGCAAATTGTATGACTAATATAAGAAAAAGGTGGTTTGGGCCTATACTCCAAGTTTATCAATTCTGAATAAAGTAATGCCTAGCCTACATTTCATTTGTAAAAAAAATCAAAAATAATAGATTAACGATAACAATACTTAAAATATTGATTCTGTAGCCTCCCGGCGGGAGTCTGGCAATACTGCCGACGCCATGTTGATAACCAAGGACATAAGGTATGTTGACTTTAAAAAAATTGTAATATTTTTAAAGTTTACTATGTTTGTAAAGATGGGGACCCACTATCTAAATATTATCCGAAACTGTTCAACTCAAGAACTGAGAATTCACACAAGAATCAACGATCTTACAACGTACAATCAACCGGCTTCTTCATAATAACCCCACATGGCAACATGCCTTGTTTATTAATTGCTTTTATTTAAGTCCATCAAATAATGGATAGAAGCTGTTACGTTTTTGGTGCTGTAAGTTTCTATGATAATAAAAAATGCTTTACCATTCATGTATGAAAACAATTAACTAGGAGAAAAATAATATAAACAGGCAACACTAGCGATTACACAAATTGTCACAAACTTACCTCCGCTGGCCTTTTCGTTCCTTTAACTTCAGCTTTTGCGTCCGTTGACTTTTCGTTATTTTCTGTAATTTTATCTACCGCTACTTCGGCGTTGTTTTCTTTCGTACTCATCTTGTATATCACTAATTAATTGAAGTTATACTTCTAAAATAGCACTGAACACCGACACAACCTCTCTTTGTTCAAAACGAAGATGGCGCGGACTTCGTGCTCAATACACCGGTGATTGGTTGATGGGTAAAATACAGTTTGAAGTTTTACCACACGTCTTATTCATCAAAACTGTTAAAATTTACAGCGTAAAAAATCTATTAACACATTTTTATAAGGATATTTTTGTTTTATACATCATTTTTAAAGATTTCGTGGCCCGCTTCGAGGGGTCGGAGAGTGAATTGAGCGATTGCCTCTGGGTTCACGTCTACTATATCCGCCAAAATCTAAATCTGATTGGAAGATTCAAATTGACATTCTGTCCCGCCTTCTACTTGGACAGATGGCTCGAAATTTAAAACACACAAATAGAACTAATTTAACCTACTGTATTCCGTAAACAATTAAATTCTATTTAATATACTTTAGTGATTTATGTGTTGCAAGGTAAAGACAGACGTAGTGTAAGTGTAAAATAACTTATCTGTATGACAATGTGTGTTAAAATTGATTTGTTTATTTTGGCTTTTAACAAACTTTCAAACAGATGATAACAAAATTTTATATCATACACACATGAATGGTATCTGTCATATATACGTTCTCCTTCCGAAAATAAACTACATAAATTTATACAATATTATTAATATACATTTTTAAAATATCATCCGTCTTTTTGACCAAACTAACTTTTTTCTTGAAAAAAAATTTCGGATTAATGAAATTAAAGGAAAATAATTTCATGACATAATATCTTAATTGTTTTTATGACATACAAACATAGTTTTTCAATATAAAAACAAAAGTAGATTATATAAATGTATAAGAGATCAAGTAAAACAAATATTGTTGAACGTGAATAAAAAGAAGTGTTTGTTTTATAGATATTTACTTACAGCTAATAATTTGTTTTTGAATTGTATATCCATAGATATCACTTTGTAGTAAAAATAGGCCCATAGTAACACAGTAGCATAGCTGTTGTAGTCACAAATCACAAATAGGTACAGTATTATGATTGATCAACTCCACTTTCTTCTCTACCAGTTTCAGCACAGTCCACACAAAAAGGTACTAGCAAAGACAATTTTATTCTATTCGAAATATAAATTGTCTTTCGTACTAGTGAACAATGAGTATGCTTTCTGCAAGCAATACCATGTTGTGGGCGCATGCGCTCTTATTAGTCTTAATATTAATAAAATTCTTTCACACACTCCTTCACCTCTCCTATGAAAACTTTTGGGTATACACCCAAGTCACTCCCCTCCCAACACGGGGTTATGACAATATTTTTTGTAGGGCTTAATGTAACCTTAAATCTGTTATCTTTACCTATATTACCTTTTTGTTATGGCGTCCAACCCAGGTAGGTGTTTAAGTATTTAAGGTGTATTTTCAACATTCTTGTAGGGAACTTTTTACTAAATTAGGAATTATGACTTTACCTTCTATTTACATTTTTCAGTGTTTGATGTATGTTAAGAGTAATTTGAGTAGTTTTAGTTTGAATAGTGATGTACATGGCTATAATATAGAAATAATAATGCTATTAAGAAAGATTTCCATATGTATTCCAAAACAATCAAATGTTATAAATGTACCTCAATTAAGCTATTTAACAAGTTGCCTATCTTGATAAGAAATTTGAGTGAAAAGTCATTTAGAACCTGTATTAAAAAACTTTTGATTGATTCTTGTTTTTATAGTATAGATGAGTTTTTAAACTATAATTTTTCTGATTATATGTAAATTTATGGTATTATCTAGTATTTTACTAGGCTTAATTTAGTTTTTACTTCTGACGATTCCTATGCAACCAACTACTTTACTCTGTAATGTTTTTGTATTGCTTCCTGGAATAAAAAATTTTGATTTTAATCAAAATTAAATTAATTATTAATTAATTATTAATTAATTAATAATTATTAATTAATTATTAATTATTAATTAATTATTTAAATTAAAAATCTTTAAGCCAAGTATGAATGAGAAATGAGTATACAAATAAGATTATTGTGGCACGATCTTGTAATATTATTACTGCCTAAGGCTGACATTTTCCTTAGACAGGACTATTAATTAATAGTCTGACAGCCACTTGATGGCATCTTTGGAACCTGCAGTTTCAGTTCAAGTTACATGTAAATCAGTCAATAAATCAAGAAAAAAATGTTTGTATTTACTTCCCTGTGGGAAATAGGTTAGATCATAGGTATGTCTAAAGTGAATGCTTTCAGTTCATATAAACATCTGTTCTTATTTGTTCTTATTCATTTATATTAAAAATTCATAATCCTAACGGTTAGCGTCTTGGACTACGGTGCAAGAGGTGACGAATTCGATCCCTGGGATTGCCACAACATTTAGATAGGAATTCCATGAAATATAGTGTACTTCAAGCTTAAAAGCTCTGGTAGTTTCTATGGAAACCTGTTTCATATTTTCCATTTTACAAATTACTAACACCCCCCCACCCCCCGGAGCTAAGTAATATCCATGTCAAAATAAATATCACATTTAACAAAGCTTTTACACACAATGTACTGTGTTTACCGCAGACAGTAAATTCAACTTTTTTTCTACATCTGTTTTATGTAAATTGAAAATTGAAAATAATTTTTAGTTTCTCAGTGTTTTTAATGGTGATACAGTAGTCAAGTTGTTTTAAGTACAGTTATTGATTTCACTGGAAAATAAAATAAAATACCCCCGTCACAGCAGACCTGCGTAATTATTACATTACGTACATTATTACAGAAATTATAAGGTCCAGTGGGCACAAGCCATAAGTTTCAGACTGTAGATCAACTTTTGGTTACTTTCTAAATCTCCGGTGCCAGATATAAACCAAAAGATCCAAACTATGTAGAAAAGAAGCGTGGTAATGTCATAGAATAAGCCAAAAAGGTTGAGTCCTAAGATTCTAAGAGGTATCGAGTATCAAAACTAAACTATAGTCCCCTACCATGTCAGAGTTCAGAAGCTGTTTTGAAACACAATTTTCAAGCTATTCAGATAAAAACCTTTCCTCCAAGAGAATAATATTGAATTTCGGGAACCTGTGGTGCAGAGTTCATTGATTGATCAGTGATAAAATTTAAAAAAAGTATGCTTTACCACCAAAGTACCTTTCCGTAAGTATATAAGTTCCATAATGTGAGTGTCACGCTTGTGGTGGTGTCATATGTGCTACATCGTATATGACAGCTGCGTAATATATGTGCCATAGCTAATTTTGTTTGACAAAATCAAGTTAAGTTTTTAGCACCTAATCCAATACTTTTAGTACAGAAGATATATATATATATATATATATATATATATATATATATATATACAGGGGTGCCCACCCCCCCCAAGCTTCATGAAGCACCCCCCCCCAAACTTAGAACCAGCCCCTCCCATGTAAGTTGGTATCCCATACCATAAACAAAGGTGTAAATAATACTCGTAAGCACCCCTTATTTTATCCAAAACTAAAAGAAGATTTATAAAGGTATTAAAAAAGGGTTTTTAATGTTTCTTTTTACCCAGTGTTCGTTCCATTTGTCATGCCTAACGGTAGCATTGCAAAACAACTCTAAACATTTATACTTAAAAAGTTTTTGCTTTTTGAGCATTTTAATTGTGTAAAAACAATGAGCGGTGTGAATAAAAACGAGTAGAACAAGTAAATACTTTAGTGACAAGTAAACGCCAAAATTGAAGTGAATAAAACAAGTATTTACTCTTACTCGCGAGTAAATACTTGAGAGGCTAGTAAACCCCCAAAAATGCCAATTTTGGCGTGAATAAACGCAAGTAAATACTTCTGTAGCAAGTAAATACTCGTCCATTCGCAAGTCAACCCGACCCCAGACTTGCAGTCGTACTTGTACACGAAAGATGACTGCATTTATGAACCTGTGTGGTCTGAGACGTTATAGAGACCGGAGTGATATAAGTCCCGATCTATCTAAGGGACTATTACGGTTTGAGAGCGATAACGTGGATTTTCTCACTTCACACTTTCTTGACGAAACCACTGATGCAAGGGGTGGAGGATTAACTGCACGGAAAAAGATGGAAATTTTTCTGAGATACGTTAGTGATTCCAGAATTCCAAAGTGATGTTGCCAACGACATGGGGGTTGAAAGATGTATCGTCAGCAGAACATTTTCAAGTGTATTGGATATAGTGTCGAAGTCTGAAGATTGGATTAAATTTCCACGCACTATTGAAGATATGGATCAGGCAAAGGCAGATTGGGCTTCAAAATTTCGCATTCCGACTGTCATTGTTGCTACAGATTGCACTCACGTGCATATTATGAAACCTTTGGAATTCGGTGACGAGTATGCGAACAGAAAAGGAAAAACAACAATAAACATTCAGATGACCTGTGACGCTAATGAAAAAATTACAAGTGTGGATGCTCAGTGGCCAGGGAGTGTACATGATGCCTGGATTTGGCGAGTGAGTGGAATTCAGGACGTGGTGCGCCGATATGATGGGGATATTTGTCTCCTTGGTGATAGTGGATATGGAATTGGATATGGGTACTGACTCATTTTGACGAACTAAGAAATGCTCGTGAGCGGAATTACAATTCGACCCATGTTCAGGAAAGAGTGATAATCGAACGAGTTTTTGGCCAGATGAAACATCGTTTTCCCATACTCTCGAGCCAAGTTAAAATAGCAGTCAAAAATCTTCCCAACCTAGTAATAAGTTGTGCAGTGCTTCACAATGTAGCAAAACATTTGAATGATGCTCGGGAAGTGGAAGACGGAATCGAAGATGGTGTGGTTGAAGAAAATGTACCTCTATATACGGTAATTTAGATCGGAATGAAGTTGTAAATAGACGACGTGGTCAGACAAAATGATTAGAAATTAGTAATAATCTGATGATGTAAATACACATTTTTTGACATAGAAATAAATTTAATCCTATTTTCTTTACTCCAATTGCAATTACATATGTGAAAAAATAAAATAAAAGTAATAAAAAAAAATATATAAAAAAAACAAAATATATCTTTTTAAATTAGTATATCGCATATGGTGCATAGGCCTACAGTATGTCAGGTTTAACATGGCCTGCTGGAAAAACAAATGGGCCCACCAGCCTATGAGCCCTCTACCGGTCATGCCATATCCGACAAACTGTGTACAGCTGAGTACATGACATTCGTCACGTACACAGTTACGTGACGTACGTATGTACTTATTTTTATTTTTGTTTTTTATTTATTTTATTATTATTTTTATTTTTGTATTTTATTTATTATTTTTTTTAGAGAAAAGGAAACAGGATACAATTTATTTCAACAGCAAAAATTCTTTGAAGACATCGTCTTCTCCAACCACTACATGTTGTTCAAAGGACTCCGTTTGTCTGTGTTGTGCAGCTCTTAGGTTTAACTCCGTTATCATCATTTGTTCAAGTTCAGCCTGAAGTCTTGTTAGCTTACTTTGTTCAAGTAATAATAAACGCTGCAGCTCACCAGTTGTCAACTTTGACGTCTCTTCAGTTTCAGCAGAGAGTTTCAATTTCTTAACTTTTTTCAATTTCGTCGCATCGCTCTTAATTATGCAAGTCGCTGGTGTAATGGGCCGGTTTGATGCTAACATGTCAACGGGGTCATCTTCGTCTTCCCTACTCTCATTCTCCCCATTGGGTTCAGGCAATGGCGACGTAGAACTTGCTCCCAATCCAACGCATGAAGCCCCAGGTATTTCGCAATAAACTGGGTTCTCGTTTGAATCGCAAATTTTTAGGAAATCTGCCTCCCATGACAACAATGTTATTGTCTTATTTCCAGTTACATTGACATCAGTTTTTTTCTTGACTGCGGTTTTCATATTGTTCAAAAGCTTTTTTTAACTGTCCACCACTAGTTTGCTTTCCAACATTTATCGAAATCTGGTCGGCTAAACATCCAACTTTAGGCAACTTGGATTTTTTTAACACAACACTAAAGTTTTGCAATAACGCACAACAGGAAGTCACACTACTTTCATCCATAGCTGCAAGAGGACAAAAACAAACGGGAACGACAACTGACTTGTGACTAATGACGGGGAGTCAAGTTAGTTTAGCGGCGAAAAAAGAACAAAAGTCACAAAAGGAAATGATGCGTGATATGTGTGGCGCTACGGCGCTACAAGTATTTACTTGCTCTTCTCCTGAATCAGCTGTCTCGCGAGTAAATACTTGCTAGTATACCCTCGGGTTGGCGAGTACACGGTCACAAGTAAACTCGACGCTTTATTCACATCGGTTTACTTGGGGTTTAAATACTCATTACACTTTACTTGTAAGTAAATACTCGTCGTACTCGTTTTTATTCACACCGCCCAATACAAAATTTAACAAACTTATTATCACAGCTCAGTGGTAATATTAGTTTTGAGATGGTAAGGGTAACAAACACAAAGACGTAAGGGCAACGATCACATAACCTAGTCGCGCAGCTTGTGTCTGTCGTCTTACACCAACAAGACTCCTGAAGTTAATCGAGTAGGTACTTCCGAAACTCGCCGGACCTTCCGCCGCCACAATCACGGACAATATTCGAGCACTGTCATTGCCATTTATACATTTTCAGATAGAAAAACAAACTATGTTTAAATTAACACTACGTTCATTATTATTTACGTTCTATCTAGTGATGTAATATATTTTTGAATGTAATGACGTTAAACACTGTTAAAATCCGTTTTACCCCCCTTCAAAAATATTGTTTGGAACCCCCCCCAAGAATTTCAATGACACAGTCTGCGTCATAGACCCCCCCTGTGGGCACCCCTGATATATATATATATACAGGGTGTTCATTAAAGTCGGGGTCAAATTTCGAGGGGTGATACCCCAGTCACAGCAAACCTGCGTACTCAGCGAATTTCCAAATCAATATAATAATAATAATAATATACGACAAGTTTTATAAAAATCTGTCCATAAATATGAGAATTATTTGACTATTCTCCATAAGATTAACATGGGAAAGAGTGTGAAGGTTTGCTGCTGTGAGGCACAAAGTAGGCATTTCTACCATAAAAATTTTTATTTTTAACATTTATACCAACTTTCATCAATTTCTGTCCATAAATAAAGGAGTTTGCCTATTCCCTATATGATTAACATGGGAAAAGAGTACGGTATGCAGGTTTGCTGCCATGATAAACACATAAACTATGATTTTTACGCATAAATGGGTCGGTATCAAAAACATGAAGGTAAACACCAAGTTTAATCCAAAAATATTGGTTAATAAGTGAAACATTAATTTTTCCTTATCCTCCATAAGATTAAATTGGAGCCCCAAAATACAATGTACTGTGTTGAGATTTTTTAATATCTCGGTAACCGTTGGAGATAGAGAACAACTTTAAGAAACTTAACTGTGCAGTTTTTTAAGCCGATTCTAATGGTGAAAGGTAAAATTTGAAATTTTTAAAAATTGCATCATTAAAATGCAAAAAACCCATTTTTGGGATACAAAACCCCCCCAAACTACCCTTTCCGATTGACCGATATGTCTGAATTACAAACTTGTCCAAGCAAATGTAGCAATACACGTTTCTACCAAATTTGGTCTCGATCGGACCATTCCTACAAGGAAGCTTCTTCCCTATGGGAAATTTGCTAAAAGTATGTCAATTTTTTAAACTCTGCAACGTGGGATGCTTGAAAATCAGTTTAATGAGGCCAAAATCAGCTACAAACAATTACTTTATTAGTACAACTTTTAACTCTTTTAGCAAATTTCTCATAGGGAAGAAGTTATTACCGTAGGTCTCATGGTAAGGCTTAAGCCCGTGACCATGTTATTTTTTCTTCTTTAGGTGTCTAGAGACCAAAAACAATAGTCGTTAAAATTTTTTTATATATATGTGTGTGTGTGTGTCTGTGAACACGATAACTCTCGTAAAAATGGTCCGATCAAGACCAAATTTGGAAGGGACATGTATTCCTAACATTTGCTCAAACGAGTTTGAGCAAACCAGACATATCGGTCAATTGGAACTGGTAGTTTGGGTGGGGTTTTGAACCCCAAAATTGGTTTTTTTGTGTTTTTCATATGTAATTTAAAAAGTTTTTAAATTTTATCTTCAACCACTTAAAAAACTACACAATTTAGTTTCTTAAAGTTTTTCTCTTTCTCCAATGGTTACCAAGATATTAAAAAATCTAAACACAGTACGTTGTATTTTGGGGCTTCAATGTTAATCTTATGGAGGATAAGGAAAATTAATATTTCACTTATCAATCAAAATTTTTGGATAAAACTTGATAATTAGCTTCATGTGGTTGAGATCCATCCATTTATGCTTAAAAATCATAGTTATGTATTTATCATGGCAGCTAACCTGCAAACTCTTTTCCCATGTTAATCTTATAGGGAGAATAGGTAAACAAACTCCTTTATTTATGGACAGATGTTGATGAAAATTTGTATAAATTGTCAAAATAAAAATTGTTTATGCTATAAATACACACACACACACACACACACACACACACACACACACACATATATATATATATATAAATTTTATCAACTATTGTTTTTGGTCTCTGGGCACCTAATGAAGAAAAAATAACATGGTCCTGTGCTTAATTCTTGCCATGAGACCTACGGTAATAGCTTCTTCCCTATAGGAAATCCGCTAAAATATCAACATTATTCACATTTAGACCAAAATGTTTAAAAACATGCAGGTGGTTTCATATTATTTGGAACCCTAAGTGCTATAAACCACAAAAATTTAATCGATGTCGTAGAAGTCATTTGTGAGAAATTTCAGTTTTTAAGAATATTTAATTTTTCAATTTAAAAGAGAAAACGTTTGAAATAAATACAGCAGTGAGACAAAGAGATGCTCTATCACCACTGCTATTTCATGTAGCACTTGAGAAGACCCCAAAGTAAACTAGGTCACCTGGTGGAGCCAGAATCCCAGAAAAAATTAACCTGTAAATAGCTGTAACTAAGGATAACTAAAAAACCTAGCAAAGATGCTATTGAAAAAGACAAATAAAAATTAGGTCCAAGTTAGGTCTAAAAGTAAATTAAAGAAAAACATATTGAATATAGAAATAAGCAAAAATGAAGATGACGAAGATTATGACAAGTATCGCAACACAATTTTAAGAAAAGAAACCAACTTAAATATCTGGGATTATTTCTAACAAACAATAACAAAGAAGAGACAGATATAAATACCTGTCTAGTAGCAGCTGACAGGTTTTACTGGAGCTAAATAAAGTTATTGAAAAATAAACTCTTGTCACAAAGAACAAAAATTAGGACATATAAAGAATATTATTCTTTTTAAGAATTCTTAAAAATTCACTATTCTTATTAAGAATAGTGATGCCAATATGTACTGCCATCTGGATCAGAAGTTTGTGTTTTTACCAAGTAAAAAAATACCACTTATAACATTCAAAATAGTTTTTCGAAGAATATTTGGTTCCATTAAAAAAGTAGGAAAATGGAGAATAAGAAAAAACAATTAAAGAATTAAGAGAATTGTATAAAGAGCCAAATATTGTAGGAATTATCAATCAAAATCAGGAGACTAAGGTGGCTGGGCCATGTCCTTTGAAGAAGTGAGGAAACAATGGTAAAACAAGTTATGAAAGGGAAACCAGAAGGTAGAAGAACATTAAGGAATATGGACAATGGAGAACATAAGGAAACCAAGAATGTGCTGGAACGATGAACTAAAGAAGGATATGATGAATATGGGAGGCGTTATTGGTGAGGCCAATGACCTACAAGATTTTCAATGGCCACAGGAGTAAGAGTAAGCAGGGGTTTTGAGGAGTGAACTACCCAAAAATTACAAATCTTGTAAATGAGAAAAGCCGACATGTTCCTTAGACAGGATTGTTAATTAATAATCCAACAGCCAATGGCATATTATACAACTTTCCTATATCCATTACTTATTTGGATTGTTGTGGTATTGAGCAGTTGAATGGATTTTTAGGTTCATTAGAGAGACCTAAATACTTGGATGATCTGGGCCCAGGGAGAAATAGATTTCTATCAGTGTTAGTTCTTGACAGGCCATGGGTATTTAAAGAAATATCTCTGTCAAGTGAGGAGAGTTAAGTTCCCCCTCCCACTATGTATAGTGCCCTGAAGAAGATGATATTCGCCACACTTTTTCATAAGTAAGTAGGTTTTGAAGAATCCTTACCTACTCTATTAGGTGTAGTTGTTCTGGAGTGGAGACTACCATGAAGGTAGTGTTATGGAGTGAAGACTCATGGGGAGCAGTTTCCTTCTATGTCCACAAAGTTCTTGGTGCGAAGAGGGCTACTTAGATGGACTTTAGGCATCCGGAATGAAGTAAAGGAGCTAAATAGGACGTAAAACCAGGCAAAAGTAATCTGGAAGAGTCCTGGCCTGGATCTTGTATTTTTTGACATTTCATATTACCCATCGCTGTAGTTGCTGTCAGCCAAGAATCAAAAGCTACAGATTCACATTGCTTTGTTAATGAAGTCTGCTTTAACACTGAAACCACCCAAAAAAGGTCTCATTTAGGCTTTGGCAGATAAATATTTTTTGTCATCAGCATTCCAGGCCTTTGTACAAATCTCGGCAGCCATGACTGGGTTTGAACTGGTACTAAACCCTATAGCTTCATCACAGAAGATTCTCAGTGGAAACTAGAAGTAAGCAATGTACTGTACATCTCTTAAAAATATTAGACCCTGTATTATGGCTAAGAAAGAGGAGTAGATTCTAACATTTCTAACCCTAAACAAATTTTGCTAAGTGACTGAACAATATCAGGCCAAGTGAGCACTCAAAATATCCAGATTTAAACGATCCATGTGCTCCAATTTCGCTAAACAAGGCAATAAAAATATTTAATTTATAATTATCCCAAGCATTACTCCTAGGTTTCAACATTGGGTATAAACTGGACATATTACATTCAGGTACAGTTCCAATGTCTGTAGAGACTTCAAGTAGAGGCAATTGCCCCTCCCGAGACTCTAGTGATTATTTGATTAATTGTAATATTTTGTAAATAAAAATGTTCAGAAGTTAAAATTACTTACAAAAATCAATGTGACAATACAGTTTAAAACCGTTAAGTATCCTCTATAAATATATTTAGTTCTATTTCGTGCATTATAATGGCATCAAATGTATATTAGTTTTTAATCTTGTAAACTTCTAAAAAATTAAGTATTGATGTTGATAGTGCTTTCGTAGGAGGGGGTTGGTAATATCTCATATCTAAATTGTGTTTCAATGTTTTTTAAAATCAAGTAATGATATTCTTGCCTTCTCTTTAGTTTGCCTTTCATGTCTCTAAAATAATGCATTGATTATAGTCTAAAATTTAGTACAGTACCTATGTGTAAATAATTTTTTTTAGGAGGGGTGAGTACCCCAAATGCTACACCCTTGTGTCCCCTCAGAGAATAGGTACTGGAGCTGCCCCTGATTACATTGGACATATTATTCAGAAATACGGTTTTTTATGTTTCACATATCATCCATCTATAATTAATATAAATATATCCTTACAGATATTATAAATTTGGTACTAGGGGTGTTATTTACCATTTCACAAAAAAACGACTGAGGCGATGCAATTTTGGACATATATTCTTGAAGGTATTAGAATGAACATTGGATACTGTTGTATCTTACTAACTTATTCCCTAGTGTCAAAGACTAAAACAAATCATCTGTTGTTTTATTTATGTTTATATAGTTCATGTTTTCATTGTTCTGCAAAAATGCACTTGTAATAACTAAAAGTATATTCCATTGTCCTTTGGAAAAGAACTCTTTATTTCTCAGTTACAGGTATGTACAGTATATAAAATTCAATGATATAACAGATACTTTTATTAAAAAATATTTTTTATAAAAATAAATAAAATATCAACATTTTTCTACTCCTGTACCATCTAGAAGCCAGTAATAAGTTACAAATCAATTACAGTGGATATTGTTTTATGTCTTAAATCATAAAATTGTGGTCACAGTTGAAAATGTCAATCTAAAACCAAATATGAAAGTGCATCTTCATAATTATGCCGATTCGCGAGATATTGCAAAAATTTTACTAAAAACCATTGATGGATGTTTGGTTGTTGACGGTTCTATTTTTCATTCAAGGGAATTACATATGTAATTTAGTAGAAACTGATGTGGATCTTATTACTCATGTTTTTCCTGAATTACAACAAAATTTGAGGAGTGAAGAACAGTGGTCGTGTGCAAAAGCAATATTAGCACCAACAAATGAGATTGTCAACAGAATCAACACTGGCATTTTAAAACAGGTGCAAGGGGACATTAGGGAATTTTATCAATGGATACAATTATGAACACGGAACTTAGTTTTTCATACCCGTGGAGTTTTTAAACTCACTTGAACTTTCGGGGATACCGTCACATAAGCTTGAATTAAAACTATATGTACCAGTAATGCTTATGCAAAATCTAGATGCCCCTCAGCTACGTATAACAAAATTGCATAACTATATGTAGTATGTTCACATACGTCTAATGCCTAAAATTTACACATACATGCAGCCAAGAGAAAACTTTATAACATAGTTTATAAAAATATCTTAATATCGATTAATAGTCTATCTTTAATTATCTTCTGGGTCCTTTTTTTTTTAATATTTTTCAATGGTTTTCCTAATTTTGTACATGTACAAACGCCGATGATACGACCCTTCTTTCTTCCAATTAAGATTCAGTTTTAAACTCAGCAGTCATTAATTACAGTTCACAAAGAGCTTTTTTCTGGTCCAATGCAAATAAATTAGTACTGTAGTAAATATAAATAAATCTGAGGAAATAATTTTTAGTCTTAATCAGCCTTTATTATTAAATCACTCAATCAAATTACTAGATTTACATCTTGACTCAAAACTCAACTGGAGTAGCCATACTGACTCCTTGTGGAAACGCATGTCTAGAATAACATTTTTGCTAAAAAAACTCAAATGTTCTACAAGTTTCAGTTTAGTTCTTACTGCCTATCATTCACTTTTTCATACTCATTTAAATTATGGCACTTTGCTTTGGGGTAACTCAGCGGGAGCCAAGCATGTTTTTAGATGTCAAAAGAAAGCCTTGCACTATATGTTGTGTCTGATCATTAGAGACTCCTGTACACCTTATTTTAAGGAAAAAGGTATTCTTACACTTCCTTGTATTAGCGAATTTCCCACAGGGAAGAAGCTATTACCGTAGGTCTCATGGTAAGACTTAAGCCCGGGACCATGTTATTTTTTCGTCTTTAGGTGCCCAGAGTCCAAAAACAATAGTCGTTAAAATTTATATATATATATATGTATATATATATATATATATATATATATATATATATATATATATATATACATATATATATATATATATATATATATATGTGTGTCTGTTAACACGATAACTCTCGTAAAAATGGTCCGATCGAGACCAAATTTGGTAGAGACGTGTATTCCTACAAATGCTCGGACGAGTTCGTAAACCAGACATAGGTCAATGGGAACGGGTAGTTTGGGGGGGTTTTGTACCCCAAAATGGGGTTTTTTGCGTTTTTCACATGTAATTATTTTTAAATTCTAATTTTATATTTCACCATTGGAATCAGCTTAAAAAACTACACAATTAAGTTTCTTAAAGTTTTTCTCTATCTCCAACGGTTACCGAGATATTAAAAAATCTAAACACAGTTGTATTGTGGGGCTCCAATGTTAATCTTATGGAGGATAGGAAAAAATTAATATTTCCCATATTAATCAATATTTTTGGATAAAACTTGATATTTAGCTTCATGTGGTTGAGATCTATCCATTTATAGTTTAAACATCATAGTTTATGTGTTTATTATGGCAGCAAACCTGCATACTCTTTTCCCATATTAATCATATAGGGAATAGGCAAACTCCTTTATTTATGGACAGATGTTGATGAAAGTTGGTATAAATGTTAAGATAAAAATTATTCATGGTAGAAATGACTTCTTTCAGTGTTCCTCACAGCAGCTAACCTGCACACTCTTTCCTATGTTAATCTTATGGAGAATAGGCAAATAATTCTCATGTTTATGGACATATTTTTATAAAACTTGTTATATATTAAATCATTGATTTGGAAATTCGCTGAGTACGCAGGTCTGCTGCGACGGGGGTATTTTTATATTACAGTGTCTAATGTTTGTTAAGGAAAACCTTGAAACTTGAGAGGCAAGGGAATCATGCCACTCACATAACACCAGGCATCGAAATTTAATTGACATAACATTTTTTAGGCTAAGTAAATCACAGCGTAATTATTTGTATACTGGTGTAAACTAATTTAATAAATTACCATTTACTGTGAGGTTGTCCTCTATGAAATGTTTTAAAATACTTTAATTAAATGGCTGAAAGAAAAATGTTTTTATCACCATATGACTGACTTGGATTTTCCAACTACTTGTTAAAATGTTTGATTTATCGTGTAATTAGTCTACTAACACTATGTGGTTAATTTCTGTGATATAGGCAAATTTAATTTTAGTTTGTTATTTAATGTTATTGTTATAGGTTTTGTAATGTTATTGTTATTATGTTTGTAATTTATTTTTAGCATAGTTTCTCTGACTGTGATACACTTGTTCACTTGGAAATATTGACCATGTTATTGCAATTTGTGGGACGACAATAAAGATTCTTATTTCGTGATCCTATCTTTTTAATTTTTAGGATTCAAAATCATTTATTTTTATTATAGCTAAACACATTGTCGGAACTTCTGTACATTGTACTTTTAGCGAATTTCAATTTTCATAGGGAATAAGCTATTACCGTAGGTCTCATGGCAAGACTAAAGCCCGGTACCATGTTATTTTTTTGTTTTTAGGTGCCCAGAGACCAAAAACAATAGTCGTTAAAATTTATATATATATATATGTCTGTAAACACGATAACTCTCGTAAAAATTGTCCGATCAAGACCAAGTTTGGTAGAAACGTGTATTCATACATTTGCTCAAACGAGTTTGTAATCCAGACATATCAGTCAATCGAAACAGGTAGTATGGGGGGGGGGGTTTGTACCCCAAAAAAGGGGTTTTTGCGTTTTTTCCATGTAGTTTTTAAAAAACTATAACTGTTTAAAAATTTCAAACTTTATCTTTTACTATTAGAATCAGCTCAAAAAAATACACAATTTAGTTGCTTAAAGTTTTTCTCTACTTCCAACGGTTACCGAGATATTAAAAAATCTAAACACAGTACATTGTTTTAGTGGCTCCAATGCTAGTCTTATGTAGGATAAGGAAATATTATTTTCCTTACTAATCAACAATTTTGGATGAAACTTTGTATTTAGCTTCATGTGGTTTGGATCCATACATTTACGCACAGCAGCAAACCTGCATACTCTTACCCATGTTAATCTTATGGAGAATAGGCAAACTCCTTTACCTATGTCCAGATAATGATAAAACTTGGTATATGGTCAGAATAAAAATATGTAATCAATATATAATAATAATCAAGAAGGTGGAGAAAAAGAATAAAATATATTTAGGATTATTTTTATTATCGGCTAAAACATGGAGGAATGATGAGAAAAATATGGTTGCACGATTTTAATATCGCATACATGTAGTCCTCCCGTTTTAGAAGACGCCCTTAGAAGGTAAAGGGTATGGCAGACATTTTTCTTATCAATAGAAAAAATAATGTGTTAGCGTAAGCAGGTGATGTTGCACTAATATCAGAGAATATGCAGGACCTAGTAAATTTAGCAGCAAGTCTATTATTAAAAGCAAGGGAAGTTGGTAAATGAAGACAAAACACAGAATATGAAAATATGTAAAGAAGTGGATGTTGATGCAGCACCATTAGAAGTACTAACCTATAGCTTTAAACTAACTAATGCATTTAAATACTTAGGAGTATCTCTAGTAAGTAATAATAGAGAAGAAAATGAAATCATAAGTAGAATAAGATTGGCGGAAAGATGCTACTGGGGCCTGAACAAGCTACTAAGCAGAAAGCCATTGAATAATAAAACTAAAATAAGGATCTACAATACTATACTACAACCAATAATATTCTATGACTGTGAAATTTGGGCTTTCATGAAGTATTTACAAAGAAAGCTTGTTATACTTGAAAAAAGTACTAAAAAAATATATGGACCTATTTATGAAGTAGGAGTGTGGAGGATGAGAAAAATAGTGAACTGAGAGACTTATATAATGAGTTAGACCTAATTGCTATAATAGCAAATGCCTGAAGTGGCTGGGCCATGTTTTAACCGGCAATGTAGCTCAGGGGTAACGCTCTGGCCCAGTAAGTCAAAGGTTGCTGGATCGATACCAGAGACCGACATCTCCATGAGCGGTCACCTCTGGTCAGCCCATGTGACTAATGCTGCTACGGTACCTCGCTGTCTTTAATTCACCACACAGGTCCTCGGCCTATGGCGATGGGCAGTTAAGGTTTTTAAACAAAAAAAATAAAAATAAAAAACTTTTAAGAAGGGAAGAGTTCAGCTTAATTAAACAAGAATATAAGGGTAGACCCAATGGTAGGAGACCCATGGGAAGGCCGAGATTGTGGTGGAGAGACTAAGTTCTGAAGGACATGAGAAAATTGGGAGAAAGAGAAGAATAACCAAAGATAGAGAATAATGGAGTTGGATTATTGGCGAGGCTAAAAACCATCTTGGGTTTATATAGCCACAGAAGTAAACAAATACCCTCTATATATAGTAAGTAAAAACTTCCCTTATTCAACCTTCCGATAAACGACTTCTCCCAATTTCCGACCGTCTATCTTACTCTCACGCTCATGTTACTGCTGAACCTGACGAAATGTGAAAGATTTATTCTAGGCAGTAAATATTGTCTTTTCACTTATTAAACACATCTTGATTGCTAAATTTATGTGTCATACAGGATGTGTACAGAGCAGTTTAGTTAAGTAAAAGTCATAAAATGTACTCATAGACCAATAAACCCCATAAATATGTATTTAGGTCAAGAAATTGTCCTTTTTAGCAAATTTTCCATACGGAAGAAGCTATTACCGTAAGTCTCATGGTAAGACTTAAGTCCGTGACCATAGATGATAGAAGAACTATTCATAATCAATGCCGTGACCATGTTATTTTTTCTTCTTTAGGTGCCCAGAGACCAAAAACAATAGTCATTAAAATTTATATATGTATATATATATATATATATATAATTATTCAACTGGTCCGATAGAATAAATGAAAAATGAAAATGAGTTATGCGAATTTTCGTTTAATAAATATATACAAGTTTTCAAGCATTTGAGAAAATAGAAATGAGAGAACAATAAACAATAATAAATAGTGACTGAATATTTTTTTATTTTTTACAGGTGATTGATTGTCTTGACAGTAAATTTTAAATACGGAACATATGATTTGGTACATTTTAAAATAAATAAATATAGAGGTTTATACATGTAATTTTCAAATGTTATTTTCAATTGAGTTGAATTGTTTTTTATCAAATTATCTTAAATTTAAATTATCTTAAATTTAAACTGGATAGAAATTTTTATTTTAGAACCAACTGGTGTGTCAATTCAGAATTTCTCAAAATTAGTTGGTTACTTTTTGCATTTTGATGTGGTTTAATTTTGTGAAGGGCTTTAAGCTCATAGCAGCCTTCAAAATTTTGGTTGTGGTGAGAAGCATGATTATAAATAGGTTACCTTTGATCTTCATGTACCACATTAAAACGATGGCCAGTCATATGAACTCGAAGTGTATTCGATGTTTGACCAATATAATCTTTTGGGCAATGTTTACATGATAGTTGGTAAATCACATTGTGAGTTTTACACGTTGACTTTCCAACTATTGGATAAACTTTGTCAGTCACACTGCTTTTAAATTCAGTGGAATTACACATAATTTTGCAAATGCCACAATGGGGCTTGTGACATGGTTCATAGCCATGACAATTAGGTACCGTACCTAATTCTTTAGGCTGGGAATTTTGAATTTTTGGTCTCAACATTTTTTAAAAATTTTTGCCTTTTTAAAACAACACGAGGTGGTCTGGTAAATAAATTTTGAGTTACTGGGGAAGATTTTAAAACGTTAAATGCTGCTCTCATTACAGTGTTAATTTTATGAAGTCCAGGAAAATACTCTGATAAATTTTGGGTCTTTGGAGTAGTTATGTTTGTTTACATTTTTTGGATTTCTAAATTGGTTATTTAACATTTTTGGGGGTAACCTCTTTCAATGAAAGCAGAATTTAATTTAGATATATATTTTTCAAAGTCAGACCTGTCACTAATAGGGATTTTGCACAAATCGACAGACTTAATGAAATAGATTTTTTCATGTACATTGGGTGACAGTTCTGATAGTGCAAGTATTGCATTTTGTTTCTAATCTTTAACATGAATTTTTGTTTTCAATTTATTGTTACTAATAAATACATCAACGTCTAAAAATGTGACTAATTTTGAAGAATAGTTTTAGGTAAATTTCAAATAGCAAAATACATTCAAATTTTGCAAAAAAGATTTTTAGGAATCTAAACCATGCTGCCAAACAATGAAAATGTCATCAATGTATCCAAGCCAAACAAGGGGGGTGAATGAACAACCTAGGAGTTAAGAAAAAGTTAAATTTTTTTACCTGATTCTAATGGTGAAAGATAAAAATTAAAAATTTTTTAAATTACATATGAAAAACCCATTTTTGGAGTACAAAACCCCCCCCCAAACTACCCGTTCCCATTGGCGGATATGTCTGGTTTACGAACTCGTCCGAGCAAATGTTAGAAATACACGTCTCTACACAATTTGGTCTCGATCAGACCATTTTACACACACACACACACACACACACACACATATATATATATATATATATATATATATATATATATATTATACAGGGTGTTCATTAAAGTCGGGGACAAACTTTAAGGGGTGATAGTACTCATCAAAATAAACATAAAATCACCTATGCCAATTTGTCGAAAAATCCTTCTTTTAGCCACTAGCCGCCGTTTTGTATTTTTTACAAAAACATTATATATCGGGAACTATTTAAGATACAGAAACCAAACTTTGCACACCTATTTATTGGCCAAAGAGAAAAATATTTTCAAAGTATTATTTAATTTGCTTTTATATTTTCAAAATGGCGGTGGTTAAAAATCTTATAATTAAAATAACAAAAAACTCATTAACTTTATAACATTTTTACAAGATACAAAAAAGATTGGAATTTTAATTTCAAATCGAACGGTATTTCGATGAACGAAATCCGTCCACGGATAACCGAGAAAATGCAGGTTTAATGTTACATTACAGGGCTCACGCGCCAACGCGGCGTGGCCGTGGCAAAGAAGCCGTGTTGTGCCAGCTGAACTCCGCATCTTGGCCCCTTTTATGCACGGCGTCGTGCGACGGTCGTCGGGCGACCGTCGTGAGACGCTGAGAAAATGTCACCCTTTTATGCACGGCGTCGAAATGACGGTCGTCGGGCGAGCGCCGGGCGACCGTCGTGCGAGCGTGGGACCGGACGAAACCACCAGTCCACCACCTCACGCACACTCACAGTTGGACTCACAGTGATCTCCGTCATGGATCCCTGAGTAGTTTATATGTTTTAGGGCTCAGATATTGATTATAATAATAGTGAACATACCTATTTTGTTTTTTAAATATCACCTTTTCCTTCAAATTCCGGCACATTCAGACAACAAACAAAATTCCATGCATCTGTTTTTTCATTCTATCTTTATACTCTTCCTTACTGCAATTCCACAGTTCAGGTTTCGACTTAACTGCATCAATTAAAGGTTCTGTGTCTATATCAACCATTTTCCCAGGCACGAACCAACTTCAACTTTTCCAGTAAACATCAACAGCATCAACATAAATAACTGTCGGACTGCTCCCACTCAACAAACCCACGTGGTGAGGAGGGGAGAGGAAGCGTCGAAACGACGGTCGTCGGGCGAGCGCCTGACGGTCGCCCGACGACCGTCGTTTCAACGCGCATCGAAAGACGCCGTGCATAAATAGCTCCATATACCACAATGTTATTAAGGCAAATTTTCGACGAGCGCCCGACGGTCGTACTCTAACTATCGACGTCGTGTTTTTGACGACGGTCGCCCGACGACCGTCGGGCGTCGTGCATAAATAGACACATTTACGCCAATGTATTTTCATTACGACCGTCTTTCGACGCTCGACGCCCGACGCCGTGCATAAAAGGGGCCTATTAGCCACGGCCGCTCCGCGGTGACGCACGGGCCCTGTATTCTAACATTAAAAGTGCATTTTCTCGGTTATCCGTGAACGAATTTCGTTCACCGAAATACCGTTCGATTTGAAATTAAAATTCTAATCTTTTTTGTATCTTGTAAAAATTGTGTAAACTTAATGGGGTTTTTGTTATTTTAATTATAAGATTTTTAACCATCGCCATTTTTAAAATATATAAGTAAATTAAATAATACTTTGAAAATATTTTTCTCTTTGACAAATAAATATGTGTGCAAAGTTTGGTTTCTGTATCTTAAATAGTTCCTGATATATAACGTTTTTGTAAAAAATACAAAATGGTAGCTAGTGGCCAAACGAAGGATTTTTCGACAAATTGTCATAGGTGATTTTTTGTTTATTTTGATGAGTACTATCCCCCCTTAAAGTTTGTTCCCGACTTTAATAAACACCCTGTATATATATATATAAATTGTAACGACTATTGTTTTTGGACTCTAGGCACCTAGAAACAAGAAATGTTTTCAGTGTATCCTTACAAGTTGCAAAAAATAAAGCCCGTTCAATACCAGCAACACGTTTACAACATAGGGACATCCATAAGTATAACCAATCAAAACTTACTAACCAGCTCACACAAGACAGTACAGTGGGAATCTGCCAAACCCAGCCCAAAAAACAGTTGTCGCAAATGACAGTGGGAATCAGCCAAACCCAAACAAAAAAACTGTCTCTCAATAACCATTACAGACCAAAACCTTTGGACCATCTCATACCAGATACTACAGCGGGAGTCTGCCAAACCCAGCCTAAAATACAGTATCTTCAAACGACGGTGGGAACCAGTCAAACCCAAACCAAAAAACTGTCCACAACCATGACAAACAATAACTCCGACACCACAAGACTCATTCAAACACTGAGTCAGCACCCGAAAACTATCAGAACTACCCACAATCAAGCGGAACCCTCATCTCCGGATGAGAAAGGAACAAGAATAACTGTAACAGCACAAGTACACAGGGCAGACTGTTCTCCAGTATCATCAAACAGAACCAAGAACACACTCCTCATTGATCAGGACCTTAACAGCCTGGCCTCTCTCTCACACAGCGATGATGAAGATGTTGAAGTTACACAAACTAGGTCAACATCACAGAGAATCATAAGAAATACAGCAATAAACAGCAACACAGGACGAATCTCCATGCTAACCCATGACGATGAGGAGGAGATAGACAAACTAAAGATCTTCTCCTTTCCCCCTGATGAGACACCACTACTCTCAACACAGCTAGGAACAGACACCGACTGGCTGGAAGCCTGCGGCCTGGAGTTCTATGACATTGAAAAGGGAGCATGCTCCCTCCCACTGCATACTCCCAAAATACAAGAAAAAATCACCGAACGACTATCAGCTGATAAGCTGTCATACAACAATTTTATGATGATTAGAAACGACGGAAAATCAAACATCGTAATTTTCTACTCCTCCAAAAGGAACAACTGGAAGACCAAACTATTCAAACTCTTGGAACTCATCAATGACTGTATTAAATTCCCACTCCTGATATCATTGAACCTAGGAACAATTCTTCCGACACTCGGCCTTGGAAGAAGCAGCCAACAAGATCTAATTCAGGTGTTCCTCCAGTTTGCATGCAATGCATATCTTCATCGTTTCCGAATCTACACCCAAGACAAAAAGACAAAACTAAACATAGACAAAACAATTGACAGCTGCCTCTTCAAGTCTGTAAAGAAAATCCAAAATATATCCCCCAACAGCGGCAAGAGCCTCTACAGTGCCAGACGGAGAGGAGGAACACAATCTCCAGATAGTGAGTTTTTCAGCCAGCCATTAGTTCCACCTACAAACAACAAACTAGAAATGGAAAGAGCAGCCATGAAAGAGCAGAGAGAAATGTGGAGAGCCAAAGAATTATATCTGCTAAAAAAACTCAGTGCAATATACAAAGAATACAAACTCAAAGACCTAAAAAAGATCACACCTGACCTAAGAGATACCCTAATGGCATACAAGGAAAAATACTCCATTATAGATCTCAAGACTGGAGACTACATGCTACAACAGGATCTAGGAAAACCCCACCAATTTGGTTTTGATGGTACCCAGTTGGTGGAGCTTGTGAGGGAAAGAAACGGCATTTTCAAGGCCGCGCCAAACACCAGCCCTAAATAGTATTCTGCTTGTGTCAAGTGACACCTTAGTTATGAATGACCTGAGACTTTTCAATAGTATAAAAAACATAGACTTAGAGAACAACCAAGAAATCAAGCTAAATCTGGTACAAGGAGTCCCTGGGTGTGGAAAAACTACCTTCTTATTAAAGAACTATAAAGATGGTGACCTAATACTATTCCCAACAAGGGATGCCGCACATGACTTCCGAAAGCGGTTCAAAACAAAATACCCTAACTGTGACCCTAACATTGTAAAGGACACCTTTCGCACCATACACTCTTTTATAATAAACAAAACTGAAAAACTCAGCAGAGGGCCATACAGAAGAGTCCTCATAGACGAGGCCCTAATGCTTCATGCGGGAGAGGTGCTATACGCAGTAACCCTCTCAGGAGCAACAGAGGCCCTACTGGTTGGTGACATTAACCAAATACCCTACATCAATAGGACTGTCTTTTTTGACTCAAAATATCACAACATAACAAACATAGCAGAAATTACCCAAACGCTTGACATATCCTACCGCTGCACCAAAAGCACAACAGCTCTACTGGCAAACTTCTACCCACAGATGATGAAAACCACCAACAACACCCTAAACGAAATGAGCCAAAGACACTTCGATGGCATTCAAAACCTAAATATTGACAAACAAAAATACCAAGTTCTCACATTCAAACAGTCAGAAAAGAGGGAATTGGAGAAAATGGGCTACAAAGTATCAACGATCCATGAATTTCAAGGACGACAAGCTGAACACATAGCGGTGGTAAGAATGTCACAAAATAAGGAGGATATCTACGAGTCAAGAGCACATTGCCTGGTTGCAATATCGAGGCACACAAAGTCATTGATACGTGACACCGTCCCCTGATGACCAACTTGCCACCTGGATACTGAAAGTGAATACCCTTTTACCCACTGACCTCGGCACTACTGGAACCTCACCTACCCTTGACAGAGAGACACAAGTATGCAGCCCAGCTGATAAAAAAGAAGGAAACAACTCTCAACAAGTGCCTGAAAATACCCATAACTATTTTTTAGCCAAACCTCAACAACCAAAAGAAAGACACAAAACTCAGATAATACACAAATCAAGAATACTTTGGAACTCAAGTCTAAAACAAATAAAACACCCACTAAACAACGCACAATCACACTCGCACATCAGAACATTAACTGGCTAGACCCCAAGATAGACAGACTTACTCACTTCCTGCATGAGAAAAAACCAGATTTAATTCTTATAACAGAACATGGCCTGCCTCAAGAAAATCTGGAGAACACCCACCTAGAAGGCTACGCACTTGTAGGAGGTTATGCAAGAAAGAGACATGTCAAAGGAGGAGTGGCAGGATATGTTAAAAAAGGTATTGAAAACAAAACCAAACTCATAAGCACAAGTACTAATGAAGCAGAACTCATCTGTGAGACCGCACTGTTTGAAATAAAATTAAAAAAGCAAAATCTTCAGGTGCTAGGGGTGTATAGATCACCATCTGCAAAACTGGAGGACGCCATTGAAGTAATGACAGAACAACTTAATGTGGCCTTTCAATCACACAAGCACATTGTGCTTATGGGCGACATAAATGTAGACAACCTTGTAGAAAGCAACGCAAACAACAAACTAGAAGACTTTCTTACATCCTATGCCATAAAGAGGATGGTGCTGCCGGCAACCAGAATTACAGCTGAATCCGCGACATCAATTGACTGGATTTGCACAAACATAGATACAAAACTCATTGAAACATCAGTGATCCATACTGGACTATCTGATCACACAGCTCAGATTGCCAAACTAAACAAAGCCACAACCAGAAGAACTAAAAGAGATAAAAAGAATACTTAACAACGGAACCATGAACTTTTTCAAAGACAGACTACAATTACAGAACTGGTATACTGTCCTATCAACAGAAGATGTATCTGAAGCGTATGGTAAATTTAACAGAACTATCCAACTGATACTAAATGAGACCTGTCCGATAAAAATAATCAAAAGGAAACAGCATAAAACCAAACATATTTGGGACGAAGAATGCACAAGACTGAAAAGCGCATATATCGAAGCCCTGGAGAAGGAACTATGTACTGGAAAAGTCGAGGACAAGGCAACAACTGTGGCAAGGAAAAAAGAATATGATCAAAGACTAAAACGTCTCAGAAGGGAGCATACCACAAGGCACATAGACACAGCAGAAAACAAGTCAAAAGCTCTGTGGCAGGTGATAAATAAGGAAAAACAAAGAAAACAATCAAACAATACACCAGTACAATTAAACTTTCAAGGAAAAATAATAAATAGCCCTCAAGAAATAGCTACATGTTTTAACACCTTCTTCGCTACAGTAGCAGACAGAACCCTTAGAGTAAACAACCCCAACCTACAAACCGCTAAACTCAAACCACCCACCACACCCACAAATAACCATAACTTCAAATTCCAAATCGCAACAGAAGAAGAAATAGCAAAAGCTATAAAATCAATGAAACCGAAAACCTCATCTGGAATCGATGAAATATCAACTAAATTACTGAAACACTGCAAAGAAGAATTGACTGGCCCCCTGACAGACATCATAAACAAATCACTTACACAAGGAGTCTTCCCCCCCCAGCTGAAAACCTCAAAAGTATACCCCAAGTATAAAAATGGCCCACCAACTGAAACAAGCAGCTACAGGCCAATATCATTAATACCAACCTTTGCAAAAATAATAGAGAAGATTGTTTTAAGCAGACTTGTGTCCTATCTTGAACAACACAGCCTACTCACCAGCCAACAGCATGGATTCCTCAAAGGCCGCTCAACAACCACAGCCCTGATTCAGCTTGTAGAATATATCGTGGATCAGATAGAAGAAGGCTCAACAGCGACCACCCTTTTTCTCGACTTTAGTAAGGCTTTCGACTGCCTGAACCATGAACAGCCCTGATTCAGCTTGTAGAATATATCGTGGATCAGATAGAAGAAGGCTCAACAGCGACCACCCTTTTTCTCGACTTTAGTAAGGCTTTCGACTGCCTGAACCATGAACAGCTTCTTCTGAAACTGGCAGCCCTCGGGGTCAAAGGAAGAGAAGCAAATTGGTTTAGAAGCTACTTAAAAGGCAGAAAGCAGCTGGTTGAAATAAATCACACTGAACACAACACAATTTACAAAACTCATTCAGAAACCACTGATATACATAGAGGCGTCCCACAGGGATCAGTACTGGGACCAGTACTGTTTGTACTTCTAACAAATGACTTGCCAGAAAATCTGCAAGGTCCCTGTCACACCGTCATGTATGCAGATGACACAGTCCTAACACTTGCAAACAAGTCAATAGAAACTCTAGAAAGAAACACAGCATCACAATTAAACAAAACCAAGAACTACTGCAAAGAAAATGACCTCGTCCTGAATGAAAACAAAACGGTACAAATTATATTCAACAATAGAAATACCACCCCAGACATCACCCTACCCGGCCTGGAAAAGAAGAATGAGACAAAGTACCTTGGTATAACAATTGATGCCAACTTAACATGGAAACCCCACATAGACCAACTATGCAAAAAACTTGCCTCTGCCAACTATGTTATCAGGAGAATTAAACAAATAAGTGGAACCGATACAGCTAAGGTCGCCTATTTTGCACTCTTTGAATCCCATTTGAGATATGGGATTGAAGTAGGGGGAGGAACCACAGCAACCAACCTAGAACGTGTCCTCATACAACAAAAAAGGGCTATTAGGTGCCTAGCTGGCATCAGCCAACTAGAAAGCTGTCGCGGACCTTTCACTGAACTAAAAACACTGACCGTGGTATCACTCTACATTCGCCAAACCATCCTTCACGCAATAGCCTCACAACAGACCAGACACAGGGATCTACACCGACACAACACCAGACATGCCACAGACTTCACTCTTCCAGTCCACCACCGAGCACTCACAGAAAGAAAACCCTCCTATAAAGGAGCAGTCTTCTTTAACCTCCTCCCAGAAAACCTGAAGAAAGAAACCAACCACAACTGTTTCAAGAACCAACTCACAGACTGGCTGATTGAAAGACCTTTCTACACAGAAAAAGAATTCACCAGAACCTGAAGAAAACCAAATAAAATAAATCAAAGACTGTAATTATTGTTATATGTAAACCACTTTTTGACGCAATACTGTTCTCCAAGAATATGTAAATAAAGTCTATTGTCTATTGTCTAAAGACAAAAAAATAACATGGTCCCAGGCTTAAGTCTTGCCATGAGACCTACGGTAATAGCTTCTTCGCTATGGGAAATTTGCTAAAAAGGTCAATAAAATTCTCTTAAAAAGTAAAGAAATTAAGAAATTTTAATTGAGTAGACACCCTATTGTAGGTACAATACAATTTAATTATTTTGTTCTGATCATGGCCTAGTCCAGTTGTGGTTGGATGTGTGAGGTTCTTCTAAATACTTATTTTAGTTGAGAAAATTAATGAAATGGTGTAACTGACACAAGTCCGGGAATCGTCCCCCCAAAAATTTCAAAGAATACAAACTAAAATAGTGGAATGGTTTTCCAGAATGGTTAGTATATTTAATATTTTTTGAAACACCGAACCAGCCTGGCAGCTCTTATTTAAGATATATATGAGCTTCACTTACCCTTCTGTGTGTCTGATGAGTGTAATGGATTAATGACACACTTTGCTTTGTTACTGACAAAAACTAGCTTATTCGTTTACCAAGATCATTAATTGAACAATGGCAACTGGACCCAGAGTCGAGTAAACACAAACTTGTGTTAGGATTTTGCTCAGGATCAGAATAACCCAGCCCATGATACCTTGAAAATCTTTTCTTACTATACCCATACCACCATACTTTTCTTTATCACCTTGTATACAAATGTGTAAAGGGTGTAAAAAGGGAATTGTTAATAATTAATTAATTGTAACATTTGAATATTCACTGTATTTAATCAAATTGACACACTGCATGAGTCCATACTATAGGGTGACAACTGCACTGGTTTCCAACCGCCGATTTTTTTAACACAGTAATCTATTATTTGATGTCGTTTAACATTAAAGCCTTTTTATGCATGCTTTTAGCAAATTTCCCATAGGGAAGAAGCTATTACCATAGGTCTCATCAAGAGTTAAGCCCGGGACATGTTATTTTTTCTTCTTTAGGTGCCCAGAGACCAAATCAATAGTCGATAAAATTTATAAATATTTATATATATTATAGTTTTATTTTTTTTTCTGTGTTATGTTAATTTTGAATTTCCCATAGGGAAGAACTATTACCGTAGGTCTCATGGAGACTTAAGCCCGGGACCATGTTATTTTTTCTTCTTTAGGTGCCCAGAGACCAAAAACAATAGTCGTTAAAATTTTTATATATATATATATATATATATATATATATATATATGTGTCTGTGAACACGATAACTCTCGTAAAAATGGTCCGATCGAGACCAAATTTGGTACAGACGTGTATTCCTACAAATGCTCGGACGAGTTCGTAAACCAGACATATCGGTCAATGGGAACGGGTAGTTTGGGGGGGTTTTGTACCCCAAAATGGGGTTTTTTGTATATATGAGCTTCACTTACCCTTCTGTGTGTCTGATGAGTGTAATGGATTAATGACACACTTTGCTTTGTTACTGACAAAAACTAGCTTATTCGTTTACCAAGATCATTAATTGAACAATGGCAACTGGACCCAGAGTCGAGTAAACACAAACTTGTGTTAGGATTTTGCTCAGGATCAGAATAACCCAGCCCATGATACCTTGAAAATCTTTTCTTACTATACCCATACCACCATACTTTTCTTTATCACCTTGTATACAAATGTGTAAAGGGTGTAAAAAGGGAATTGTTAATAATTAATTAATTGTAACATTTGAATATTCACTGTATTTAATCAAATTGACACACTGCATGAGTCCATACTATAGGGTGACAACTGCACTGGTTTCCAACCGCCGATTTTTTTAACACAGTAATCTATTATTTGATGTCGTTTAACATTAAAGCCTTTTTTATGCATGCTTTTAGCAAATTTCCCATAGGGAAGAAGCTATTACCATAGGTCTCATGGCAAGAGTTAAGCCCGGGACCATGTTATTTTTTCTTCTTTAGGTGCCCAGAGACCAAAATCAATAGTCGATAAAATTTATATATATATATATATATAGTTTTTATTTTTATTTCTGTGTTATGTTAATTTTAGCGAATTTCCCATAGGGAAGAAGCTATTACCGTAGGTCTCATGGTGAGACTTAAGCCCGGGACCATGTTATTTTTTCTTCTTTAGGTGCCCAGAGTCCAAAAACAATAGTCGTTAAAATTTATATATATATATATATATATATATATATATGTATATATATATGTGTCTGTGAACACGATAACTCTCGTAAAAATGGTCCGATCGAGACCAAATTTGGTACAGACGTGTATTCCTACAAATGCTCGGACGAGTTCGTAAACCAGACATATCGGTCAATGGGAACGGGTAGTTTGGGGGGGTTTTGTACCCCAAAATGGGGTTTTTTGCGTTTTTCACATTTAATTTTTTAGAATTTCAAATTTTATCTTTCACCATTAGAATCAGCTTAAAAAACTGCACAATTAAGTTCCTTAAAGTTTTTCTCTATCTCAAACGGTTACCGAGATATTAAAAAATCTAAACACAGTATGTTGTATTGAGGGGCTCCAATGTTAATCTTATGGAGGATAGGGAAAAAATTAATATTTCGCATATTAATGAATATTTTTGGATAAAACTTGATATTTAGCTTCATCTGGTTGAGATCTATCCATTTATGCTTAAAAATCATAGTTTATGTGTTTATCATGGCAGCAAACCTGTATACTCTTTTCCCATGTTAATCATATGGAGAATAGGCAAACTCCTTTATTTATGAACAGATGTTGATGAAAGTTGGTATAAATGTTAAAAATAAAAAAACTTTGATGGTATAAATGCCTACTCTCAGTGTTCCTCTTAGCAGCAAACCTGCTCGCTCTTTCTTATGTTAATGTTATGGGGAATAGGCAAATGATTCTCATGTTTATCAACAGATTTTGACCAAACTTGTCATATATTATTATTATTATTTTATTCTTGATTTGGAAATTCGCTGAGTACGCAGGTTTGCTGCGACGGGGGTATTAATTTTTATACTTTTTCATTGTCACCTGAAGACGCGGAAAGCGAAATATAGTGATGAATACATAATTATTTCAAATTTTTTGATATATTATATATATATATGTAAATTAAATAAACTTGAGCTCCTTTTAAACATTTTATTTTTGACATGATACACGACATGTGTTTCGAATCTTAGTTCATTTTCACAGTGAAAGTATATATATATATATGTGTGTGTGTGTCTGTGAACACAATAACTCTCGTAGAACTGGTCTGATCAAGACCAAATTTGGTAGAGACGTGTATTCCTACATTTGCTCGGACGAGTTCGTAAACCAGACATATCGGTCAATCGGAACGGGTAGTGTGGGGGGGTTTTGTACCCCAAAATTGGGTTTTTGCGTTTTCATATGTAATTTAAAAAGTTTTTAAATTTTATTTTCAAACATTAAAATCAGCTTAAAAACTACGCAATTTAGTTCCTTAAAGTTTTTCTCTCCCTCCAACGGTTATCGAGATATTAAAAAATCTAAACACAGTACGTTGTATTTTGAGGCTCCAATGTTAATCTTATGGAGGATAAAGAAAAATTAATATTTCACTTATCAATCAATATTTTTGGATACAATTTTATATTTAGCTTCATGTGGGTGAGATCCATCCATTTATACTTAAAAATCATAGTTTATGTATTTTTCATGGCAGCTAACCTGCATACTCTTTTCCCATGTTAATCATATGGAAAATAGGAAAACTCCTTTATTTATGGACAGATGTTGATCAAACTTGGTATAATTGGTCAAAATAAAAATTGTTTATGCTAGAAATTTCTACTTTCAGTGTTCCTCATATCAGCTAACCTGCATACTCTTTTCCCATGTTAATCATATGGAAAATAGGAAAACTCCTTTATTTATGGACAGATGTTGATGAAAATTTGTACAAATTGTCAAAATAAAAATTGTTTATGCTATAAATGCCAACTTTCAGTGTTCCTCACAGCGGCAAACCTACATACTCTTTCCCATGTTAATCTTATGAAAATAGGCAAATAACTAACTCATATATTTATCGACAGACATTGATAAAACTTGACATATAACATTATCATTACATTATTAATTTGAAAATTCGCTGAGTATGCAGGTCTGTTGCGACGGGGGTATTATTTTTATTGTCTGATAAAAAATGGATGTTTCTAGATATATGGGATCAAATGAGAGCATTTAAGCACTGTCTACTGTCTTTGACTGTTGTTCCGACGTTATTTAAGGACGTTTGTTTTTTAGCGAATTTCCCATAGGGAAGAAGCTATTACCGTAGGTCTCATGGCAAGAGTTAAGCCAGAGACCATGTTATTTTTTCTTCTTTAGGTGCCCAGAGACCAAAAACAATAGTCGTTAAAATTTATATATATGTGTGTGTCCGTGAACACAATAACTCTCGTAAAAATGGTCCGATCGAGACCAAATTCGGTAGAGACGTGTATTCCTACAAATGCTCGGACGAGTTCGTAAACCAGACATATCGGTCAATGGGAACGGGTAGTTTGGGGGGGGTTTTGTACCCCAAAATGGGGTTTTTTGCGTTTTTCACATGTAATTTTTAAAAACTTCTAATTTTATATTTCACCATTGGAATCAGCTTAAAAACTACACAGTTAAGTTCCTTAAAGTTTTTCTCTATCTTCAACGGTTACCGAGATATATTTTGAGGCTCCAATGTTAATCTTATGGAGGATTAGGAAAAATTAATTTTTCACTTATATACATATACTTATATACATATGACTTGTATACATTTGTGGTAAAAAATCATAGTTTATGTGTTTATCATGGCAGCAAACCTGCATACTCTTTTCCCATGTTAATCATATGGAGATTAGGCAAACTCCTTTATTTATGGACAGATGTTGATGAAAGTTGGTATAAATGTTAAAAACAAAATTTTTGATGGTATAAATGGCTACTTTGAGTCTTCCTCACAGCAGCAAACCTACTCACTCTTCCCCATTTTAATCTCATGGAGAATAGGCAAATAATTCTCATGTTTATCAACAGATTTGGACCAAACTTTTCATATATTATTATTATTATATTATTGATTTGGAAATTCGCTGAGTACGCAGGTCTGCTGCGACGGGGGTATTTACCGTTCTTTTGAAAACAGACACATAAAAGAGGTCTAACCTGTATTCTGTATCAGCACAGTCGTCATTAAGAGTCATGGACTCAAATCTTGAGTCAAATTTGTTAATACATGAGGAATACACAAAATATAAATAAGAAGTTTATAAATATTTAAGTCTGTGGATATTTTACCTCTTGTCAAAATTGTCAGATCTTGATTTAATCTTTGACTATCCATTATTAATCATGGATAGTCAAAGATTTAATTTTCTAAATTGTAATATTTGCCAGTTAATACTAGGTTCCATACTCAGCTAGATTATCCGAAGACGGGAGCGCATATACTAAAAAAGGGTTAATAGTTGTACTAATAAAGTAATTGTGTGTAGCTGATTTTGGCTTCATTAAATTGATTTTCAAGCATCCCACGCTGTAGAGTTTAAAAAATTGACATACTTTTTTAAAATTTTATCACTGATCAATCAATGACCTCGCACCACAGGTTCCCAAAATCCAATATAATTCCTTAGGAGGAAAGGTTTTTATCTGAATAGCTTGAAAATTGTGTTTTAAAACAGCTTCTGAACTCTGACATGTTAAGGGACTAAAATAGTTTAGTTTTGATACTCGATACCTCTTAGAATCTTGGGACTCAACCTTTTTGGCTTATTCTATGACATTACCACACTTCTTTTCCACATAGTTTGAATCTTTTGGTTTATGTCTGGCACCGGAGATTTATAAAGTAACCAAAAGTTGATCTACAGACTGAAACTTAAGGCTTGTGCCCACTGGACCATACAATTTCTGTAATAATGTTACTCATGTCAAGTTGGTTGTTTAAAGGTTCATTTGGTTTATTCCTTAGAGTAGCATGTCTTAAAAAATGTTTGTATTTACTTCCCTGTGGGAAATAGGTTGGATCATGGATATGCCTAAAGCGAATGTTTTCAGTTCATCTAAACAGCTGTTCTTGTAATCAATCAATGAAATCACAAACCAAATGATGTTACTGTTTCAAATTTCGGTGGTGCAAATTGCCAACACCCCTCCATGAGCTAAGACACATATCCATATCAAAATACCATGAATTTGGGGCTGAAATCTTTTGATAAAATTGAATTTGTTACTCTACACTATCACTCACTGCCAAAAAAGTGCATGGTTTATATATATATATATATATGAGTATATCAGCTTTTAAAAAGCTATAATTCCAAAAAAGCTTCAATTTTATGGGCTGGGGATACGACCAAAAGAGATTAAAGAATATTCTATAGTAAATCGTACGTTGGTCATTTATAGGTCTTAATTAGTAGAAATAGATGCTGCAAACTGCACCTCAAAAAGTTCATCTTAGAACAAATTGGCAAGGTTTCAAAGATAAAAAAACTTGAACTTTCTCTTTCTTAAACTTAAATTTTTTTAAACCACCATTTTCCTTTGGATTGTACTAATAACAGGTATATCTGGTTTCCACCATTGAAATACAATGACTTATATCCAGTGGTGTAGTGGAGCCGGAGCGGTCCGGAGCGCCGCTCCGGCACAGCTCATGCAGCCGAAACTCAGATTTGTATACTTGTACTTTACCTTTTTATAGAGCGTGGTAGGTAAGCGAGTCGCTCGCTTCATTTCATGATCAACACGCAATATCGAGAGGCACTTTAAGGCGTTTTACATTAAACCTAACCTAACAACATCGTAACACCAGAATCAGACACTAGGGCTTACTTGAAGACCATATATCTTTTTATAGTATCTAGTTTTATTATTCAAAAATATATTTATTTTTACAACAAACTTGAGGCTGATTAAGAACTGTTGAGATTATTTGTATTTTCAGTCTCCAACCATTTAAATCCTATTTATTTTAATCCTCGTCTAAAGATATTTATCTCAACACACCTTCTTCCTACAGTACAGCCTTTAGTTTCGATGGAGTTGCGGTGTCTTTTACAAAATAAAATTTGAGGATTTTCCTCCGTATGTAGTGGGAAAAATCTACAAATATGTTCTTCTTCCTTGACTTGCACTCGCCAGTTTGGGTTGAAAAAGAAAGCGAACCCTTACTAAAAAGGGACCGTTTGTCTTCGACTGCAATACTTTGCATGAATACAACAGATACCCCAGGAGCATCACTAGTCACTTTAGCAAAATTAAACTTCGGTTGATGTAATTCTTTTTTAAATAGATAAATTCATTGTACACAATTCCACGCAATGACCTTCCTGAGGAACTTGCAGACTTTGACTACCCATTACCCTCCCAAAGAGTAATGGCTTTCCTGGGAAGGACCGCTCCGGCACAGCTTTTTTTAGCACTACACCACTGCTTAGATCTACAATTTGATACCACACTTACCTGAGTGCCTTTTGTAGATTTTTATTCATATTAGATGTTACAGGTTGGTGAAAATTACGACCAGTGACATATATCGAGTATGATATTAAATGTTAGGTCTCTTTTGGCAGAATTGAAAGGTATAAATTCTAACTCAAAAGGTTAATCAAAAACCAAATATTGGTAAGGGGTTCAGAATTAAATTGCTGTAGCATTAGACTTAGAACATAGTCTAGTTTGGTTTTAATAAACTTAATTTTTGATTCCACGCTATAATGTTATGCTATGTATGATGCATTTAAAATTTCTCTACTTCGTTGGCCCTTATATATATATAAACTATGTACTGATTTTGTCTTCTATGGCGTCAATGATTTTTTGGCGGCGAGTGATAGTGTAGAACACCAAATTCAGTTTCAGCCTCATTATATACATACATATAAATAAATAAATAAATAAATAAATAAATATATATATAAGTTTATGTAGACCCCTACCAATTCTAATGAAAATATTCCACAGTATCTACTAGCAATTCAAAGAGACCTCACTGACTGAATTTAATCTCAAGTGTGAATACTCAAAAAACGGTTTCAGTTGAAATTACATTTGCTTAAATGGACATTAGAGCTAAAGGATAACTGGAATCAGATCCACTAATTCAAATGACAGAAACTTAATTCAAAGATATGAATAACAAAGGGTTACAGCTCTTGAAGCAACTCACCTTGAAGTACAGGCTATGAAATATTGGTTGTATATTAAGAATCAGGTAACAACTACGCCTTGTGTGATATGAATTACACCAGAATCCCGGTAATCCGAACGTCCGGCTAATCTGAACTACCTGATGGGGAAAAAGGTTACTGAGTTTAAATTAAAAACGGGGTAATGTAATCTGAATTATAACACATTAATCTAGAGCACAGTATCTAAATACTATACGATCGATTCTCAAATTATAGAGTACTATATGTTAATTACACATAATAACTTACATTTTGGAACATAAGAATTCCGTTATCGTCTTTTCACGAAACAAAGAAATCTTGTTAGTTAATGCAAAGTTGCGCCATCTTCTCATAAACATCAAGTAGTATGCAGATTTAGCAGTAGACTGCTTCATAACTTTTTAGGGAATTTCCGGATACATATAGAGCAACTTCCTAAAATTTAATGGCGATCGGATGAGTACTTTGGCAATGCATAAAGGACATACATACATTCACTTATATATATATAAATAAATACAAATTTTATTGTCATTAGGCCAATACACAGCAATAGACAAAGTCAAAAGTACAAGATACCATCAATAACAATACATATAGCAATAACGTACAATCTCAATTACCACAGCAAAGCCTATAAGTTTTCTATCTACAATAATAATTAGACTCTTTTTAAAACAATTAAAACTTTAAACAATTAAAACTTTAAACAATTAAAACTTACAAACAATTTAACAGATTAAAACACCCTGTAATAAATAAATTAAATTAAATACCCTGTATGGCCTATATTACAAGATCACAGTCAAAGTATTCATCTAAGTTATAAAATGGATTTAGCCAGGCGTTGGTAGGGAATATAAATATTGCTTTTGAATCTGGTGTTGTGAGAGTGAACATTGCCAATCAGTTGAAACTCGGGTAACTTATTTTTTATGTACATCAAAACAGAAAAATATACAGATTAATCACAGTTAAAATTTTATATTGAGAGAACAAAGGTCTACAGTGGGCTCTAAAACCAGAACCAGAAATAGCCCTCATAGCTTTTTTCTGTAGTAACAAAATTGATTAAACATGACTAGAATTGCCCCACAAAACAATACCATACAAAATAATACTTTGGAAAAATGCAAAATACGAGGATCGAACATAATTATCAGGTACACAGTTTCTCAACAAATAAACAACCCTAAAAAGTTTACAACTAAGGTAGGCTATATGATTTTGCCACGTCAACTTACAATCAATATAAACACCATGAAACTTAACACTATTGGAGCCATTAAATTGAAGCAGTGGATCCCTATCTCTCAGACTAAAATGCATATATTGAGTTTTATCCACATTAAGCAGGAAACTATTAGCTCTGAACCAGTTTGATGCTTCCTCGATTGTATTTTTTGTAAGAGTATGGAGACTATTGTCATCATTACTAACATTCAAAAAGGTTGTATCATCAGCATACAGTATAACATGTGAACCCACCGCTTTTGGTAAGTCATTAATCATAACAAGAAATAAAAAAGGTCCGAGAACAGAGCCCTGCGGAACACCTGTATTGATATGTGCAATTTTTGATTTTACTTTATTGACAATAACAATCTGTTGGCGACCCAATAAATAGGACTTCATTAATGCTAAGCTAATATTTCTAATACCATAAAAATTTAATTTACTTAAAAGCACATCATGATCCACACAGTCAAAGGCCTTGCTATATATAATATATATATATATACAGAAGATATGTATAATAATATTATAGTTTCTTCGATTCTTCTATTTTTTCAAACATGGGGCTGATTTTATCTAATTGCATTATGTTTAATATGTTGTGTTATGTCTATCACACTTCATGACAAATTCAACACATGTTTCTTAAACCAAAAATTAAATTGATTATGTAATTATATTTAGAGGTTACATTTTTGTAGACACTTAAAAATGAGATAATCTACGAAACATGTTATGTTAAAATAAAATGAAATAATGCAAGGGTACTATAGTATTCATTTACAATATAATAATATTAATAGTAGCCCTATTAGTGACAATTTTAATAAAACAATATATATATATATATATATTTATATACTGTATATATGATACTTTTAATGACCCCCAAAACATGTACATGGGGTTGAGTTATGGTCCCAGGCTTAACTGTCACCATGCGGGTCATGTGAATAGCTCACTTTTCCATAGGAAATTCACTAATTTACTAATAAAACTAGCCAAGTTAAATGTTTGAATTGTTAAATTCACTTAACATATACTTTTTAAATTGTTAACTTTCTTATGAGATGTTTCCAATGAATGAAATTCAGTAGAGCCCCGGTATAATGAATGTCACGGGACCAAAAAAATTGTTATACCGGGACTTTCGCTATACTGAGGTTCATTATATCGAGGTTAAATACGGTCAAAATTCGTTATAAAGGGGTTCAATATTGACTTATCTGTAACAAACGGGTCAGCGTCCAGCTTCCATTTTACAAATTACAGTATTACAAAATAAAATACAGTACATTACTGTATGTATTCAATTTTTATACCTGTATCATATATATATATAAAATAGAAATTAAAACTAAATTACATAAGTAAAATGAATTATTTATTCATCGAAACATTCCAAATGAACAGTATTAGATATCCAAACAGAATTACTATTTACTTAAATACAGGAAGTAGATAACACATAAAACCGTATAAATTTAACTTTCATACAGTAGGCCGACGTATCTTAATACATAGTATGGTAATTAAATAAAAAAAATATATAAATGTATTATATCAGTATGTAAATGTTTTTATTAAGCCTATTCGCAGCGCGGATAACACAACAAAACTACTGAACCGGTCACACTGTACACTGGATGCTCGAGATTTCTGGTCGAGACTTTTTCCCAATTCACACTGGTATATGTCATAGATAATAATGTTTGCATAATTCGTTACAGCGGGGTCGGAAAGGTGAGGGATTTGTTATATAGGGGCTACCTTCGTTGTAAAGCGTCTTTCCATCTAGGAAATTAGTAATGTAGGGGTTTGTTGATCCATTCCAAAGATGCAAAAATTCGTTACATCGGGGTTATAAGCCAAATTCATACGTTATAAAGGGGCTACTTTAAAATGGAGTGTTATGGAAGTTTCAAGGGGATTTGAAAAAAATTTGTTATTTCGGGGTTCTACTGTACATGATTACTATCAAATTAAATTTCATTACTAAATTAAAGATTAATTAATAACCTAGACTTATGATTTATCCCATTATTAAAATCCTAAGTAATACATTTATTACCTTTACATCCAATGTAATTTTCCACCTTGTTTAATGATGAGCTTTGCATTGTGCCCGAAGGTCATCCAGCTGTTTAGAAAATTGAACTTCGATATAGTAGCCTATGTAATAATAATAATGTAAGAATAAATCTCCTGGAAGTAAACATGCTTTTTCTGATCAACTGAATTAATAAAATTTGAGGATCTGGGAGGAACATAATATCAGAAAAAGCGTGTTTCCCTTGACCATTGTAATTGCACACCCTTGCTTTAGATTGTCTACAACTGAATTAATAAAATTTGAGGAACTGTGAAGTACATAAAAAGACAATCTAAAGCAAGGGTGTGCAATTACAGTGGTCAAGAGTTGCCCAACACAAGTCAATATTTGGACATCAACCACACACTTACTCAATCCACCGCCATCCACTGGCTCCCAACTCCTCACTCATTCACGTCACAAACACCGCTGCCTATCCAATATTCTGCTTAATTTTGTCTAATGAACTTTTTCAATAGTATACTATTCTAGATAAATAAGGCCTAAGGATGTTTCATTTAAAATAGGCTATATGGACTTAATTATGGATATATTGTGAGTTAGTGTAATGAACTGCAAACTTAATTTAAAAAAAGAACTTTATAAGATACTAGCTGACCCGGCAAACTTTGTACCGATAATAGGGAAACATTTGATTTTAATCATAAAACATAATCACAAAAATTCGTCCTGAGAAATATTATATGTATACAGTAATTAGACGCCATTGAGTAAATACTATTTTATGCTTGCTTCTTTGGCTTGCTCAATGGTTCAAATAAAAAAGCTGTGTTTTTCTATCTTAAAAGGTAATACAGTATACATATGTTGGAATCCAAAACTAAATTATTTCCCCATAAGATTAACATGGGAACTTTGAAGGCATATAGGGTAGAGATTTATAGGAAAATTGTCACAAAAACTATTAGACTTTCCTATTTTAGGCCTAAAGAACTAGTATTTAAAATTTCAGCCTCCTAGGTAATCGGGAAGTGGGAGAATTAGTGATGAGTGAGGGCTTTGAATTTTATATATACAGAAGATGTGAATTCTTTGCATTCCATTCCAGTATCTTCTTAACAATTCTTTATCTTTAACAATTCAATAATTCTTATCTTAGTATCTTAAATACTGTAATAGGTTAAACAAAATTATTGTATTTACTTCCCTTGGGGAAATAGCTTAGATCATGGATGTGTCTCATGAGAATCTTTTCAGTCCCTCTAAACAGCTTTATAACTACATGATATCAAAAATTTAAAGTTCTGGTCCAACGGATTAGCAATACGCCCCCCAGAGGTAAGACATAACCGTGGAAAAAGGTTTAGGGGCAAAAATATGTAAAAAGGAGCCACTTAAGAGCAACTGTGTTTGTTGCCGATAAATGCAAACTACTAGACTGAGCTAAAATTTTCAATATCATATATAATTTATTTTTTCTTGAATTTTATAAATTTTTGTCATTTATTTCTGATATCATTTTGTTTATCGACATGGACCTGTAAGCCTATTATCTTCCTCCAACCTTTACCCAACAATACTACGTTTCCTTGTAATTATTTCTTATCGAGGTTTTCTTTTATTTTGAAACAAATGTTGGATTTAGATTTAACCCTTGAGTGGGCGCTTCACTGGTGAAACGCCAGCTCATGCTGGTGAGAGGGCGCATGTGGAGTTTCACTTCACGATGCTAAATCTCACAAATTCAACCCGTCTTACTTGTTTTTATAATATAATATTGCATTTAAATGTAAAATAAATTGCTGAAATATAAAGTTCAATCGTTATTTAATTAATTATTTACTAAATTTGAAAACAGACATAGTGATAAACATAGTTAGTAATTTCCTTGTATAAGAATGGTGTTACAGGAGAGGGCGTACATGGAGTATCGTTCCGCCATAATAAAATTGAATATTGATGCAAACCAAATAATTAAATGACAGTATTATAAATTAAATAATAACAAAATTATATTTTGGTTCACACCATGTTCATATGTCTATTCTGTTTAGAGAAAGCCTCTGCAAACTGACATCGCTTCACTGCATTGCAACAACAATTAGGAAATTTTAGATTAGATTATTAAAATGGCGACCATACTACAAGGTAGGTATTTTTAGCCAAGTATAAATGAAGATTGAGTGTAAGATGATTGTAGAGCGATCTTGTATTCTTGTTACTGACTAATGCTGACATGGTCCTTAGACAAGACTGTTAAAATTAATAGCCCAACAGCCGATGGCAACAATTAAGGGATCTACATTTCAACGTGGAATCTGAACCATGGCCTCTGAATTATGAATTGATCTAATTATGAGGATGGTCTGTGCGGATTAATGTAGTATTCAATTGTGCGGATGTTAATCCACACAAGAGAACCTACACCCACCGACCATTGCTCATAACTATCCACAATTCGTGACTTCCAAGTAGATGGAGTACAGGACGACGCCATCGTCCCAGTCAAACAATAGGAGTGTGGGGCTTGCAAATAGTTTCAGGTAATTTCTGGAATGAAGCACATGAGGTAAGGTGCTTGACACGTCTGCCAATACCTGATATGCGTTTTTATTTTAACAAAAACTACATGTAAGGAAAAAGCTCTGCTAGCGCCCTTTCGAGGGTTAATTCCTAACAAATCGAAATAATTACTGAGCTCTATAGAACGGATTTCAACTCAACCACCTCCGCTGCGCCCTTCTTATAAATAGTAGTTCTTGATGTGTAGTGTTATTGTAAATACTAGTGTTTTAGTGTAATGTAAACAGTTGATGGCAATACTCAAGACCTGATGATGTGTTCAAGCTACACGAAACGGCCGTAGTCGAAAAACTACACCAGGATCCATTGACAGAAAGGAATTTTAAACCATGATAAAATAAAGCTTATATAATTGTCATAAAATTTAATGTATTATGAATAATCTGAAAAACTATAGAGGTGATGTAGTTTTAAAACATTCAATAGAACTACTGTAAGTTAAAACTGTATATTCAAATAGCTGCTTGTATATTCAAATAGTTACATAATACTTTTATTGAAAGTATTTAATGCTTTGAAACAGAAATCTGCATACTAAGTGAACTTCCATTGATTTAAGAATTACTTGTCATGATACAAACTATTCTTAATCATAGGTGAAGACACATAAGGAGGTTATATCAATCTACTTAACCTATTCTCAACAAGAAAACTTGGTATAGGAGTAAGTTGTTTTGCTGCCATGAGGAACACGTTTTTTAAAAATTACATCATACATTATTAGAACTTAACTATATGATGCCGAATACCAAGTTTTGCCACACTATTTCAAATAAAATAGGTGAGATATAAAATTTTACCTTTTCCCCATAAGATTAAAATTGGAGCTCCAAAAGACAACATACTGTGTTTACCAGTTTCTACATCTTAGCAGCCAGTTTGACATAGAGTTAATAATTACTTAAATTCTTCTTTTTTGAGCTGATTCCAATGGTGCAGTTACAATTGAATTGAACAAAAAATTATATTGAATAATTAATTAAATAATAAATTATAGTAATTATTATTAACTATAATCATAATAAATTACAAATTTATTTAATTGAATGATTAAGTTATTAATTATTGGAGTTTAAAAACTCTCATTTATGATACACACTCCCTTTTGAATAGATCGATTAGCTTAGATTACAAATTTAAATCTACAATCATCCTTTTGCTTAACACTCCGGTGCTCGCGCGGGGTGCGTTGGCACTCCAGTCATGTTGTTTTGTTCATAAAACCCAGTAGACAGCACTTGAGAAGTGCCTTCCCTCTGACACCCCTGGAACCTGTCAGTGTAGTGACAGCAACCAATTCGGGCTAAACAAATTTTTAGCGAATTTCCCATAGGGAAGAAGCTATTACCGTAGGTCTCATGGTAAGACTTAAGCCCGGGACAATGTTATTTTTTCTTCTTTAGGTTCCCAGAGTCCAAAAACAATACTCGTTAAAATTTATATATATATGTGTGTATATATCTCATATATATATATATATATATATATATATGTGTCTGTTAACACAATAACTCTCGTAAAAATGGTCCGATCGAGACCAAATTTGGTAGAGACGTGTATTCCTAAAAATTTTTGCTGAGCAGAACACTACTGATGAACGACAGCTGATATTATTTGGGGAATATTACATTAAAAAAAGGCCAGAAAATAGGATAAATCACAATTAACATGTTTGCTACCAATCGTAAACTATAGTTGACGCCAGATGATCTGTCAGAGCCCTGCTGGCCAGATTTTCCCCTGAACTATGTAACTGAAGTAAAATTTACCCAGAGGCCAAACTTTTTTTTGTTTTTCTTATCAATTAGGTTGAAAATAACAGTAATTTACAAAAACCAGCAAGAAAACAAATCATCTTGCATTCTAAATCCAACTATTTTTGCCAATGGAATTTTTGCAAAAATGCAGCCAAAAATATGGAAGTAATCCCAACACATGGAAACCACCCCCCCCCCCCCAGCTCATATACAAGTTATTGCTGTAGACCTGTAACTAGTACCCAAACCAAATATTAATAACTGTCCATAAGGATGCACGGCCTTAACTCCCTAGACCGAATCAGTCGTCAACTAGTTGATGCTGGCCTGTGACAAATGATATTTCTTAACATATCGGTAACGAACATGTTAAATGTGTTTTCACTAAATCTACTGTTTAAGATTTAAGTCTTGAAAAAGAAATTAATATGAAATTTAAAAAATTTCAAATTTGAATTGTAGTGTTTTATTTCTGATCTAAAACTAATAAAAAGTACTGCTTTGCTTTTCCAGACTTGATTATAATTTTGTATTTTTAATCAAATTAAAACTTTTTAACATAAATGCCTGCAATATTTTGTGGCTATTCGCTGTTTGTTGGTTACATGCTGTGTGCAACGATAATATTGCAGACGCCATTCACGATTAGCGCCATGTCTATGCGGCATGAACGTCTGTATCCTGTAATATTTTCAGATAATCCATATTTTCAGCTATCCAACTTTAACTCCGCCACATTAATCCAGATAAATCAGATTTTACTGAGTACCATTACATAATAATACTCTTAATGGGTAACAGATATCCTGTAATTGTTACATAAATAGATAACTTTATTATGAAGCTTGGTTTACAGGATCACAACATTCATAATTAAATCAATGGAATTTTCATCGAGTATGCAGGCCTGCTCCTAAGAGGCTATTTTCTTCTTATCACATTTATTAGTTTGGGGATGTGTTCTTCATTAGAAGAGAAATATATCTTTCAAAATTTAAAACAAACACAAGGTAAAATAACAGTCATTAATGAAGGGGAATATTTTATTTATTTATTTTAGACATTAACGATAACTTGCAGCGAGAATAGATAGGTTTAGTTAAAACCTTGCTTTGTACAACAATTGTGTTACATGATTTATACTTACTTTCATACAATATGCTTATCCAACAAAATATAAACAAGGAATGCTTGGCTAAAAATGTGAAAGAACAAGTAGATAACATAGTTCTCAAATCCTTTTTAATAAATACTATTACAAAATTTAAATTAAACATTATTATAAGAAATCATAATTTTAATCGAGTTTCTGTAAATCCATTAATTATTGAATACAATTAAAAAAAAATCAACTTTTAAAAGCTAGCTCCTAATTCGAATAAATTACATCCAGTGGTAAAAAAAATTGAATAAACTACTCCTAGATAAGTAATGGGTTGATTTCTAAAAGGGTAGAATCAGATACAAATATATATATATATATATATATATACAATGGATACTTGGAAAACTTGACGATGATTTGTTCAATAAAATTCTTAACTTATATGAAAAATATAGTTTACAATAGCATTTTTTTAAATTACCATTTGCACTAACCCATTCCTTTCTAACAACGCACAGTGCACATCCTCCACCACTGGTAGCCAAATGACAAAGAACTGCACTGGAGCAAACAAGGTCTTTTGTCTGATTATATTTCGACCTAGTTCTTTTTTCCCGCCTAGGTGTTCTAGTTAATTTCTTATCCGATAAGAAATGTGTGTTGGCTTCCTCTTTAAATCAGGTATTTATAATTTTTCCCTAGTCTCCGACAGTGAAGCGCAGACACTTTGAAAAGGCTTGATTTTAATTCAGACATCAGGGCCTTAGGCGTCTCATGGGAATTCAGATAGGAATGGGTTAATTAACATGCAAAATGAATTCACTTACCTTGTGTCTAAAAAGTACAAATTATGAACATGAAAAATTACAACTTGTTTTTAAATATACAGTATTTAGGCTATAATCGTAATCTGTTAATAAAGAAAAAATATTGAAAGATAATAATTTTTGTGAAAATATAATATTCAAATAATATTCACAAATTATATGACTTACAAACATATCAAGGAATATTATGTATAAATATCAATCTTATAAGGGGAGGATGTAGGCAGACAGTGTTGATGACACATTAACAGGAAATGATATACTGAATGCAAAAAAGGAAATAAGTAATAGATCAATGACAAAGTCTCTTTAATTCATAACTTTAACTACTTGTAAAGTTTATAAAGTAATCATAATGTGTAATCACGATTTTTCAGATCATGATAAAATAAACATTCTAAACCTTTAAGTAATGTTACCTAAACTAAAACTGTCACTATCACTTACTTGACAATAGGAAGAGATGCTATTTCACCATCAGGTTGTCTTAAGCCTGTTGAAAGTATTCGAAAGAAGCCAAAATTCCAGTATTTATTCCAGTGAATTTCACTGAAAACATATATATCACATATTTACGCTTCAATACAAACAAGCAAATATACTTAAGTCCTGCAAATGTAAAATAAGGTTTAATTAAAAAGGTTTGCTGATGGGAATTGTTCCCCCTCCATTTTTACTTTAGTTTACAGTAAAAAGGACATTTTATAGAAAGGAATGTTTACTTGGGTACAGTAGCACAAAACATGTGTTTAACCCTTTAAGGGATAACGACGTTTTGAAACGGAGCTGATGAGGAGTAAGGGGAAAATATCAAATCACATCCCAAAGGTGTAAAAAATTTTTTCACGAAAATTTATTGCAGTCTACTGTAAATATAGCAGAAAATGTGTATTTGGTTCAGAATATAAAATACCCCCGTCGCAGCAGACCTGCGTACTCAGCGAATTTCCGAATCAATAATATAATAATTATAATATATGACAAGTTTGGTCAAAATCTGTCGATAAACATGGGAATTATTTGCCTATTCTCCATAAGATTAAAATAGGAAAGAGTGAGTAGGTTTGCTGCTGTGAGGAACACTGAAAGTATACTATCAAAAATTTTATTTTTAACATTTATACCAACTTTTATCAACATCTGTCCATAAATAAAGGAGTTTGCCTAATCTCCATATGATTAACATGGGAAAAGAGTATGCAGGTTTGCTGCCATGATAAACACATAAACTATGATTTTTTAGCACAAATGTATGGATCTCAACCACATGAAGCTAAATATCAAGTTTCATCAAAAAATATTAGATAATAAGTGAAAAATTAATTTTTCCTAATCCTCCATAAGATTAACATTGGAGCCTCAAAATACAACGTACTGTGTTTAGATTTTTTTATATCTCGGTAACCGTTTAAGATAGAGAAAAACTTTAAGGAACTTAATTGTGTAGTTTTTTAAGCTGATTCCAATGGTGAAATATAAAGTTAGAAATTTTTAAAAATTACATGTGAAAAACGCAAAAAACCCCATTTTGGGGTACAAAACCCCCCCAAACTACCCGTTCCCATTGACCGATATGTCTGGTTTACGAACTCGTCCGAGCATTTGTAGGAATACACGTCTCTACCAAATTTGGTCTCGATCGGACCATTTTTACGAGAGTTATCGTGTTCACAGACACATATATATATATATACATATATATATATATATAAAAATTTTAACGACTATTGTTTTTGGTCTCTGGGCACCTAAAGAAGAAAAAATAACATGGTCTCGGGCTTAACTCTTGCCATGAGACCTACGGTAATAGCTTCTTCCCTATGGGAAATTCGCTAAAACTGAACATTTTATAACTTTTAGCGAATTTCCCATAGGGAAGAAGCTATTACCGTAGGTCTCATGGCAAGAGTTAAGCCCGAGACCATGTTATTTTTTCTTCTTTAGGTGCCCAGAGACCAAAAACAATAGTCGTTAAAATTTTTATATATATATATATATATATATATGTATATATATATATATATATATGTGTCTGTGAACACGATAACTCTCGTAAAAAAGGTCCGATCGAGACCAAATTTGGTAGAGACGTGTATTCCTACAAATGCTCGGACGAGTTCGTAAACCAGACATATCGGTCAATGGGAACGGGTAGTTTGGGGGGGGTTTTGTACCCCAAAATGGGGTTTTTTGCGTTTTTCACATGTAATTTTTAAAAATTTCTAATTTTATATTTCACCATTAAAATCAGCTTAAAAAACTACACAATTAAGTTCCTTAAAGTTTTTCTCTATCTTCAACGGTTACCGAGATATAAAAAAATCTAAACACAGTACGTTGTATTTTTGAGGCTCCAATGTTAATCTTATGGAGGATTAAAAAAAATTAATTTTTCACTTATTATCTAATATTTTTGGATGAAACTTGATATTTAGCTTCATGTGGTTGAGATCCATACATTTGTGCTAAAAAATTATAGTTTATGTGTTTATCATGGCAGCAAACCTGCATACTCTTTTCCCATGTTAATCATATGGAGATTAGGCAAACTCCTATATTTATGGACAGATGTTGATGAAAGTTGGTATAAATGTTAAAAATAAAATTTTTGATGGTATAAATGGCTACTTTCTGTGTTCCTCACAGCAGCAAACCTACTCACTCTTTCCCATTTTAATCTTATATAGAATAGGCAAAAATTCTCATGTTTATCGACAGATTTTGACCAAACTTGTCATATATTATTATTATTATATTATTGATTTGGAAATTCGCTGAGTACGCAGGTCTGCTGCGACGGGGGTATTTTCGTATTAAAGTCATCAAAACATGGATGCACTCATAACACCATATTGCACTCTTAGCGCTGAAAAGTTATGTCTTTTCTCTTTGTGAAGAATGCTCTCACACTTCACGCTGAGAAATATTATTCGTGAGCTTTTATTTCCCCCCGAAATTTCACCCCGCGGCCACCACCTTTTGCGCCGAAACCTCATGCCACGGCTGCCACCTTTCCCAACGCAGCCACTGTCGTACGATACCCCCTCCCCCGCAGATTACCTGCCCTGCCGAATACACACGTTCCGCATAGCTAAATATCTTTAATTATTGATTTATGCCTTAAAAATTATCTATATCATGTTATAAGTATATATAAATGTATTTGCGCAAATTTCATCAAATGACGTTTTAAAACGTCGCTACTCCTTTTTGCGTGGACATAAAGACGTTTTAAAACGTCAGTACTACTTTGATGCGAAATACGGTACTCCTTATAAGGTTAAAAAAATTTTAAGCATAATTTAATCAAAAGTTCATTACTTTATTCATACAGTAGAAACTCTCAAACTCGACACAATGTGAACTTAAAGCAGTGGTGTAGTGGAGCCGGAATGGTCCGGACAATTCCTCGCGTTTGACCACACAATGACCTTCCTAAGGAACTTGCAAACTTTGACTACCCATTACCCCCCACCCCCAAAGAATAATGGCCTTCCTGGGAAGGACCGCTACACCACACACCGCTCCGGCACAGCTTTTTTTAGCACTATAACACTGACTTTAAGGTTGTTGAGTTTAGAGGATGTCGAGTTTTAGGGAACATAGGCCTAAATAAAAATAACTCAGGGTTGAATAAAAACGCTAATTTAGAGTATATAAAATTGAATGTATGTCTGTCTGTCTGTCTGTATGCGTTGCCAAACTACTCATCCAATCGCCATGAAATTTTAGGAAGTTGCTCTATATGTGTCCGGGAAGGTTTTAGTGAAAAAATATTTTCAAAAACCCCATAAGTTTCCATTTTATGGCGTTTTAAATTTCTAATGTTAACCTTATGGAGAGTAAGTTTGTTTACAAATTGTTACAATCAAAACATTTGATTTCTTAGCTACAGCTGATTGGTTTACTTTCCATTAGCAACATGCTTTACTATCCAATGCCATCTGAATCATTCATTAATGTAAAACTATGAATTAAATGTGTACTGTAAAAAATGAACAGCTTTTTTCACCGCGTTAATAGTTTACGGTTTTGGGGGATTATGTATTTATATTTTCATTTTCTGTCTGATTTAAGTCACGTGTATATATGATAATTACAATGTTAATATTATTACGTTTATTACAATAATCAGCTGTTGTATATCTTTCCTATAAAAGCCGTATTACAGTTAGGTTTGGTTTGGGTTTGGATTCGATTTAAAAATTGTGAATTAATCCACTCAGATTGATTTGTTTTATAGGAATGTTATTAATATGTCTTATCGTTTCAGTATTGTTATTCTCTATGCCGCGACCCAGGCTATATAATCTTTCACAATGCATGAAGCTGTATTGCTATTCGACTTCAGAACATGGCCAAACTTAAATTTAACATGTTTTTACTGCCAGGCGTTACAAAGTTCGCCGGGTCAGCTAGTTTAGAGTATAAAAACATGTTCACTTTTAAAATTCATGCGATAGAGAGTGGTATAGGCCTATAATAAAATTTGTTTTTACTAACCCTTTGATGGAAAAAATTGAAGAAATGTCATCCAGGCCAAAAAATGGCATTTACAGGAGTTTTTTTTGCGGCAACAACTGTTGCCGCCCGCATCTGAGGATGTTCAAAAGAACATCTGCAGCAGCGATCATAGCCGCCCACAGTGAACATCTTAAAATGGTACATTCATTGATTTATTATATACAATTATACATTTATATTAAGCTGAACAGACAGTGACGTTAATGAAGCGAGGGTAGTTTGTGACCTGCCCGGGAATCCCGGGTCAATACAAGGCATCACAATAAGGAAAGCGGGTTACAGGAACGTGTGTAAACAATAGCCTACCCTAGCTAGGCAGGTAAGTTTTAAAGGGCGTGTTGAAAGACTTTGGAAAAACCAAAACGTAGTCTGAGTCTCGAGCACTCTCGGGCAGCCGAAGTACTGCTTTAGGTTATGGGCGGTGTAAAAAATATTAATTCACCAGCCCTGTTGAGTACTGAATGTCGAGATTTCGGGAATCGAGTTTGAGAGGTTCTACTGTACACACAGTTTGATCTGTACAATGATTTGTAAGATGTCTAGTTTATGTTCCGTTAAACATGCATAATTATTTATTTTATTCTCGTTTAATCTTACTTGTTTAAAAGGTTGTTATATGTGTCCGATATTGTATCCAAAACGTAATTTTTAGTTAATTAAAGTCAGTGGCGACTCGTGAGTAAAATGCTAGGGGGGGCGCAAACCGGGGGTCTTGGGGTTATGGATTACCCCCCAGGAGAGGGGGGGTCCGGGTGTTCTCTCTGCGGCAAATTTTTGAAAATATGGTGTGTTTTAGTTACTTTTTAAAGCAATCTAGGTATTGAATTTGTGATGCATGTGTTTCGTTTTTAACTAAAATATCTAGTTTTCCTCATAAACCTTGAATAATAAATACTATACTTTTGGTGTTATGGATCGACTTAATTTGGACTCTCAATTGTATGGGTAAATTACATTGAAAAAGCTTTATTTGTTTCGATATTTAAATAAAGACGTTAATATCTAACTTAATGTTTTAGCTCCTTCATTTTTCACGCGGATGTACCTGTAATACACTACTGTTGTTCGTTTTGCAAACATAAGATGTTTTAATCAAAAAATATATTTGCAATGATTACCTCATCTAGACAACAAACACTACCCGTACTACAATTCAAGAGCTTTGTTAATGTAGCTTTGTTTTCTGGGACACAATTAACTTACTGCTTACTGTGTACCAAAAATACATTTTTAGATCAACACAAACATAACCTCTGTTTTACACAACAACATACAGACAACCGGCGCGTGGCAATCAACTGTCAACTAGCCACAAATGTTACTCTGCGCATGACTTCCCCCAAGACTTCTATAAGAGATAGGCTTAGACCACCAGGCTTAGGCACCAGCCACCCCCACCACTACCTCTCTTCATATAAATGCATTGTAATGGATTGGGACGTTCTGGCGAGCGCCCCACAGCTACATATACGAACTTTTCGCGCTATTTTTGTATATTTTCCCGCTATAATTTCGTTGTATATGACTGTTAAAACATTGTTGTTAGTTGGATCTATAGTTATAACTAAATAAGTATTTAATTATTTTTTCCTTTTTCAAATATTTGGGGGGGGCGGCGTCCGAGAGTCCTTATAGGCGAGCCGCCACTGATTAAAGTCTTGTAATTAGAAGATTAATTTAAAACTTGTTTAGCTAAATAAAAAGGAAAAACTATTCAGACCAACTACTAGATTTGAACTAGGTTTTATTTTGGTCCTGTAAACTTGACTGCAAGTAGAAATTGAATTTGTTGGCTAAAAAAATTTGATTCTTTTAGCTGAATTAGAAGCCAAAGAAAAGAAACTAAATTCCGTGATATATTATAATGTTTATAAATAAATACACACACACACACACATATATATATATATATATATATATATATGAATGTTAAACTTATACATCAGCAATTAAAACTTTAAAACTCATTTATACAATGAAAGGAAAAATGTTCTTACAAATCGCAAGCAAAAGATTAGTATAAGTTTTTACTTATATACTACAAACTTAAGTCAATCATGGTTCATACATATGTGTTGTCCACTTCATGTTTCACCTAGACGGCATTATTAAGTGGTGATGCGGGGACGTTCCATCCATTAAGGACTCGTCAACAAATTAAACATAAATTACAACACACTAACACATAAAAAACTTTAGTGCAGTCCAGGTTAAACATGTAGTGGATACACCTATATATGAACTGTGATTGACGTAAGTTTTTATTATATCAGTCATTACACACAGTTCGGGGCTAATATAATGGAATTTAAAAGAAAGAAGAAAATATTAATGAGTATTTTACAAAGACTCAAAATCTTCACCAATGATTGCAATTTTAATTCAGTGTATGCAAAAACATATCAAGATGGATCAGTCAGAGAGGTCTTCATTGAAGAGTTCTGATTTTCGACAAAAGTTATTTTCAAAAATCAATCTTGACTTTAAAGGAGATGGGAAAGCTGGGGATGGGAAGCTATGGATATTTCTTGCTCACTACAGTGTGTCCAAAAGAGTTGTGAACCTTCTGTATAACCAACACAAACACAAACTGTGATACAATGCAACACTTCAAAACATACACCTGATTACTGGAGGAAATACAGACACTGACTAATCTTCAGATACAGCTTTTGCACTAACTAAAATTTCCCAACAAAAGGGTTTCTCCCATGTCACATTTTTCATTATGATTGTCCTGCTAAAGATGCTGTGGTTGTAAAAAAAGGTCATAATTCAAATAAGCTATATCAATTGAGCTTGAGAAATTCAAACGTAATATAATAATTATATATACCCCACTGGATAATGAATTCCCTGGGTAATATTTTGCACTAAACTACTACAATATTGTATTTTGTGGTAATTATAATAAGACTTACATGGTCACTTATAAACATATATCAAAGTATTTGTTTACGAGGCTTTAAAAAGAAATTCTACTTTGAGAGAAGGAATTATGGTACTAATATTTTTTATTTGGGAATTTCATTGAACGAGAATGAGAATAATTTAAGAAGAGATTACACACACCGTACATCTGAAACAAAACATCACTTTGAAATAAAGAAAGAAATAAACAGTATCAGTGAACTGATACATACTCTCTCCCTTTAAAAGTAAAATAAATAAATAAGTGAGTACAATTAGTAAACTATACCATTATTAAATAGTCATCAAATTTCTTTCAGACACCCTCCGACTACAAGTTGAAAAATTTTTGAAGGATTCAACCCAAAAGTTATTTCAACGCACAAAATAATAACAAACTGTTTAGAGCAGGTTTTATTGAGCAAAGTTACCTTAGGCATCATACAAAGAAAAAACAGTTGAGAAATAAGGAAGATACTAAACCCTTATTGGTTTTTTTGTTTTTTTAAATTAACTGTTCCAAAAGTGCATATAAATTCAATTCAAAACTCCTATTGTCTGTGTTAAGAAAAGTAGATTAAAGAGAAAAAACAATCATTAATCATTTTTAGTGGTAAAACTTCAGTTAAGTTTACATTTTTCTAATATCTTCTGAACCAATAAACGAATCATAATATCCTACTTTTTTTCTTTTTTTTTTATTGAAAGGGGCGGATTATTCTCAAGGCACTTCAGCTGTAGCGGCTTTTTGCGCACCCCTGTGTGGGTTGCGGCACTATCACATAGCGAAAAGCCATTGGTGATTGGCGGGATTTGAACCCGGGACCTTGGGCACCAAAGCCCCAAAGCCAACCTCTACCCCTAGACCAGCGCGCTCCCCTAATAGCCTACTTTAGAGATAAATTATAAAGATAAAATAAACTATAATGTACTTATAAAACTACTGTAATTCTTAGCAGTTCATACAAGCCTAACCGTAAAAAAGCACTAAAAATATATCATAAAATCTATAAACAAACACGACTATAATGAACCTTGCTGGTCGTGAGGTGAAAACAAACAGCTGCACAGTCAGCAGTTTTGGTTTCGAGTCATCTATAACGTCACATATAAACACAAAGGTATAAGGAAACACTTCATAAATGAATGCTAACATATTATTTCAGTAAACTAATGAACTAACAGTCATATATCACGATAAGTAACAACAAAGAACGTTCAATATCACGTCAGTGGCCCTTTTGGGCTTAAGAAATGATTGGCAAAATTGTTAGAGGATCAATATTTAAGTAATCTTCATAAGACTAATATTATTAGGGCTCTTAGACAACATACAATGTTTACAGTATATAATCTCTGGAACCGTTGGTCGTGGATTGATAATTTGACCACTAATTTTTGTTCAGTGTTTTGAGATGAGTTTAATGGTATAGGTTAAATTATTTTATAACTTTATTGTTTTGCTAGAAAATAATTTTTTTTTAGGACAGTTATAACTTTAGATCAATCATTTTTACAAACACGCGGATGGTGTCATCCTGCGGTGGTTTGAGGCCTTAAGAAATAAACCATGAGTTTTACTTCGTTAACAGTCGCTTTAAAAAAATTAGGATTTTCATGTTTTTTAGGGTTGAACTAGTCTCAACCCTAAAAAAATCAAAAATTTAAAACAGATCAGGGTATTGCCAAAGTGGATCTTCGTACTATTTTATAAAATCAGATTGTTGGTGTGATTTGGGGTTGTTACAAAGACAGACATAATTCAGAAAACCTATCAATGTAAAATGTGTTACAGCTGACTGTCAATTTTTGCAAAAGTACTTTAATAAATCACTTCAGTGCATCTTAGGAAAAAATGTATGCCGCACAAAACTGGATTTTTGAGAGCTGGTTACTTCATTTTATTAAGATATGAGTCAGATTAAAACTTATGACAAATCTCGTCCAAAAACTAGCCTATAGAATAATTTTAAAAAGTCGGTCGGACAACTAGAAGTAACCGATCAGTCGAATTTTATCTGGTCAACAGGGAGGGTGTTTGGATTGATTATCCGTTTGGATTATTTTAAAGAGATGGTTGTTTGTTTTTTTTTTGTGAAGGCAGATTAGCACTATATACAGAGGGGTGGAAAAGTAGGTATACAGTTTTTACAGTAAAGTGTTTATGTATAATTTCTTCTTAAGTGTAATTCTAGTTTAAGCAGTGTGTTGACTGTGAAGGCAAACAGTTTGATCATAAAAGGAAGTGTGTGTTTTTGTACGATTTTTACGAAATTTTTTAAGAAATAACTTAGGTTTCCTAATACTCTTCAAATAAATTATTTGGAAAAGTGTGGTTTCCTTATGAAAGAATATAATTTTTCTATAAAATGTATCGTTACTGTAAATATACTTTAGCACATCTCTGTATATTAAATATGGAGCCAGTCGGACAACAAGATTGTGATAGCATTTAAGAAATACTAAAGTAAAAGCGTAAAATCCATATTTGTATTGCAGCATATTCATTTCTAGGTTGGTATTGTTATGGTCCTTTTCCTATGGAGAGTGAGTTAATTTGGTATCACCATGACCATTTGTGTGCAGTAAAGTGGCCCATCCGACCTGAGAGGACAATATTTAAAACATCCATTCGACAGCAAAGGGTTAATACATTCTGTGATAAAACTAAGCATCTGGCTTAACCCAAGATGAATGTCAGTTTTGATTATCACAAGTCATTCCAAAATCAATGAAAATTCACCGAGTAAGTTAGGCCTTACAAAGGTATGTGATGCCTGATTTTGAATTTTTAGGCTACTAGTTTTAAATTATATTTAATTATTTGTGTTTTCATATCATAGTATTTTTTTGTGAAAACTTAATTAATACTCATCGAGATCAGGAGCAATTGACTAGTTACTCCTGATCTTGACCAGTTCTGAAAAGGGAAACCCCGTCTAAATTTGAGCTCAGTTAGGTATTTTATTGAAATATAAATATTGGATTGGCAAATGAGTAAATGTATAGAAATTTAATATTCTAATCCAATTGTTCAATACGCATCTATTTATTGACAAAAAAAGTGGCTCAATGCTCCATAAATTAGCCCGTTACTTTTAATGTAGTATGGCCCATCACACAGACCATAGCCCAAGATGAATGGTTTAAAAGTTAATATTTGAGTCGATGAATGATAAATCGTAAAGCAATATATTAGCATAACAAACTGTCTAAAAATAAAATTAATTGATGAAATATGTTATGGTCAATATAGGCTAATAGTGTACCTGATACGATTCCAGAATTCAAAAGGATTAATCGTTCAAGATTCAAGGATGGTACTAAATCGCCAAATACATGTTTGTAAGATAAAGATAATAATTTAATTTTAAAATGATTAAACTATTACTACCCTTCAGTATTCAGCTGATTAGAGTGGGGTATTTGGTATTTCACTGTTCATGGTTGCCAGGTTGCCAATCCCACAATAAATCTGACACTATTTTTCCCATTATTCTATAATCGCAAACAGATTAGCCAACAAATCAAAGTGAATTTGTTCTAAATTTTAAAAATATTTACCTTTAATTCGTAAATTACTCCAAAGCTAGCTATAAATATGTTTGTATTGTATGTATAAGGGAATGTTTCTAATTAATCTAAACAGTTGTTCTTCTAATATATACTACTGGCTAAGTTAAAGTAAAATGTAATACCCCCGTCGCAGCAGACCTGCGTACTCAGCGAATTTCTAAATCAATAATATAATAATAATAATATATGACAAGTTTTATAAAAATCTGTCCATAAACATGAGAATTATTTGCCTATTCTCCATAAGATTAACATGGCAAAGAGTGTGCAGGTTTGCTGCTGTGAGGAACACTGAAATTAGACATTTCTACCATAAATAATTTTTATCTTAACATTTATAACAACTTTCATCAACATCTGTCCATAAATAAAGGAGTTTGCCTATACCCTATATGATTAATATGGGAAAAGAGTATGCAGGTTTGCTGCCATGATAAACACATAAACTATGATTTTTAAGCATAAATGGATAGATCTCAATCACATAAAGCTAAATATCAAGTTTTATCCAAAAATATTGATTAATATGGGAAATATTAATTTTTCCCTATCCTCCATAAGATTAACATTGGAGCCCCACAATACAACGTACTGTGTTTAGATTTTTTAATATCTCGGTAACCGTTTAAGATAGAGAAAAACTTTAAGGAACTTAATTGTGTAGTTTTTTAAGCTGATTCTAATGGTGAAATATAAAATTTGAAATTTTTAAAAATTACATGTGAAAAACGCAAAAAACCCCATTTTGGGGTACAAAACCCCCCCAAACTACCCGTTCCCGTTGACCGATATGTCTGGTTTACGAACTCGTCCAAGCAGTTGTAGGAATACACCTCTCTACCAAATTTGGTCTCGATCGGACCATTTTTACGAGAGTTATCGTGCTAACAGACACATATATATATACATATATACATATATATATATATATATATATATATATATATATATATATATATATATATATATATATATATATATAAATTTTAACGACTATTGTTTTTGGTCTCTGGGCACCTAAAGAAGAAAAAATAACATGGTCTCGGGCTTAAGTCTTACCATGAGACCTACGGTAATAGCTTCTTCCCTATGGGAAATTCGCTAAAAGCCACATCAATAACTAAATCCATAGAGATGTGAAAATGAAAAGAAAAATATTTACGCGTTTACGTTGGTGAAATTAGGGGATCCATGTGTCGGTCCTTCGAGTTGTCACCGATGTTTTTTCTTGTTATATCGTTATGTTTATTTCTTTAAATACCGACCAATATATTGTTACTAACCAATAGAAATCCAATAGGGGGAGTGAATGAATAACATGTTTTTGGGTCATTTTAGGCCAATGGCGATCGAGCGACCTGCTCTTTGCGGGAGGGTGCTAGAGTGTCGGAGTGTCGAATAGTCGCCGGTATTGTGTCGGTGTCAAAAAGTCGAGTGTTCCTTTAACTCTTGCTCAAAACATAAGTTGGTATAAAATACCCCTGTCGCAGCAGACCTGCGTACTCAGCGAATTTCTAAATCAATAATATAATAATAATAATAATAATATATGACAAGTTTGGTCAAAATCTGTCGATAAACATGAGAATCATTTGCCTATTCTCCATAAGGTTAACATGGGAAAGAGTGAGCAGGTTTGCTGTTATGAGGAACACTGAGAGTAGGCATTTATACCATTAATAATTTCTATTTTTAACATTTATACCAACTTTTATCAACATCTGTCCATAAATAAAGGAGTTTGCCTATTCTCCATATGATTAACATTGGAAAAGAGTATGCCGGTTGGCTGCCATGATAAACACATAATCTATGATTTTTTAGCATAAACTTATGGGTCACAACCACATAAAGCTAAATATTAGGTTTTATCCAAAAATATTGATTAATATGGAAAATATTAATTTTTCCATATCCTCCATAGGATTGCCATTGGAGCCTTAAAAATACAACGTACTGTTTTTAGATTTCTTAATATCTCAGTAACCGTTGGAGATAGAGACAAACTTTAAGGAACTAAACTGTGTAGGTTTTTAAGCTGATTCCAATGGTGAAATATAAAATTAGAAATATTAAAAAAAAATTTGGGGTACAAAACCCCCCAAAACTACCCGTCCCCATTGACCGATATGTCTGGTTTACGAACTAGTCCGAGCATTTGTAGGAATACACGTCTCTACCAAATTTGGTCTCGATCGGACCATTTTTACGAGAGTTATCGTGTTCACAGACACACACACACGCACACACACACACACACACACACACACACACACACACACACACACACACACACACATATTTATATATATATATATATATATATATATATATATATATATATATATATATACGGTATATAAATATATTAATGACTATATTGTTTTTGGTCTCTAGGCACCTAAAGAAGAAAAATAACATGGTCCCGGGCTTAAGTCCTCATAGCAGCAAACCTGCTCACTCTTTCCCATGTTAATCTTATGGAGAATAGGCAAATGATTCTCATATTTATGGACAGATTTTGACCAAACTTGTCATATATTATTATTAATATATTATTGGTTTGAAAATTCACTGAGTACGCAGGTCTGCTGCGACGGGGGTATTTATAATTTATTATTGTGTTGATAGTGAGTGCAGGCAAAGGTGTTGATTTTATTTCTAAAGATGATTTAAAGAGGAAAATGGGTTGAATTCCAGTTTAGGCCATTTATTCGAGGGCAACTGTAACCAATCTGGTCCATTCCACCAAAGAGAATGATCCTTCAATTCTGATTCCAGCAAACCTCTTGATCCACAGTCTGCAGGGTTATCAGCCGAAGATACAAGCATAGATGAACGGATACTTATAATCCGTTTCTCTCTGATACAAGTTTCCAGGATTCAATCGGGATTGGTTCTTGAGTCTGGCCGACGCGGTTTGCAACATAGGTCTTCAGTTGGTACGAGGGTGTATTTAACCACGTTAAAGCGATTGTAGAATTACACCACAAATCATCACTCACTCATCATTGACTTTGAGAATATGTTTCGGCAGTAATTTACAAGTTTATAATAAATGGGCTGCACAGAGTTCAAGTCTTGGGAGTATTACCCGTTTCAAAGAAGAATCTTTGCTTTTTGCCATGATGAAATTTACACTGACACCTCTTGATCTTCTGATTCATCCCGAAAGTAGAGTACCGCTGCATAGCCTGACTCTAAAGCATCACAAAAGCCGTGAATCTGAATTTTATTTGATTTTTAAAGTGGGAAAATTTAGAGATCGAGGGATCGAAACATCTGTAATGCATTGGGTATCTGACAGTATTTGTTCCCATTTAAGAGTAATATCAGGAGGCAGTGGTTCATCCCAGTTGTTACATTTAGTCTACAATAGTTGCATAAAACTCTTAACCAGGAGTGTGGAAGGTGTGATGAAACCACATGGATCGTAAAGTTTTGCTATAGTGCTCAAAACTAATCGCTTAGTTATAGGTACATTAGTGAAAAGTTGCAAGCTATAACAAAATACATCATTAGAAGGAGACCATTGAAGTCCTAGCACACTAAACTGTGGAGTTAGCGATTCTTTCAAAGATTTTGGGATTTCCAGATAGTTATCGGGCAAGTTACAAAGCAGTTGAGGAGGGTTTAATATCAATTTTCGAAGCTCCAAAACCTCCCAGTTTAAGTAAAGAGATGACCTCCCCGTTATGATGTCATCCACACATGTTTGGTTTGTCAAAAGATGCTGCTTCAGGAATCTCCTGACCTTCATCTTCTGCGAGTTGATGAAGTGTGCGAATGGCTAAGTTTAGAGAACAATTAACACCGTATGTGACAGTGTTAAGCTCAAACGTTAATACTAGTAGACTAGGGTTATCTCTCCATAGAATCAACTGAAACTTTCGATCATCAGGATGGACTAGTATTTGACGGTACATTTGGTTATTGTCACAACAAAAAACTACATCCTATTTTGGAAACTGAAGAATAATATCACAAATGTTATTTTGTAGTTTTAGCGAATTTCCCATAGGGAAGAAGCTATTACTGTAGGTCTCATGGCAAGAGCTTAAGCTCGGGACCATAATATGTTTTTGTCTTTAGGTGCCCAGAGACCAAAAACAATAGTCGTTAAAATTTATATATATATATATATATATATATATATATATATATATATATATATATATATATATATGTGCGTCTGTGAACACAATAACTCTCGTAAAATGGTTCGATCAAGACCAAATTTGGTACAAACGTGTATTCCTACATTTGCTCGGAGGAGTTCGTTAACCAGACATATCGGTCAATAAGAACGGGTAGTTTAGGGTTGTTTTGTACCCCAAAAATTGTTTTTTTGCGTTTTCCTATGTGGTTTTAAAACTTTAAAATTTTATTTTTCACCATTAGAATAAGCTTAAACTACACAGTTTAAGGCGTTTTTCATATGTAATTTTTAACAATTTATAATTTTATATTTCACCATTGGAATCAGCTTAAAAAACTACACAATTAAGTTCCTTAAAGTTTTTCTTTATCTCCAACGGTTACCGAGATATTAAAAAACCTAAACACAATACATTGTATTTAGGGTCTCCAATACTAATCTTATAGAGAATAAGGAAAAATTAATACTTCCCTTACCAATCAATAGTTTTGGATGAAACTTCGTATTTAGCTTCATGTGGTTGGGATCCATACGTTTATGCTAAAAAATCGTAGTTTTATGTGTTCCTCACAGCAGCAAATCTGTATGCTCTTTCCCATGTCAATCTTATGGAGAATAGGCAAACTCCTTTATTTACATCCAGATAATGCATATGGTCAGATTAAAAGTATAGTAGTTTATAGTAAAATTGCCTACTTTTAGCGAATTTCCCATAGGGAAGAAGCTATTACCGTAGGTCTCATGGTAAGACTTAAGCCCGGGATATGCAAAAACCCCAAAAATGGGGTTTTTGCATTTTTCCCATGTAATTTAAAAAAATTTTAAATTTTATCTTTCACCAGTAGAATTAGCTTAAAATATTGCACAAATAAGTTTCTTAAAGTTTTTCTCTATCTCTAACGGTTACAGAGATATTAAAAAATAAAAACACAGTACGTTTTATTTTGAGGCTCCAATGTTAATCTTATGGAGGATAAGGAAAAATTAATATTTCCCATATCAATCAATATTTTTGGATTAAACTTGATATTTACCTTCATGTTGTTGATACCCACGCGTTTATGCTTAAACATCATAGTTAAAAAACCCTTAAAAAACCTGCATACTCGTTTCCCATGTTAATCATATAGGGAATATGCATACTCCTTTATTTATGGACAGATGTTGATGAAAGTTGGTATAAATGTTAAAAATTAAAATTGTTTACGTTGGAAATGCCTACTTTCAGTGTTCCTCAGAGCAGCAAACCTGCACACTCTTTCCCATGTTAATCTTAGTCAGAATAGGCAAATAACTCATGTTTATGGACAGATTTTAATAAAACTTGTTATATAATATTATTATAATTATATTATTGATTTGAAAATTCGCTGAGTACGCAGGTCTGCTGCGACTGGGGTAATACTGTTCCTAACGCATCAAACTTGCATACTCTTTCCCATGTTAATGTTACAGAGAATAGGAAAATACTCTAATTTATCAACAAGTATTGATTGATCAATCTTGTCACATACTTGTACTATTATTGTCATATTATTGATTTGGAAATTCGCTGAGTACGCAGGTCTGCTGCGACGGTGGTATTGTAGTTTTCTTCCTGTCAGCAGAGTGTCATTATGTGACATTCCAGAACTTGTTGTATAACTAGCATCAAATACAGTCCGCAGATTAGAGGTGCTATTGTTTTCCTTCAGGATTAGGTAAGAAATAGTGAGGTTGGGGAAGAGTACTATTATCATATTTTGACATATGTCCTAACTCTAAATAATTGTCCATATATAAGTCATGGTACAGTTGAGAGAATTTAGGGTTTGAAAAAAATTTCCGTTCTATAGCACTTAGATGAATTTCAGCGGTTTGTTTGGAGAATCCAAGGACAGGGTGTCTATCTTTAAATGGTAAGCGTACAACGTAACGGCCGTCTTTGTCACGAGTATGTGTTTGAGCAAAATGCTTGTCACACAACAATTCCTCACGGCTCCTTTTAGAGGCAATCGGTGGTTCTTCTTGAAGCCAAAACCTTTGTAAGGAATTGTCAATCCAAATCAGAGATGGATAACTGGAAAGGGTTTAGGTTTGCGAGTGGAGCATCAATAGACGATGAAACGGGATTTAAGTTATATTTCACTGGAGTAGAGCCTATAACCAAATAGCCAAAGAGCGTACCAATAAGAAAAGGCATCTGGTTGCCAAGAGAATGATTCTTATGCGTAAGTAATTGAGGGTAAGGCAGCACCTAGAACAACGTCAACGCGTCCAGGTTCATGGAACGTTGGATCTGCAAGTGCGTAATATTTTGCCTGTTTGAGTACTTCAGTAGAGACTGGTACTCGAGTGAGATTAACTGTTACTTGTTCAAAATTAAAATGATCATTTGCGAATGAAGTTCCAGATAATGTTTCAATAATATCACATGTCTGCCCGTTATTTCGGGGGGTTAACTGGTTAATGCCCGATAATTGGATACTGAATTTTGATCTGCGGACTCTAAGTACATTAGCAGCATGCTCTGAAATGATATTACACATACTTCCTGAATCTAATAATGCACGAAAAATATGACTATTTCCTTCTGGAGTCTTGAGTTTTACCAACAGAATTCCGAGAACGGTAGATTGTGGTGAACGAGGTGAAGAATGCAGTAGAGAAGCAAGAGTTACAGAATCTGATTCAGTGTTTTGAACTTCCTGTTTGGGTTCTCATTGGCAGTAGTGTTATTAGATGCGGGATAAAAATGAAGCATGGTATGGTGTCGTTTATGACATATCTTACAAGTGGATTGCGATATACAGTGTTTAAGATCGTGGTTGCCAAGACAGGAAACACAATGATTATGTTCCTTGACCGATTGAAAGTGTTCGGTAGGTGTTTTAGCTTGAAACACAGGACATGAGTAAATCTTGTGATCTGAGTTGTTACACGTGAAACAGTAATAAATATGTTTATAACAAGAAGAAGAACTCGGTTTCGAGTTAGCTAGTGGCATCAACATTGTTACCTACTTTCTGGGTACATATCCTGATATTTTATTAGATTTTGTATGGTTACTTACTTTATCAGTGACAGAGTTTGGTTGGGATGATATTGCATCTTCAAAATTGCATTCATTGGCGGGAAAACTCAATGATTTCTTGAGATGTAGGTAAAGTATGTTTGAATTTAGAAGCATAGTCTCTACTAATTCCCCGAAGGGATTCTAATTTTTTACGAATACCAATGTCCATCTTTCGCAAGAGTACCGCTACCAGTAAAACATTAGAGCCATGAACGTCATGTCCCAGTGCTGTTGAAGCCTGAGTATTTTCGTTGAAGATATTTACACAATTTCGCACCCCTTGAATATTAACTTGGACTTTGATATGTGATGTAGGTCTAACAGCATATCAAATGCAATATTTGTAAACGTATATCATTTTGGTAACGTTCACGCAACAAGTCATATGCTACATTGTAGTTCTCTCCATTAATGCTTACACTACGTACAACATTTAATGCTTCTCTTCTAAGGAGCCTAGAAGGTACTGAAAAAGTGTGACGTTAGATAGAGATTCATTAGCATATAATGTCACATTGTACAAATTAATGAACGATAACTAATTAGATAAATCTCCCGAGAATTTAGGAAGGTTGATAAAGATCAACCTTGACCCGGTTGATCTTACTTGATCTTACCTGAAGTAAGATTACCAAAGGGTAATCTTACTTCAAAACTGATTTGATTAAGATTAGAAATGTTACTTTGGTCTTTAACTGTTGAAATAGGTTCAGTCAAAGACTAGAGCTGACCAACTATAAGCATATATGATTCATTAACATCTTCTTCATCCTTTACTACTGCGTTAATCGATATTTAGAGTTTGTTGTTGAGCTAATTACCAATTGGATGATGGCGTCGAAGTCTTCTTTCTTCTTTTCCACTTGTTTGAGATAAGTTGATAATGTCTGTCTTGTGCTGGTGAACGAGATCCACTTGATTTTCATATTTGTCTAATATTTTTGATAGAGTTAAAACGAGCTTTAATAAGAGTGAGAGAATGGTCTCTATCGAGAAAACACTTTCACGAGTTAGTGTCATTTAATGAGCAATACACGAAATTAAATAGATTAAAAGTATTAAGCGGTTCAACCATTTGATTGAAGTGGTTGTTCAATCCGGGTCGAATTTGACCAATTATGTGCGGGAATAAAATTAATTAACTAATAAAATGTCGAAGGACCGCGGGAACATGTTAAAATAACAACACGCATTGTGAAGTTACATCAAATATTAAATTATTTGCCAAAATTAAACAAAGTTGACAACAATGATTGACAGAGGTTTAAAATCATGTGGATCTTAGCGACAACGAGGAAAAATATGTAATTATTACAAAGGGTAATCCTTTATATAAATCCAATGAATAACAGTGAAAATATATACATTAAAGTCATTGTTTAAAAATATGTAAAAAAATATTGGAAATAGAAATAAATAAAAACTGTGCTGTGAATACAACTGCTTGCTTGTTTACTATAACTGTTTAAGAAATAGTTTTGACATGGATCCACAAATTTTGGTCCTTCACACCTAAATTTGAAACGCTGGCGTCATATGGCTAGTGAAGTCATAAGGTCATAAGGTTAAGGTCGTGGTTATAGGAACTGCTGTTTAGAGGAACTGAATCATTCCCTTTAGACATGTCCATAATCAATTTATCCGGAGTAAAGTAAATAAATTATGCTTGTCTTTGCTTTGAGGTTGTTGTATAGATAGCAATTATTTCATCATGATAGATTTTATTGAGGATATCGTTTTCACTGCTCAAAAACACTAACCTGTTCAGCCAAAAGTCTCCCAAGCCCATACTCGTCCTAAGAAAATATTTGACCACATACTTTTATTCTGCTCATTGAACGGTCAGCTGAGCAGCTTGACACAGGGATTGAGAGAAGATATTTATTTATACTGTATATTCCATTCAATTGGAAACCCTGATACTTGTAGCAAAAGCCCTACAGGCTTGATAAACCACCTTTTTAACAATTGTCCTACAGTTGTAGACTCGCTCTCTTCCTCTTGCACGTCAACACAGTCACCATCTTCAATCACTTCACAACTCTCTTCTGCGACTAATGAGATTGTTGGCCTTTTTCTTCTCATTCATTGAATCCGACTTCTTTTGGACCAATATTTAGATGAGACGTTTTTTGTAAGAATTGGAATATCTCAATCTCGACTGCTGTTTCGTAACATCCATATAATTCTCTCAAAATATGTGGTTGAGTACTGCCGGTATCGTGAATATTGTTTAGCGTTTAGTGGGAAAACCATGCCGTTTGAACCATTATAGCTAGGAACTGATCAGAAAATCATTCGTTAAGCTGAGCGCTTAGTGTGTCAATGATTCTGAAATACATGTCTACTTTAATTTTTCCCAACGGACCAGCTATGATTTCGTCAACTGTTAAGAATATTTTTTACGATGAAACCACTTGTAGAAATGAATGAAATTATAAAACATCCATATTAATGTTTTAAATAATATTATAATAATATAAAATTATAACAACACTTTCATGGTAAATGTATGTAATCAGTAGTCGAACAGCCCACATCAGGGTCAATGTTAGTGTTTAGGTATGAACTTCCCACTCACTATCAAAATGTCAAGAGTTCATCCCCACCAATATTCCGCCATGTACCACCCTCCACCCACACCACCACCCTCCTCCACCCACACCGCCCACACATTACACCCCTCACCAGAGATTAACATTAATCTTATTTTCTCTATGAGTGGGTATTGAACGGTGCCTGGTGTTTTGGAATAAATGTAACAATCTTTGTCAGTCAATTCCTTGTATATAGACTTTAAAAAATGTCCGACAAACAGGTGCTAACTTATCCGTTTGCCGGTGCTCCTTATCCGTTTCTTATTTTATGTTCTTTTCTTGTTTTTTTTTTATTTTCTTATACAAAAATAAACGGTATCAGTGGACTGACACAACAAATACTTTCTTCATTAAGTACCGGTAAATTAAAAACTACAACCTTTAATAAAACTGCGGATAAGTGCATACTATTATATTCTTTAATGTTTATTTAAATGGCAATTAAAATGTTTGGTTTCAAAAATAATTATCCAATTCATAAATTTTTTAAACTAAAAACAAGAGAAAAAAAGTTAAAATAATTGTTAGATTTTTTGTTACGTAGCCTCCCCCAGGTAATACCAATTGTTCAGTAGATTTTGTTGTGTTGGTGCAACAAGTGACGACGCGGGGGCGGCAGCTACGTCTGGGCCGCTCCTGCAGCCTGTAGAACAATCAAATCAATATCGCTGTATTTCTATTGCATCAATATCAATAAATAAGTGTGTGAATGTGTCAGTGCAACAGGTGAGCCGCTCCGGCAGCCTTAGAACAGTCACATCAATATCGCTGTATCGCTATTGCATCAATTTCAATAAATAAGCGTGTAAATGAGTCGGTGCATCAAGCGATGACGCGGGGGTGGCAGCTCCGTCTGGTTTGCTCATGCAGCCTGTAGAACAGTCACATCAATATCGCTGTATCGCTATTGCATCAATATCAATAAATAAGTGTGTGAATGTGTCGGTGCAACAGGTGACGACGCGGGGGCGGCAGCTACGTTTGGGCCGCTCCTGCAGCCTGTAGAACAGTCACATCAATATCGCTGAATCGCTATTGCATCAATATCAATAAGTAAGTGTGTGAATGAGTCGGTGCAACAAGTGACGACGCGGGGGCGGCAGCTATGTCTGGGCCGCTCCTGCAGCCTGTAGAACAGTCACATCAATATCGCTGTATCGCTATAGCATCAATATCAATAAATAAGTGTGTGAATGTGTCGGTGCAAAAAGTGACGACGCGGGGGCGGCAGCAACGTTTGGGCCGCTCCTGCAGCCTGTAGAACAGTCACATCAATATCGCTATTTAATCAATAACAATAAGTAAGTATGTGAATGAGTCGGTGTAACAAGTGACGACGCGGGGGCGGCAGCTACGTCTGGTCTGGGCCGCTCCTGCAGCCTGTAGAACAGTCACATCAATATCGCTGTATCGCTATTGCATCAATATCAATAAATAAGTGTGTGAATGTGTCGGTGCAACAAGTGACGACGCGGGGGCGGCAGCTACGTCTGGGCCGCTTCTGCAGCCTGTAGAACAGTCACATCAATATCGCTGTATCGCTATAGCATCAATATCAATAAATAAGCGTATGAATGTGTCGGTGCAACAGGTGACGACGCGGGGGCTGCAGCTACGTCTGGGCCGTTCCTGCAGCCTGTAGAACAGTCACATCAATATCGCTGTATCGCTATTGAATCAATATCAATAAATAAGTGTGTGAATGAGTCGGTGCAACAGGTGACGGCGCGGGGGTGGCAGCTACGTCTGGGCCGCTCCTGCAGCCTGTAGACCAGTCACATCAATATCGCTGTATCGCTATTGCATCAATATCAATAAATAAGTGTGTGAATGAGTCGGTGCATCAAGTGACGACGCGGGGGCGGCAGCTACGTCTGGGCCGCTCCTGCAGCCTGTAGTACAGTCACATCAATATCGCTGTATCGCTATTTAATCAATATCAATAAGTAAGTGCGTGAATGAGTCGGTGCAACAAGTGACGACGCGGGGGCGGTAGCTACGTCTTGGCCGCTCCTGCAGCCTGTAGTACAGTCACATCAATATCGCTATTTAATCAATGTCAATAAGTAAGTATGTGAATGAGGCGGTGCAACAAGTGACGACGCGGGGGCAGCAGCTACGTCTGGTCTGGGCCGCTCCTGCAGCCTGTAGAACAGTCACATCAATATCGCTGTATCGCTATAGCATCAATATCAATAAATATGTGTGTGCATGTGTCGGTGCAACAGGTGACGACGCGGGGGCTGCAGCTACGTCTGGGCCGCTCCTGCAGCCTGTAGAACAGTCACATCAATATCGCTGTATCGCTATTGCATCAATATCAATAAATAAGTGTGTGAATGAGTCGGTGCAACAAGTGACGACGCGGGGGCGGCAGCTACGTCTGGGCCGCTCCTGCAGCCTGTAGAACAGTCACATCAATATCGCTGTATCGCTATAGCATCAATATCAATAAATAAGTGTGTGAATGTGTCGGTGCAACAGGTGACGACGCGGGGGCGTCAGCTACGTCTGGGCCGCTCCTGCAGCCTGTAGAACAGTCACATCAATATCGCTGTATCGCTATTGCATCAATATCAATAAATAAGTGTGTGAATGAGTCGGTGCAATAAGTGACGACGCGGGGGCGGCAGCTACGTCTGGGCCGCTTCTGCAGGCTGTAGAACAGTCACATCAATATCGCTGTATCGCTAATGCATCAATATCAAAAATTAGTGTGTGAATGAGTCGGTGCAACAGGTGACGACGCGGGGGCGTCAGCTACGTCTGGGCCGCTCCTGCAGCCTGTAGAACAGTCACATCAATATCGCTGAATCGCTATTGCATCAATATCAATAAGTAAGTGTGTGAATGAGTCGGTGCAACAAGTGACGACGCGGGGCGGTAGCTACGTCTTGGCCGCTCCTGCAGCCTGTAGTACAGTCACATCAATATCGCTATTTAATCAATGTCAATAAGTAAGTATGTGAATGAGTCGGTGCAACAAGTGACGACGTGGGGGCGGCAGCTACGTCTGGGCCGCTTCTGCAGCCTGTAGAACAGTCACATTAATATCGCTGTATCGAGCATCAATATCAATAAATAAGTGTGTGAATGTGTCGGTGCAACAAGTGACGACGCGGGGGCGGCAGCTACGTCTGGGCCGCTCCTGCAGCCTGTAGAACAATCAAATCAATATCGCTGTATTTCTATTGCATCAATATCAATAAATAAGTGTGTGAATGAGTCGGTGCAACAAGTGACGACGCGGGGGCGGCAGCTACGTCTGGGCCGCTCCTGCAGCCTGTAGAACAGTCACATCAATATCGCTGTATCGCTATTGCATCAATATCAATAAATAAGTGTGTGAATGAGTCGTTGCAACAAGTGACGACGCGGGGGTGGCAGCTACGTCTGGGCCGCTTCTGCAGCCTGTAGAACAGTCACATCAATATCGCCGTATCGCTAATGCATCAATATCAAAAATTAGTGTGTGAATGAGTCGGTGCAACAAGTGACGACGCGGGGGCGTCAGCTACGTCTGGGCCGCTCCTGCAGGCTGTAGAACAGTCACATCAATATCGCTGTATCGCTAATGCATCAATATCAAAAATTAGTGTGTGAATGAGTCGGTGCAACAAGTGACGACGCGGGGGCGGCAGCTACGTCTGGGCCGCTCAATATCGTAGTCCAGTCACAACAATATTGCTGCAGCATTAGCTTCAGTATTAGCTTCAATATAGCTTCATTGTTAAGTGTTAACTGACATTGTAAGTCTACAGTAGAGGTGTATATAGTATTCATCATTTCATTTTCTTTTTTATAAAAACCCATTGTTCAGTTCAAATCCTTTTTATGAGTACGTTGTAAACGAATCGATGAGTAATAACTACATGAATTGTTAAGTCTAGCTGCTTGGAAAAATATCCATAAACCATTTATAAAACCCCATTAGCACCGCCCCATTAATGTCATCCATTGCCAAGTAATTGTCATAAATAATGTTAATTACCGAATATAATGTTATAGGTTAATTTAACTTTAACTAATATAAATCGAACAATCTTATGTTTGATCTTTTAAATATTCAATGTATGAACGAAAAGAAGTCGGCATAATTAAATTGTTCTATTGTAGCAGAACACAGTAGCATGAATACAGTTCTTTAATTTATGGATACTGAATTTTCTATTATTTATCAAATACCGTTCACTGCACACAGCAAAATTTCCTTTTGCTACATGAGATATGTTATTCCAAAGACGGATTTTTTTAGGTAGGTCATCGCCCGACATGATAAAGAGGATAACGATTTGATGCGCAATTTCGGCATTAGAAGAATTAATTTGAGTTAAGTGTAACGGATAAATACTACTCGGGACCAGTTACAACGTTATTTGCCACGGATAGCCTCAGGGACACTGAGTTGATCAGGGTTTGGTTATCTTAATTTTGTGAAAACTAATTAATTTGTTTGATATGATTCGTGAGGGCTCAGAAATCCTTTACTCACAGTCATCAGAGGGTGTGTATCATCCTCGTCTCATGAACCCCTAAACAAGTTGGAAAAGGTTTTTATTCTTTTATTATTAAATTGAATTGTACTTTAATTCTCTCCTCAGGCTTATTCCACCCTGGATCCTAGATGTCTCACACAACACCAGGCTTATTCCAGGCTTGTAAACTAGCTGTATTATGAATTAAACACCAGGGTTATTTCAGCCTTATACTATCGGTATTTATTAATCCAACACCAGGCTTACTTCAGCCCTGTAGCTGAATTAATACACGACCTGCTTACTCAAATTGTCTACTAAAGGAATCAACTCAACTATAATAATTTAATAAGAAGTTCCATTCTCGAAAAAACTGAAATATCTTCAGTAAACTGATTAATAATCCTTTTATTATTTGAAACAAGCTGACAAGTGCGAACAAGAGGGTTATCCCGGACTTACGGTACCGCAGACCACGTTGTCTACCGTCTACCCCTTAGTCTCCTATACTACAGTGGAAGCACGTTACCTATAACTTGTGTGTCCGAGAGCCGGAGAGCGAGTGTCGCTTCGCTTGATCTGCGCCCTCAGTCGTCCGTCTCCAGAGCTCCCCACTCCTTCCTCCACCACCACCGGTGGCGTGGTTTGTGGCAGCTCTGTTCACTGTTCACTGCAGAGCCAGCAGTTCGGCCTGCAGCAGAGCCGGCGCGAACATTTAAAATCAACTTAAATTAAAATTAAATTATAACCACCATATTTTCGCTTCTCATATAAGAATTAGATTAACCGATTAGAATCGATAACATATTTTGGCTCATGAAATGGTTATGTATACCGTATATGTAATACATATATATTTGATTATGAAATTCACAACTTAGGTCTGCTAATAATATTGTTATTAGGAAATTACATAAACTTGAGCACCCTTCAATTTTAAAGGGTCCCAAGTTTATTAAATTTCCTAATGACAATAGTGATAAGTATAAATATGGTGATCATTAAAGTCTAGGACAAACTTGAGGGTTGATAGTACTCATCAAAATAAACAAAAAATGTCCTATAAACATATGTCGAAAAATGATTCATTTAGCCGCTAGCCACCATTTTGTATTTTATACAAAAACGTTATATCAAGAACTATTTAAGATACAGAAACCAAAATTTGCACACATATTTATTGGCCAAAGAGAAAATTATTCTCAAAGTATCTTTTAGTTTTCTTTTATATTTAACATACGGAAGGAGAATTTAGGATTCATTTAACTAAGAACAAAAGTGAACTTATAAGTAATTATTGATCTCGACAGTATGAAGCTATGTTAACTTCTAACAACCATCATGGCCAATCTTAAAGTTAACATGTGTTTACTGTGAGGCGTTACGAAGTTCGCCGGGTCAGCTAGTATATATATACAAACTTTGCTCGTATTATAGTATTGGATACTGTAATATTAATAAGCCGGTCGAACCATATTTATATTGTAATACAAATAGCTAATAATATTGATTCCAGTGGTCCGCCAACGGTGAGTGACTACGACTTTGCTGCTTAGACTACATTACACATAGTCACTAAATCCACAGTCACTAAATGTAACTCTGACCTTCGAAAGAGACATTCACAGTTTGCGTGGGGGATCTGTAGCCGGCTTCCCTGCATCTCTTCTAAAAAACTTATTTATTTGTTTGATCCCTCTTATACATTGCTAATATTAGTTGAAAAATCGAAAGAGTTATTGCATTATATCAATCGTTGGATATTAATCAAAACCAATTTTTTCACCCTCAGTGTTTTCTGTAAAGTAATAGAAAAGACTGTAAAAGAACGGATTGTTGAATATTTTAAAAGTAATTCCATCTTATCTGACTATGGATTTATAACTGATAAAAACATCCGATTCTTGGTTTACCGAGTATAAATAACGATACTAATAAAATAATAAGCACATTAATTAATAAACGTTGCCTACTAAAATTCTTAGACTTGGCTAAAGTGTTTGATTTATTATATAGATCAATACGTATGTGTAAATTAGAACTTAAAAAAAGAAGTAAAAATAAAACCTTGGCCTAGTTTTATGGTTACCTCATCAATTCCATATTTTATCGTTCAAGCTCATCATGTATTTTTCTCTCTAAATTCATACAATACTTCCTATTTTCAACTTTATTTCTTAAATGAATTACTTATCTTAATTTTTTCATAAATTATATGGCTTATAAATGACAGTGGCCCGTGCCTACGCACAGGCGACCAGCCAGACGGAAGTTCTCTATGAGAAAATAAGGACTTCCGGACTACAATATTTAAATGTTAAATTTAGATTTTATGCTACTTAGGAAAAATACTCAAAATGTTGGTAGAGAGTTCTAAATTTTAAATTTTAATCTTCCAGTTTAACCTTTTACGAAGTAATCAGAGATGGATAGGAAGCTAACATTTCGCATTAATATTAAGTACCTGGTGACCGAGCTTTGCTCGGATAGAATAAGACATGTTTTTACAAGTTAATTAGCAAAATTAAAACAAATTTACTGCCCAATGAAAACATTTATGTGGTTGAAATAAAACCGATTTAATACACCATAATTAATATAGCACTGAGGAAAAAGTATCGCCCCTGGTGGGTATGGAACTCGCGGCCTATAGTTCTTGAGGCCGACACGCTACAACTCGGCTACGACGTTAGTCAATTGAGCGATGCCGTTTAACGTCTTTTAGCCAAAGACGATCACTTACTGTTTAATTATCAATACCGTTATTATTAGCCTGTGATCAACTGATTTTTTTATAAACGGAATGAGGATTGAAAAGCAAAAGAGAAATTTAATTTACATAAATTGATTGGTTTGTTACAGTGGCTTCAAGCAATACAACGAATACGTTTTCTATCAAAACACGGAAGATTTTGGAAATACTTTTTTCAGCTTTTATTTCGCACAGCTATCCTTAAGTTCCTTAAACCCTTAAGTTTTTACAAATTGTTTAGTAACCTGATAATTTTGCATTTATTTAATTCATAAAATAAATATTAATGCATAACCTCTATATTGTTCCCCGGAGTCTTCAATCAAGAACTGTCAAACGGTTATAAACAGCTGTTTTGGTTTGTATTGTTTATTACATTTTATCCTCCATAAGCGTAATGTTAAATTTTTAGATTTTAAACTTAATATTACAGTCAAACACGAATTTTCCTGGACATTAGACCTATCTAGAACTTATTTTCTACTCGGAAATTAGTTATTTCCAAAATTTAAAGAAATTCCTCGGCGCCGTTTTCGAGATCCGTGTGCAAATATATATATATATATATATATATATATATATATATATATATACAAACCTTGCTCGTATTATAGTATTGGATACGAATTTTACATTTTAGAACTAAATGTCGAGTCCTTACTATTTTTATTGTTACTGTTTTAGTTTTGATTTCAAATGTTGAGCTATCTCAAATGATATTTTATTTAGCATTTAGTTCTTTAAATAACTCGTTGAAAGGTTATTAATATCGTTGCCACGCCGTAAATGTTTGTAATACTGCCAAATACAGTAGGAAGCTTCACCATGCATGTTTTATATTTTTTTTAAATCGGTACCACTTACATTTTGACATTGGCGCCTGAGATGGTCATCTATGTAGTGTTTTTTTGCAACATGTAGGAAAAAGTTAAACCAAAGGTGTTGTGAAATTGTGCTAAACCGAAATCTAAAAACATTTTAATTTCGAGTTATTAGTTTACAACGTTGAGCTATCGTGATGACTGTATTTATGATTAATGGTAAACACAGTAAATAGTACGGGGGTGTACAATGTTATTCTTAGGGGAAATAAAAAGTCCTTCCTTGTTGCCTCTTCATTTTCGAATTATACCTGGTAAGTCCCTATGAATCCCATTACTCAAAACAGCTATTTGAGAACCCCCCTTCTCCAAAAAAATAAACGTATACAAAAAGGACGTCAAAAAGGGTTTGGAAATATATAATGGAAGTTACTTTTAAATTCAACATATGTAACAGTGTCGACATATATACTGTTGTGTGCGCATATTTACAGTTTCATTGTTAAAACCTAAATTTTTTGAAGTTTTTGAACTTAATACTCTAGTAGGATAAGTCGACAATGTATAAGTTTTGAAATTAAGAGAGTAAGATTGATGAATTCAATTTGATCAGAATGAATGAAACTACAAAGCATACGAGTATGCAGCACCTCCCACTGTGAGGTTCCTCGGTATTGATCCGGTTCATTCCATTCATGCCATCTCTACAACACAACCCCTTCTCTTTTGGTAATCGCCTGTTAGTTAGGATTATCACTAAAATATACTCTAGTTATTATTATTAACATCGTTAGTAAATTATTAGTATTATTTAATTTCTTTCCTCTATTTACTTCCTACTCAACAAATTACGTGAGAACGACAGTTCAAGTAGGATATCACCATATCTATGAGCAAGTCAAAATCAAGATGAGCTAATTTAAATAAAATATAATGGTACGTTCAAACAAATATTAGAAAGTACGCAGCACGCTGGTGTGAGCAGAGCGAATTTCATAGAACTTAGAATTATTCCCATCATAGTAATCGAATAGTACTGCGTATGTAGGTTTGCTGCAGTGAGAGTTGTTTTACATGGTAAGATTAAGGCTTTTATTAAGGCTGTTACGTAGGTAAAAACACGTTACAAATTTTTATCAAATATGTCTATAGTTGAGTGAGTTCTACTAATTTACCTATTCTCCTTAAAATTGCATAGATAATGAGAACGTAGATTTGCTGCAGTAAAAAACATTTAATTTGGTGTTTTATGGATGTATCAATAAAACTTACCTAGATGGACTTGTATACAAACTTTTGGAAGAATATTTTAGTAAATAAGCGAGTTATTGGTTTTAATTTCTTCCCTATACGATAGTATAAGGAGAAAAGAAAAGAAAACAACTTTGATTCCCAAGGGGTAAACATTTTGTCACGTATATAGTATTAAATTTTATTTTTTTTTGTTTTGATATGGTTGAATCTTGTGGAGGGCTTTAAGTTTATAACAGCCTTCAAAACTTTGGTTGTGGTGAGCAGCATGATTGAAAATTAGCTTTCGTAAATTTTTATGAACCACATCTAAACGGTGGCAATATTATCAAAATATATATTAATGAACGTACTGTATATTCAATGAACATTATTATCAACGATTCTATTTTATTCCAATAACTTAAATCCACGGAGGTATATGTGCTGAGTTGATAAGCAACAAGTACCTGGAGACCGAGCTTTGCTCGGAGAGGATAGGACAATTTCAAGGAAATAAATATAATACTGATCCAATTAATAATTATTGTTCTAATTATGCTGGCGACAAAATTTATGTTATTAGTTGAAAAAATGGTTGTTGTTTGAACAATAATTTACGCAAACGTTTTCTACCAACTTCGATAAACTCCGAACAAAAATGTAACTGCCTCAATCGGGGATCGATATCATAATCTTTATCACATGAGTCCGCCGCGTTGGCAATGAGCTACCGCGTAGTTCAACAGTGAAGTGTTAGAGTCTTTAGCCAGCCTCAATTGATGGAGCTATCATAAGTATTAATTCGTACGACTATTATTATCCTGTAGTCAATTGATTGTGTTAGATATGGTAAGAGGATTGAAAAACAAAAGGGAAATTAAATTTACACCAATTAATTTGCTTGTTACAATAGCAATACAATGAATAAGTTTTCTGTCATGGATTTTGGAAGTACTTTTCTCTGCTTTTATTTCGCACAGTAATTTTACCTTAAGTTTTTACAAACTGTTTACTAATTTGATAATTTTTCATTTATTACATACATATAATAAATGTTTTTGCAAAACCTCGGGACCGCAGAGTTAGCCGCGTTGTGCCAGCTAAACTCCGCTTCTTAGCCACGGCCGCTCCGCGGTGGCGCGTGGGCCCTGTATTCTAACTTTAAAAGTGCATTTTCTCGGTTATCCGTGGACGGATTTCGTTTACCAAAGTACCGTTCGATTTAAAATTAAAATTCCAATCTTTCTTGTATCTTGTAAAAATTTTATAAAGTTGATGTTTTTTTTTGTTATTTTAATTTAAATATTTTTAACCGCCACCATTTTGAAAATATAAAAGAAAATTAAATGATACTTTGTAAATATTTTTCTCTTTAACCAATAAATATGTGTGCAAAGATTGGTTTCTGTATCTTAAATATTTCTTGATATATATAGTTTTTTGTAAAAAATACAAAATGGCGGCTAGCGGCCGAATGACTTTAATGAACACCCTGTATTCAGTATACAGTATATATAAATTTTAACGAATATTATTTTTGGCCTCTGGGCACCTAAAGACAAAAAAAACATGGTCTCGGGCTTAAGTCTTGTCATGAGACCTACGGTAATAGCTTCTTCCCTAGGGGAAATTCGCTAATACATTTCAGATAGTATAAGGAAAAATATAAAAATATAGAACAGATGATTATTATAATCAACCTAATATGCATAAACATTGTAATTATTTTAAGATTGACCAACAAATTTGATTTTGATCTTTTATCATAAAACATAATCCCCAGAATATGTACTGAGAAAAATTCTATTCATAAAGTAATTAGATGCCATTAAAAGGCAAAACGGACGTCCCTCTATATCATCGACATGTTTAATCCTAGAATAGAGATTTTGTATTTACTCAAAAATTATTGAAAATGAATGCTTCAAATTAGTTTTACGCGGTTTTTACACATTTATCTACAGCCCCAACCACTTTAAATCTTTAGCTAAAAAACAAATACATTGTAATTGTTTTGTAATAATATGTATTTTGGTAAGGTTTTTAGTGTTATTTATTTACTCCAAAAATCCTCTACTACTTACTCCCAAAGTGGTAATGACTGTAGAGTAGGATATGTTGTATAAGTGGTAAAAGTTTTAAGTAAATAGGAACATTAGTTCCTAAAAAATACCGATTTTCCTAACTCTTCTCGTATTTTTCATGAATTTAAGTAATTAAAATAAGGAAAATCGGTAAGAACTACTCCTCCTATGTACTTGAAACCTTTACAACTTATGCAAAATATCCTAACCTATAGCCCCAACCACTTTGAAAGTAAACACTAAAGGATTTTTGGAGTAAAAAAAATATCACTAAAAAACAAGCAAAAACCATTTTTTTCACAAAACACTTATTATTTTCATTTTTTAGATAAAGCTTTCAAAGTGATGGTGGTTGTAGATAAAGGTGTTAAGTGCATGTATAACAAATTTCAAGCATTTATTTCAAATAATTTTTGAGTAAATACAAAATTCCTATGCTAAAATTAACATGAAGATAGGAACGTCCGTCTTGTGCATACGTTGAAATACAAAACAAAATTACTTCCCCATATATTAAAATGAGAACTTTGAGGGCGTATGGGGTAGAGACGGGTGGGAAAATCGTCACAAAAACTATTCGATTTTCCTATTTTAGGCCTAAAGAACCAGTATACCAAATATAAACTTGGTATAAATGGTCAAAATAAAAATTGTTTACGCTAGAAACGCCGACTTTCAGTGTTACTCACAATAGCAAACCTGCATACTCTTTCCCATGATGGAGAATTGGCAAATAACTCTAATATATGTCGACAGATAATGATAAAACTGTCATATTATCATTATGTTTTTGATTTGGAAATTCACTGAGTACGCAGGTCTGCTGCGTATTTAAGATAACATAAAATATAGTGTAATTTAAATATCGTGTAATTTAGATATTGTGCAATCTTATAAGATAATCTAAAATATCGTGTAAAGACAACGTAAGAAATATAAAAATTTATAACGACTTTGTATAACCTCAAATTATGTAGTCTAATATTGTAATGATTGGAAGATTATTTACATAGTATGATGAAAAATACTTGTTTATCACACGGAGCGAAAGTGTTTTTTGGTACTTAATCGTAATTATTTCGTAAAGTAGATCGTAAAACAAAAATACCCTCGTCGCAGCAGACCTGCGTACTCAGCGAATTTCCAAATCAATAATATAATAATAATATATGACAAGTTTGGTCAAAATCTGTCGAAAAACATGAGAATCATTTGCCTATTCTCCATAAGATTAACATGGAAAAGAGTGAGCAGGTTTGCTGCTATGAGGAACACTGAGAGTAGGCATTTATACCATCAAAAATTTTTTTTAAATATATATACCAACTTTCATCAACATCTGTCCATAAATAAAGGAGTTTGCCTATTCTCCATATGATTAACATGGGAAAAGAGTATGCAGGTTTGCTGCCATGATAAACACATAATGTATGGTTTTTTAGCATAAACTTATGGGTCCCAACCACATAAAGCTAAATGTCAAGTTTTATCTAAAAATATTGGTTAATAAGTGAAAAATTAATTTTTCCCTATCCTCCATAGGATTAACATAGGAGCCTTACAACGTGCAGCATATATCTCTATATAAAATTGAATGTATGTCTGTATGTATGTATGTCCTTTATGCGTTGCCAAACTACTCATCCGATCGCCATGAAATTTTAGGAAGCTCTATATGTTTCCGGGAAGGTTTTAGTGAAAAAATATTTTCGAAAACCCCATAAGTTTCCATTTTATGGCGTTTTAAATTTCTAATGTTAACCTTATGGAGAGTAAGTTTGTTTACAAATTGTCTACAATGAAAACATTTGATTTCTTAGCTACAGCTGATTGGTTTACTTTCCATTAGCAATACTGTATGCTTTACTATCCAATGCCATCTGAATCATTCATTAATGTTAAACTATGAAGTAAATTTGTACTGTAAAAAATGAACAGCTTTATTCACCACTTTAATAGTTAACGGTTTTGGGGGATTACCTATGTATTTTTATTTTTATTTTCTGTCTGATTAAAGTCACGTGTTTATATGATAATTACAATTAATATTATTAAGTTTATTATAATAATCAGCTGTTGTATATCTTTCTTATAAAAGCCGTATTACAGTTCGGTTTCGTTTGGGTTTGGATTGGATTTGAAAATTGTGAATTAATCCACTCAGATTTATTTGTTTTATGGGAATGATATTAATATGTTTTATCGTTTCAGTATTGTTATTCACTATGCAGCGACCCAGAATATATAACCTTTCACAATGAAGCCGTATTGCTATTCGACTTCAGAACATGGCCAATCTTAAAGTTAACATGTGTTTACTGTGAGGCGTTACGAAGTTCGCCGGGTCAGCTAGTACAACATAAATACAACGTACTGTGTTTAGATTTTTTTATATCTTGGAAACCGTTGGAGATAAAGAAAAACTTTAAGGAACTAAATTGTGTAGTTTGTTAAGCTGATTCCAATGGTGAAATATAAAATTAGAAATATTTAAAAAAAAATCCATTTTGGGGTACAAAACTCCCCCAAACTACCCGTTCCCATTGACCGATATGTCTGGTTTACGAACTCGTCCGAGCATTTGTAGGAATACACGTCTACCAAATTTGGTCTCGATCGGACCATTTTTACGTGAATTATCGTGTTCACACACACACACACACACACACACACACACACACACACACACACACACACACACACACACACACACACACTCCCCTCCACACCAAGTACCCTTAGAAATCTAAAAAAACTAAAAACTTAGACGTATTAACAGTTTTTCAAAATCAATTAAGCGATAAGTTAACTTTTAATAATTAGGGATCGAATAGTATTGTATCAGCAAATTCAAAATAGAGTAAAACACAAACTTAAAATAAGGTATATTTTTAGTATTCTTTGAAAACATTAATTGCCGATCCAAATTCTTATGGTGACCTATAATACCCCCATTGCACCCGAATTGCATACTCAGAAAATTTCCAAATCAATAATAAATATTTAACAGGTTTGACCATTATACTTAATAAATAAGAGAGTTTGCCAATTCTCCATAAGCTGTGAGGACCATTGAAAGTATAAATTTTTACCATGAACTATTTTTTTTACTATATACCAAGTTTCATCAACACACACGCACGCACGCGTGCGTCCATCCATTTTGAAGAAAACATTGAAAACGGAATTGCAATAATTTTGAAGAAAACAATATCTGTTTACACTAGGTGGGAGAAAGTAAAACACTATTTATATCTAGAAAATGATGTTTGTTTCCATACCTTGTGGTATGGAACTACAAGGTACAGAATCATTTTATACCATACATATTTGTATCCCAGCTCCTTCCCTTCAATTTTAACAGCCCTCTGTAAAAATCTACTTCTTGTACGATTCTTACTCACTCAGATCCTTCCGCCATTCAGTTCTGACACTTGCCCCTAACTATCTTTCTTCTAGCAGCTAACATCCCTATTCTTTCTTTTAACTACATATTTGGGCATAATTGCAGACCGATTGTCTCTAGTGACCGATGAGTTCTAGGCAGACGATGACGATATTTCAGTGTAATACATTGTACATTTACTCCCCTTAAATATTCTTCTATTTTTCTAACGATCACTTCCTACTATCTGAAGCTAAAATGTTCGATTGGATGTCGATAACTTGGTTCTCGTCTGATACACAATAGTCACATGAGATGGAAACAATCAAACGTTTCAGTGTAAAGCCCATCCGGCCAGTGTGACTTATTACTATTTTTTATGAAAGGGATTATTTGCCAAGCCGCTAAACAAAACATATCCCGGTATGTTAGAGTACCTGGTCTACGTCATGAAGGAGCGCACCAATAGAATCGATGCTCACGCCGCAACGGCCAATCAGACAGCTGCTGGCGGATTCATTCAAGCTACGTGGGCGGTTGGGTGGGATCAGAGGCTTTATAAGGGCTGCTGACGCTGGTCCCGTCCTGTTGCTGGACCTACTGCTGAACCGATCACAAACGGTAAGTGCATAGTCGCTAATCAGTCATTAGCAGTTTCAATAATTTATGGTATAGTGATTTAGTTAAGGGACTACGTAAATTATTTCTCGAAAATATTACTCAAATATGCAAATACTTTTTGTCCAAATGAAACTACAAACCAGAAATGAACAATTTAAAATATAAATATTAGTTACCCGTTCATCACTCTCCACTTTGGATCAACATTGATGCTATGGTTCTTTAGTAAGGTAAGTAATCAAATTAATAATACAAATTTTAAGTTAAAATGATTTGAAGTTTGAATATAAATAATGACCGTAGCCAAATCCCCATTCGACATATTTTGGGTCGAACTTAAACGCTCATTAGTGAGGATTAAGAAGGGTCAACTAGGAGCCCCCCAGAATGATCAACTCCCACGGCCGCCCGGCCAGGTAGGAACAATCAGGTTGTGTCCTTAATGAGGAGAATGGGAAATATTTGTCCCCGAGCCTTGTCATCACACGTGAGTGAGTGTCCGTCGTTCATTTGATTCCAGTAAAGTCCGTCTCCATTCATTCTCCAGACGTTGATCTATTTTGAAGAATGCAACAATTCCGTACTGACCTGGGCGCACTCACTGAGGCTCACGCTTCATTGTTTCCATATCCTTTATTGTTTTCGCATCCAACTTTGGTTATTCCTCACCCTTTTGTCCGCTTAAAAATTAGGTTTCAACAATGATTTCAAACATAATGTGTACAATTGTGTTACTTATTTATTATAATTATCCTAGGTTGCTCTTATATTGATGGTGGTGGTCTTTAATACCGTGTTGAAAAGAAAATCACCTTGTTGATTAACTATGAATTATCTCAGTATCTCAGCTTGTTCCATTTACTAAGTCCTTTAGCTTAGTTTAAATAAACCTCTGTTATAATATACTCATTTTGTTACCAATAATGATATCTATCGTCATTTATTATTGTTTGGGTGATGTCTGTTATATTTCAGCTCATTTCGATCTCATATCTAATTTATCAGAGTTTTGTGACTATTGGATAATGCATGTATAAATGTTACCATACTCTTCCTATATTGTTAAACAAATGTAAAAAAGGTTGATACGGTGAAAAATAAAAATAAATAAGATAAACAATATCGAGGTACTATAATACAACTGAACATTCGTGTGAATATTAACTCAGATGCAATTACAAATTTCTGCCATTTCGTTTATGTTCAATGTGTCAATTTCATGGTGTACTTGAAATCTCTATACATATAAATGAATGTATGTCCTTTATGCGTTGCTAAACTAGTATTTTTCGAAAAAAACCCACACGTTTTCATTTTATGGCGTTTTAACTTTCAAAAAATAATCTTATGGAGAATAAGTTTGTTTACAAATTTTGTACAATCAAAACATTTGATTTCTTAAGCTACAGCTGTTGGTTTACTTTCTATTAGCAACATGCTTTACTACCTAATGCCATCTGAATACTTCATTAAAGTAAAATTTAGAAGTAAATGCACAAAATCAACAGCTTTATTCGCCACGTTAATAGTTTACGGGTTTGGGGGTTATGTTATTATATTTTTACTAGCTGACCCGGCGAACTTCGTAACGCCTAACAGTAAATACGTGTTAACTTTTAGATTGGCCATGTTCTGAAGTCGAATAGTATTACGACTTCGTTGAGAAAAATTAGATATTCTGGGTCGCGGCATAGTTAATAACAATACTGAAACGATAAAACATATTAATAACATTCCCACAAAACAAATGAATCTGAGTGGATTCATTCACAATCTTTCTAATCCAACCTAAAACCAAATAAACCTAACTGTAATATGGCTTTTATAGGAAAGATATACAACAGCTGATTATTATAACAAACGTAATATGTATAAACACCGAAATTATTTTTTATTTGGCCGACATAATTATAAACACGACTTTAAATCACACAGAAAATAAAAAAAAATATACATAATCCCCAAAAATCGTAACAACGTGGTGAATAAATCTGTTCATTTTGTATAGTACACATTTATTTCATAGTTTTACATTAATGAATGATTCAAATGGTATTGGATAGTAAAGCATATTGCTAACGGAAAGTAAAACAACAGCTGTAGCTTAATAACTCAAATGTTTTTATTGTAGAACATTTGAAAACAAACTTAGTCCCCATAACGTAACATTCGAGTTTTAAAACGCTATAAAATGGAAACTAATTGAATTTATGGAAACTGAATATGCCTAAAGTATGACCGGAGCAGAGACGAATCCAAAAAATCAAAGATCATTAAAATCGGTCTAACCGTTCTCGAGTTATAATGCGTGTAACTAACACGACTTTGTTTTATATATTTAGATTTTCTATCTGATTAAATGTTACGTGTTTGTATGTTGGCTGGATAAAAAATAGTTACAATGTTTTTACATATTATGTTTATTATATATTCAGCTGTTGTATATCTAAATATAGAAAAAAGTCGTGTTAGCTACACCTTTTTTAACTCAAGAATGGCTGGACAGATTTTAATGATCATTAATTTTTGACATGGATATGTCTTAGATCTGGGGGGAGTTGGTGATTTTTAAGATGGAAAATATGTAATAGATTATAAATAAAAGATTATATCGTTTCCACAGAAACCACTAGAGCTACTGTATTGAATTCTTAATACAAAATAATAAGAACAGCTGTTTAGATCAACAGAAAACATTCCCTTTCTAGACATATCCATAACCTATTTCCCACAGGGAAGTAAATACGAACATTTTTTTGATTCCATTTTGGATGTTAGATTACGCGAGATCATTATAAAAAATGCTGCGATACAGAAAATTTAATTTTTCCTATAAAAGCCGTATTGCAATTAGGGTTGGTTTGGGTTAAAGTTGAATTAGAAAACTCAGATTTATTTGTTTTGTGGGAATGTTATTGATATGCCTTATCGTTTCGGTATTGTTATTAACTACAGTATATCGCGATCCAGAATATCTAATCTTTCACAACGAAGCCGCAATGTATAGCATTGCGGCTTCAGAACATAGCCAATCTAAAATATATGTGTGTAATAAATGAAAAATGCTAATACAGTACTAAGCAAATCAGTAAGCCTAGTACAATTTAATTGAACTAAATGGTGTTAGCATAATTGTATGAAATAAAAGCAAAGTAATATATACTATCCAAAATATTTTGTTTTTGACAGAAAACAAAATATGAATGGACCAAGGCCAGTTTAAATAGCCTTAACTCACTGGCCCAAGCGGCCGCTGTGCCTGGATTGGTAGCGCGGGGAACTACCCAGTACCCATTCAATGATTCCTCGATGAATTCTTGGTTGGGACACGATTTGTTTAGTTTCAAGTTTTGGTAACTTAGTTTATAATTAGTTTATGTCAACTGTTTAACATATATATATATATATATATATATATAAATAAATAAATAAATATATATATATATATAATATAAATAAATAAATATATATATATATATATATATATATATATAACAAAACCCTTTATTCTTAATAGAAGTACCCAGGTAATTATATTAAACAATAAAAAGTAGTCTGAGATTGGATTTATTTATAAATACAAGTTTAGGTCTAGCCCCTATATATATATATATATATATATATATATATATATATATATATATATATATATATATATATATATATATATATATATATATATATATATATATATATATATATATATATATATATATTAGGGGGGAGAAATATATATATATTATATATATATATTTCTCCCCCCTACATATTTCCCCCCTATATATTTCACCGAGCAACGCTCAGTCACCATGTACTAATAATAAAAATATTCATTTTGTCGGCCAATAGTGTTATAACAATAATTATATCGCTTAAGTCACTTAAATCTTTCTGAACTAACAATTCCACAACATATTTTTTCCTGAAATGTTATATACTAGGGTTGAGTGGGAATTCAAAATTCTCTTTTTATTGTTAAAACAATAATTATATATAGATCTAAAATTGTTCTAAGCTTACAAATTCTTAAGTCTAACTTCCTAAAATCTTATATATGTGGGTTGCCTGGGAATTCAAAATTCCCTTTTTCCCTCGTTTTGAGGCCGCTACCTGGCCGGGCGGCCGTGGGAGTTGATCGTTCTCGGGGGCTCCTAGTTGGCCCTTCTTAATCCCCACTAATGAGCGTTTAAGTTCGACCCTTCGCCAGAACCCCAAAAATGTGTGGGAAATTGGCCGCCCCCATAAATAATAAACTGATGCACTTTTATATAAATCTCAACAAAAATAAACATATGTCCACAGTAACGACACTAATTATGTACTATTTTTACTTCCCCCCCAATACGATAGTATAAGGAGAAAGTATTGTTTTCACCAGCATTTTCGAATTTGAGTTTCTGGCGGATATATTCACTATCGTGCCCCCTCAATCAAAAAGAGTGGTTTTAGAATGATGTCTGTGCATGTATGTATGGGGATGTGCAGAAGCTTAGATATTAGTGTCCCCAGAATCGAAAAAAGGATGTTTTTGTGATGTCTTGTGATGATATTGTGATGGATGAGACCATTGCGCCTTCGACTAATATTAAAAATATTATGTCGTACCGAATACAATCTTAGCTCAGACATTTATCATTGTGCCGTCGAGTACTAATCAGATGTAGTACATCGCATTACCTGATGATCGAGCGTAATTTATTAGTATGCTTGACAAATTACTGAACGTAGTACATTATTTCCTTGACTGATGATCGAACCTATTACATTGGTACCATTGTACCCTCAATCGATGGCGAAAACCTTTATTTCCGCGCCTTAAATCGATGTTCCAATGTGCCTTCGACTAATAATCGAACGCAGTACATTGCACCCGTTACTAATCGAACGTTGGAGTGCTCCGCTTCCTCGGTCGGGTTTCTAGTTCCCCATTCCCCCTCGTAGCTGCACCTTGCCGTGGTGAGGGGGCTTAAGGGTCCGCAGGGCCCAACCAAGCAGCCTTCCCATCTGAGCGCTCCACCTCCTTGAATCATTAAAAATGAATTACATTATTAAATGTAAATTCTCTTAAAATTTCAGTGCATAAGAATTACAAGTTACTAGAGGATATGACAAGAGGGTCTTAGAAGACAAGAGCATTATAATAGAATTAATCTGATTATATCATCCAAACCAAAGTTATTTTGATATACGAGTGGATGTTTAACTTAAATAAACGATATAAAAAAAAATCAAACAAAAAAATCAAAAAATTAGACAACTAATTATGACGAACGGCTATAAATTATATTTCTTAAAAAATTAAAGTACTTAGTTCGACTCATGTATCACGTGCTCTACCGACCCAATCATAGCCCCGGTGTCTATATCCACTTGTCCCCCGTGCTTATTGGTCTATACCCTACTGAGCTATGATGTACGACTTAGGTGTCACGTGCTCTACCATCCCCAGTCACCACCCCGGTGTCTTTGTCCACTTGTCCCTCGTGCTTATTGGTCTATACCCTACTGAGCTACGATGTACGACTTAGGTGTCACGTGCTCTATCATCCCCAGTCACCACCCCGGTGTCTTTGTCCACTTGTCCCTCGTGCTTATTGGTCTATACCCTACTGAGCTACGATGTACGACTTAGGTGTCACGTGCTCTACCATCCCCAGTCACCACCCCGGTGTCTTTGTCCACTTGTCCCTCGTGCTTATTGGTCTATACCCTACTGAGCTACGATGTACGACTTAGGTGTCACGTGCTCTACCATCCCCAGTCACCACCCCGGTGTCTTTGTCCACTTGTCCCTCGTGCTTATTGGTCTATACCCTACTGAGCTACGATGTACGACTTAGGTGTCACGTGCTCTATCACCCCCAGTCACCACCCCGGTGTCTTTGTCCACTTGTCCCTCGTGCTTATTGGTCTATACCCTACTGAGCTACGATGTACGACTTAGGTGTCACGTGCTCTATCACCCCCAGTCACCACCCCGGTGTCTTTGTCCACTTGTCCCTCGTGCTTATTGGTCTATACCCTACTGAGCTACGATGTACGACTTAGGTGTCACGTGCTCTACCATCCCCAGTCACCACCCCGGTGTCTTTGTCCACTTGTCCCTCGTGCTTATTGGTCTATACCCTACTGAGCTACGATGTACGACTTAGGTGTCACGCGCTTACTTTTACATTTATTTTGGTTATGCCTTAAATTTATGTTGTGCTTTTGTAGCTTGTTCAGAAGATTTTAATTAAAATCAGTTTTTATACCTAAATGCAATGTGTGAAAATATTTTACATTCTCATTTTAATGTATGCTTTGTAGAAACAGATCATTTTAAATTAAAGTAATGTAAAAATATATATTATTACAGAAAGTTTTTATGGTATGACCATCAAATTGGGCGTGATACTCATTCCCATTATTTTATTTAATATTTATTTGGCATTATTCTCTTATTTTTTAAACATGGGCATGATATTGAGTTTATAAAATTTTCACTAATGTTTTCAGCAACTAATAATTCCTTTTTTCAGCATAAATATTTTTATTTTTCAGCTACTAATAGTTTCTATTCTAGTGTAAATATTTAATTTTTCAGCTACTAATACTATCATTTACAGATATTAATATATCTTTCAGCTATCACAAAATGGAGGAAAGAAGGTTAAGTTTGGTTTCATTACGGTTTATTTAAACTATCTTATGAATTGCATAGTGGTTGTTTTAAAGGGAAATATATATTACAAAGCTTACAATATTCTTTTTAGTTAATTACCTTAAAGGAAAGGAAGGATCATTTTCCTATCGATATTTTAATGTATCGTATGTATATATGAAGTATTTTATACTATATTGAATAGTTTTCGTTTTTGTATACACAAACAAAGTTAATATTAGTCTAAAGCATCCATGGTTGACAAGGTTTACTTTAATATTATTTAATTTAATTTTACACAGTAGCTCAAGACCCTAATGTTTATATGTTATGGATAGCTATTTAGTGTATAGGGAAATAATAGATATACAAATTCATATTCTGTCACATTTATTTACTGTATTTGGTAAAATTCACATGCATACCAAAGTAAAATTCTTTTTTATGGATTTATTCATGGATTAAATTGAATTCTATTAATTATTCATATTTAATCTTTATATTTGATTAGTTAACTTCATATCTTATACCTGAATATCACATTGTACATGGTAGATGAAAGGCCTAGGCGACAATATTGTTATAAAACATTTATAAAAATAAGTTATTTTTTATAATATGGTTGGCAAGCTGTTAAAACGAATTTAATGGTTTATTTTTTTTAGATTTAAAAATAATCTTAACACTTCTCCCCATAAGAAATAAATATCTATATATACTTGACAAATAGCTGAGTGCAAAAGATAGTAAAAGGGCAAAAGATTTTACCACTCAGCTAAGGAATTACTAATTTTTATCTACTAATATTTATAGCTACCCGGCGAACTTCGTAACGCCTGACAGTAAATACATGTTAACTTTAAGATTGGCCATGTTCTGAAGTCGAATACCATTACGGCTTCATTGTGAAAGGTTATATATTCTGGGTCGCGGCATAGTGAATAGTAATACTGAAACGATAAGACATATTAATAACATTCCCACAAAACAAACAAATCTGAGTGGATTAATTCACAATATTCAAATCCAACAAAACTAACTGTAATACGGCTTTTATAGGAAAGATATTCAACAGCTGATTATTAAAATAAAAGTTATATACATATATATATATATATAAACATTGTAATTATTTTTTATTTTGCCAACATATAAACACGTGACTTTTAATCAGACAGAAACTAAAAATATAAATAAATACATAATCCCCCAAAACCGTAAACTATTAACGTGGCTAATAAAGCTATTCATTTTGTACAGCACATATTTACTTTATAGTTTTACAATAATGAATGATTCAGATGGCATTGGATAGTAAAGCATATTGCTAATGGAAAGTAAACCAATCAGCTGTAGCTAAGAAATCAAATGTTTTCATTGTACACATTTTGTAAACAAACATACTCTCCATATGGTTAACATTAGAAATTTAAAACGCCATAAAATGGAAACTTATGGGGGTTTTCGAAAGTTTTTTTCACTAAAACCTTCCCGGACACATGTAGAGCAACTTCCTAAAATTTCATGGCGATCGGATGTATAGTTTGGCAACGCATGCAGGACATACAGACATACATACATACATACATTAAATTTTATATATAGAGATTAAGTATCCACTGTGTAGGGAATCGAAACAAGATTTAAAAAAACAAGATTAATAAAACAATTGTTCTAAGAGGTAAATGTGTTTTGACGGATAACCCTAATTGTTGTTCCCCTAAATTACCGGCCTTGAGGTATTTTTGGTACAATGTAAATGTGCTATTTAAATAAACTAAATTTTTTATAAAAAATAAACCAAATTAAAAAGATTATTTGGGTATACACTAGAGTATAGGCCTAATGATATGCTACAGCTACATGTACTGATCGTTGTCTCATGTCGCAGGCTCGGCCAGCACCAGCTCCCATCATGACTCAGCCCGTATACGGCCGTTACAACGTTTAGACTCACTCCAATCTTCCCTCAGCTTCTTCAATCTCGCTTGCAGTTTAAATTGTCTACTTAAACTTGTTGTATCTCCTTCAGAGGTGCCCCTTGTCGTTATAGATCGCAATACAATAAGTGTTGACAATAAGACATTCCTGTACGCTCTCGCTGTACTCGTAACAGTTTATACTGTAAGAGATATATTTTTAATATTTCTACGTACTTTCGGCTATCGGGCCTCGTGTCGCGGCCTAGGACCCGGGGCCCCAAGCTGAACATCGGCGCTTCCTGCAGCTTACCGACAATAAGCCGACAATAATAGGTGAACCGACCTTAGGATTAATAGATTTCTCTGTGTGCTTACGTATTACAATCCGAACTGTTCGAGTCAATTTTGTCGTTGACATAAGTGTTAGTGTTAGAATCCTGGGCCTCGAGCCTCAACCGCTCAACAGTCTGCGTGTAAAAAAGGAAAAGAAATAGTTTTAGGTGTGAAACGGTACATTCTAAACTGTTAGCTCTTGGTAGTCGGGTTTGCCTAATGAAAAGAGCCACCGAGATACCGTACTAAGTAGAGCCCACTGTATTTCATATCAAAATACCATATCTGCCCCCATCCAAGGCAAAGATTCAGTTTGAAATCCTCATATTAGAACCTATTTCGATTTACTCGAACCATATATATTAGTGATAAGTTAAAATATTTGTAAATATCTAGTTTTAACTGATTTCCTTTTTGGAGAATCGAGTTTAGGCCTAATAACTCGAATTTCCGAAAATTAAAGTTTGCTCGAGAACCAGACTGATATTGATATTAAATAACAGTTTATTTTTAATAATAGTCACCGTAATACGTATGTTATATATATTTTTGTGTAATTTACTACATCTCGACTGACTTTTATCAGATTGATTTATGATGTAAACCTTTAGTCGAGTACAGTTAGACTTCGTGAAATCCTTTCAGCGTTTATGACAAAAGCTGTATTGTTTATTTGTATTTTAAGAAGCTGAAATTTGATGTTCATTAATCGTTTATCGCAATATATGTAGTTAGTTTATGAAAGCTTTAAATGTTTCAATTGATTTTTCAGCATTAATAAATCTATTGTTAACTTTCAAAATACTGCAACGTGATCTTGTTGCGTCAAGTATTTATTATACAGTATTAACATAATTTTCTTCTATTTACTGTATGGTATTAGAGTAATTAATAATAGAATTAATTTTTAATACTAATGTATATAATATTTACTTTTAACATTTCCTAGAAGATAAATGGTGGCCTAGTGTTTATCTCCCAGGAACCAATAATATGTAATTTACCTAGGATGTCCCGATCTGTCTTTGTACAATCATAAATCTTACTCTTCCATTTTCTCACTAACTAATACTACTTTAGATTAGGTTTTGAATCCTCCAGGGTATTTGATCTCTTCCAATATCGAAATTGTCTCATTTTTACACAATTCCTAACTGTTCTATTACTGTCCTAGTGTTGTACTGAAACGGTTCTAAGCATACAAAAACATTATTTTTGTAAATGATATATAGAAAACAGAAATTCCCAAATTGTTACTGTTATGTGTATGACTTGGTGATGAACAAAATAGTTATCAGTAAAAAATATTACATTTGAATGATCCAAACAGCTTTAAATGTAGAGAACGTATTGAAATATTCTTGCTACTCGCACTCCGTTGTCAAGGCCTAAGGACAACGGTAGCAAGACAACACATGATGTCTTACGAGTCATCAAGTCATTTCACAGCCGTCAGTAATACGGTATTGCATTTATCGCAGTTGGCAATAACTTGTTTCGCTAGGGTGAAATATGGACAATATATTCAGTCGACAATAAAATATTAAATAATTACTGTTTTGAATAAATTGTCATTATTATTAATGCTGAAATATATTAAATTTCATTCGTGCAAGTTAATGTGTTGGTAACTTTATTTTCTCACCCCGCTTCTCTCCTTTCTCTTATCAAAACACAAAATAAACTTTAAATTCTTAACCGAACTTATTTACTTCCAGGGTCGAGCATAGGAGATATTTGGTTGTATATTATACTGATTTATTATACACTTTTTATCCCTGTAATTGCAAAAGGTCTTAAGTAACAAATTCGGATTTTGGTTCTGCTGTGTAAAGTGTGGCGTAGTTGGTCCCACATGCGCTAGCAAACAGTTTTATGAACTTAATGTCACTGTTTTCACTCTATTTTTACGTGAAATACAACCAACTATTTCAAATTCGTAAGATTTCAACAATGTTTTTTGTCTGTGCAAAATTTCTTCTGTCTAAATTTGTCATACTGTATGTCATTTTTCAAAGACAGTGACTTAATACGATTATAAATCTAAATCAGTAAATTAACTCTTATGGATTCGATTCTGGAGTTTCATAGAGCTTGTAGTTCCATATTGAACTGAAACTCATAAAATGTATACACGAAAAAATCATGAAAAGAGTTGGTATGGACTCTGAGTGTAGGATTAGAGTACACTTCATTAAGTTCATTCCTGAATTTAAGTTTATCATACATATTGACATGGATATGTCTTAGCTCTGGGGGGGTGTTTTAAGATGGAAAACATGTAACAGGTTTCCATAGAAACAACCAGGTCTATTGTATTGAATTTGTAATATAAAAGAATAAGAACAGATGTTTAGATGAATTGAAAACATTCCCTTTAGACATATCCATGATCTAACCTATTTCCCACAGGGAAGTAAATACAAACATTTTTTATACATATTTTTAGGTTTATACGTATTTCATTTTATATGACAAATCAATATTTTAATGGACTTATTTTACCTATGTGTATAAGTGTTTTTCAATTTTAAAAAACTTAACTTTCGTATAATGTGAAAAAGTTAAGGACAGATATCATTCTATACTCAAATACATTTTGCCCATAATAATAACCTCAATGGTCTTGTTATTGTACAATATTAGTCTTTTTGGGCAGTATACCATTTATATGACCTAATCTGTTTTTATATTTCGTCATCTTTTAATTTTGTATAAGAAGATTTACTTATGTTGTAATGGTGAACTAGCTCTGTATCTTACATTTTGTAGTGTAGTGATGTCCTCCTGTATTATGATTCTTGTATTATAAATTTAAAGTCTAATAGTTACCCAGTTTCCTAGTGTGTGCACCTATAAGTGCTTAGATGAAGAGGAATTTTAAATAGAAAGATAAATTATTGTTTAGAGAGGATTAAACTCTTCTGCGGACTTAATTTTCAATTAATACATATTGTACTTTAGGTTTGCTCGAGAACCAGACTGATATTGATATTAAATAACAGTTTATTTTTAATAATAGTCACCGTAATACGTATGTTATATATATTTTTGTGTAATTTACTACATCTCGACTGACTTTTATCAGATAGATTAAAAAAATTAACTAAAGTAATAAATCATTATAATACGGTAATAATAATAAAAATAATAAGTCATTATACGAGTATTTGACTTCCTGCGATTTGATTGTTATTTATAAATAGAATAATACATGACATATAATGAAAATTGTACACAGAGTGTGTGAACAGTGGTTTAGAAGAAGGTACAGTATTATTTGTGTAACAACCATGGAGGTTTTGTCTGAAATATGAACAACTCTGGAAAAAGTGGACCAGGCAGCCGAAGTTACCACCAAACCCCATACTCTCTTTTTCTTTGGTACATTGTATTGATAGCTTATTAATAAGATTGTTTCAAAATAAATAAACAAATAGAAGCAAAACCATCACATTTATTTCAATTGATGAATTATTACATGGAAATCTGAGCAACTAAAGCTTAAAATAACCCCGTCGCAGCAGATCTGCGTACTCAGCGAATTTCAAAATCAATAATATAATAATAATAATATATGACAAGTTTGGTCAAAATCGGTCGATAAACGTGAGAAATATTTGCCTATTCTCCATAAGATTAACATGGGAACGAGTGTGCAGGTTTGCTGCTGTGAGAAACACTGAGTAGGCATTAATACCGTCAAAAGTTTTTATTTTTAACATTTATACCAACTTTCATTAACATCTGTCCATAAAGGTGTTTGCCTATTCTCCATATGATTAACATGGGAAAAGAGTGTGCAGGTTTACTGCCATGATAAAGACATAAACTATGATTTAAAAATTTATTTCAAAAATATTGGTTGATATTGAAATATTAATTTTTATTTATCCTCCATAAGATTAACATTGGAGCCTCAAAATACAACGTACCGTGTTTAGATTTTTTCATATCTCGGTAACCGTTGGAGATAAAGAAAAACTTTAAGGTACTAAATTGTGTAGTTTTTTAAGCTGATTTCAATGGTGAATATATATATATATATATATATATATATATATATATATATATAAATTTTAACGACTATTGTTTTTGGTCTCTGGGCACCTAAAGAAGAAAAAATAACATGGTCCCGGGCTTAAGACTCGCCATGAGATCTACGGTAATAGCTCCTTCCCTATGGGAAATTCGCTAACAGGTGGTTATCAGAATCGTGTTTGAGAATGCACTAATCGTATTAACAATGCACACTAAACAGCACTTTTTAGCCGATACTCATGCTATGTTACGTTCAGAAAAAATATCGACGTCGGTTATAATTGATGAAAAAGTCAATTATAACGTGATTTTAATATCTCAAAGTACAATCTAATTTGACTTAGATTTACACAGTTTTCAAGCCACAGACATGAAGATTACATAGTTAAATTATTATTATTACTATGTTTTATTAAATAAAGTAATATTATATTCATATAGTATTTAGATGTCTTTGGGTTAGTGTTTTCTGTATGTTTTGCTTGCTTCGTTGGTTTGACTCAATGGTAAAGTTCAAACACTTTCTTTTTAATATGGTAGTAAAGGTTCCGTGTAACCTTCTGGCCAAGGTCTAATGTTAGAGTTTTCAGGTCGCACTTCTGCCTCTAACGTTACCTAACGACTACTTATGTAGCCGGGACCAACGGCTTAACGTGCCTTCCGAAGCACGGTGGCAGTCTGAGAAATTAAATTTCATGTGTCATGACCGGGAATTGAACCCGGGTTTTTTGGGTGGTAGGCCAGTACTCTACCCACTCAGCTATGACTGCCACAATAGTCCTCCATAGTCCACCATAGTCCATAGTCCAGTTTAATATGGTAACTCTAAAGGCGTGTAGGGTAGAGATTTATGGGAAAATCGTCACAAAAACTATAAGACTTGCCTATTTTCAATCTAAAGAAAAAATGACTGAATAGTAATGATAATTAAAAATGATAATAAATGATAATTTTACAGGTATATCCTAAGTTTCACCTCTCTAGCTAGTCGGTAATTATCTCTAGCTAGTCGCTAGCTATTGGGTAATTATTAGTGATGACTGAGTGAGACGCGCGCGCACACACGCACACAAAATCAAATATCCTATAATAATACAAAATAAGATATCAACCTTTTAGACATTTCAGATAGGAAAAGGAAAATTAAAATTTATACAATAGCTGATTATTATTATAAGAAACATAATTTGTATAAACAATGGCATTATTTATAATTTGATCAACAAATAAACATTTTATTTTTAATCATAAAACATCACAAAAATTCGTTCTGAGTAATATTATATCTATACAGTAATTAGATTGAACCATTGAGTGCTTACTATTTTATGCTTGCTTCTTTGGCTTGCTCAATGGTTCAAATAAAAACAGCTGCTGTTTATATCTTGAAAGGTAAGATACATATGTTGGAATCCAAACAAAATTATTTCCCCATAAGATTAACATGGGAACTTTGAAGGTGTATTGGGTAGAGATCTATGGGAAAATCATCACAAAAACTATCAGACTTTCCTACTTTAGGCCTAAAGAACCAGTATACCAAATTTCAGCCTGCTAGGTATTCGGGAAGTGGGAGAATTAGTGATGAGTGAGTGAGTGAGGGCTTTGAATTTTATATATTAAGAAGATTATTATAAAATAAGCTAATATTCTAACTTCGGTTTTTACATGTCTTAGCTCTGGTGGTGTTGGTGATTTGTAAGATGGAATACATGTAACAGGTTTCCATAGAAACTACCGGAGCTATTGTACTTAATTTTTAATATAAAGGAATAGGAGAAGCTGTTTAGATGAACTGAAACCATTCCCTTTAGACATATCCATGATCTAACCTATTACCCACAGTGAAGTAAATACAAACATTTTTGTTTTGTCTGTCGAACAGAGGCTCTACATCGAGGTTGAAAAATTTGCATCCCAGCCGGCCCTTCTAAAAAGATAAAAGGCCGGACAGAACATAATTAATTATGATTATTGGGAATGTATTATTTGGCTACAGTGAACAATGAATAGTTTTTTTGAATGAAACAATAATAATTACTCTATATTGGACCTTTTAATAGTGTTTTCAAATACGTACCGGTAATAAACTATTTTTTTCTAATTTCTTTCACCCTTTCCCTCCAACCCTGAAACAGAACCAATATGTGATGGTTTTGTTTCAGATGCTACTCGTAGCTCTCGTTGTGGCCCGACTGGCGTGGACGTCTGCAACGTACCCTCACTACTCTACCAGATCCCTCTCTTGGGCACCGCCCCCCCTCAACTACTACTACCCTCCTCGCTCAACAAGACCTTTCTACTACCCAGACTCGGACTACTACTACCCTCAGGAGCCTCCGAGCTACTACCCTATCTACCAGTCCGTAATGCCCAGTTACTACCTTGACCAACAAAGGCCATACTACTACAGTTATGACGATGTGAGTAATATAAACGATACCCAAAAAGCTTAAACATCTATATTTCACTAACTTAATTTTATGGAATCTGTGCAATGTATGAGTCGCACTAAATCTGTGGAGTAATAACTCTAACTAGTTGAATAACTGGTATGTATGCTAAAAATTCATCCCAATAGTTATGCATGGTATGTGAGTACATACCATGCATAAACTTTTGGGAAATATTTTTTAAACACTGTTAAATCTGGCTGATGTATCAGACTTATCAAATTAAACCACTAGTCGACGAAGTTGGTACCATGAATCAACGTGGGTGGTGAGGTAAGAGAAACGGCCAGGAAACGTACTCAGACTCTACAACACAAGACTTAAAGTGCAATTGCCCAAATTCTGACATAATTTTGTTTATGGTGCAGGTTTCAGAGCCAGTAGATGAACTACCAGAAGATATAGAGGTAGAAGAGGGTGGCGAGCGAGGGGATGATGCCCCTAATGATGCATACGGTCAGGAGATGTGGTACCAGGACCCTAGACTAAAGGACAGTAATGCTGACGTCAATGCTAGATTTCTGCAGAACCTCATTCTAGCACAGATGTACGATGCCAATAGGAGGTAAAATACATTTTGAGTTTCTATTGTATTACTTTCCTTTCAAAGCTAATTTCAGTTCTATAAATTAATTTGATTTCATCATATTGTGTTTGATATTGAAAGATAATGATGGACCAGTCATAAGAACGTATTATTTCTTCAGATTGTCCTGGATTTTTTGACCATCAATCCCAATTCCAAATACACAATTAATCATAGCAGTCAATCCCACCTTTCCAGGTTACCGACCATGAAAATAGATGATGAAAATAGTAACCGCTGGGTATACGGAGAGCCAGTAAAGGCGAGCAAGTCGAAGGCCATCTCGAAAGAGGACGAGGATGTGAGAGAGCTGAAGAATCTTGTGCGGGCAGACAAGACGTCCACATCGGGTGCGGAGAGGACGGAGATGTCTGACAAGAAGAGGAAGAATAGGAAAGAGGAGAACATCTTCGCTGCGCAAACCAAATCTAATGACTGGAGTGAATTTAGGTATTACGGGGACTCAGAATAATAAACAATAGAGACAAGTAATATTTTTCTCTATTTTCTTCTTATTAATTTTTTTGGAGAATTTAAGTCTTTAGATAGTACATAGTAAGTTCGTACCCCGTGGGCGAAATACGCCGCACTGAGGAAACTTCCTTTGATTTAATAATTATAATTTGTGACGATAAAACCTTTATACAAACCTAAATACCCCCGTCGCAGTAGACCTGCGTACTCAGCGAATTTCCAAATAAATAATGTAATAATAATATTATATGTCAAGTTTTATCAATATCTGTCGATAAATATATGAGTTAGTTATTTGCCTATTCTTCATAAGATTAAAATGGGAAAGAGTATGTAGGTTTGCCACTGTGAGGAACACTGAAAGTAGGCATTTATAGTATAAACATTTTTTTGACAATTTGTACAAATTTTTATCAACATCTGTTCATAAATAAAGGCGTTTTCCTACTCTCCACACACACATGGATTAACATGGGAAAGAGTATACAGGTTTGCTGCTGTGAGGAACGCTAAAAGTAGGCATTTCTACCATAAACAATTTTTAGTTTTAACATTTATACCAACTTTCATCAACATCTGTCCATAAATATAGGAGTTTACCCATTCCCTGTATGATTAACATGGGAAAAGAGTATGCAGGTTAGCTACCATGATAAATACATAAACTATGATTTTTTATTTTAAATGGATGGATCTCAACCTCATGAAGCTAAATATCAAGTTTTATCCAAAAATATTGATTGATAAGTGAAGTATTAATTTTTTCTTATCTTTCATAAGATAACATTGGAAATACAACGTACTGTGTTAAAATTTTTTAATATCTCGGTAACCGTTGGAAATTGAGAAAGACTTTAAGGAAGTAAATTGTGTAGCTTTGCTGATTGAAATGGTGAAAGGTAAAATCCTAAAAAATTTTAAATTACCTATGAAAGATGCAAAAACCCCAATTTTTGAGTACAAAACCCCCCAAACTACCCGTTCCCATATGTCTGGTTTTACGATCTCGTCCGAGCAAATGTAGGAATACACGTCTCTACCAAATTTTGTCGCGATCGGACCATTTTTACGAGATTTATCGTGTTCACACACACACACACACACACACACACACACACACACACACACACACACACACACACACACACACACACATATATATATATATATATATATATATATATATACATAAAGACGAAAAATAACATGGTCCCGGGCTTAAGTTTTACCATGAGACCTACGTTAATAGCTTCTTCCCTATGGGAAATTCGCAAAAAAATTTCAAAGTATGTTTATAAATAAGGAATTCATTACGATTTACCTATTCCGCAAAATAATAATACGGGGATAAATAAGTAGATTTGTTGTCAGGGAAAAAGTCAAAGAAAATAAAGAATAGAAAAGAAAGAAATCAATTGGGATAATTACTTGGGTGAATGTTTTGTACAACACCCCTCTAATCTTCCTTTGATACACTGATCAGTCTGGGGTTTGAACTAATAAATGTACATTTACATGTGTGTTGCAACTTTTAATCCTTTGAAGAGAAATTTCATGTTGCATGTTTTTCATGAGGAATCTGGGGACCCTAATCTGGGGACCTCTTCTTCATGAGCGATCTGGGGACCTAGGACATATCCAGAAAACTATTGCACCAGCTTCAATTTTCAAAATAAAATTGATAAAAATGTTACTGAATGTTACTGATGTTACTGAAAGATTTAAGCTTTTGTAAAAGAATATAGTTTTTCATGATATAAATGTATTATCACATATAAAATGAGTAACATGTGATGAGTATACTAAAAACCTTCAGGAACGAAGAAATTGTGATGATTGATTCAATGAAGACATTCAATAATTTTGATCAACTATTATGTTCATGAGCAACGGCCACGAAGGCCTAGTACTGTACTACTTATTCTGCCCACTATATTTTGTTCATGAGCAATGGCCACGTAGGCCTAGTACTACTCATTATGACCACTATATTTTGTTCATGAGCAATGGCCACGTAGGCCTAGTACTACTCATTCTGACCTCTATATTTTGTTCATGAGCAACGGCCACGTAGGCCTAGTACTACTCATTCTGACCACTATATTTTGTTCATGAGCAACGGCCACGTAGCCCTAGTACTACTCATTCTGCCCACTATATTTTACCACCTAATACTCACTGCTTTGCTTAATTTGTTATATTTTACATCGTTCGCCGAGGAATTTGTTCGTATTAATACAAAAAAGCTAAGCTTGTTTTGTCGAGTCTAAAAGTTGCAACTAACAAAATATTTTTTCGGTATTCCTAAAACTGAAAATTAGTTTTAAGTAGTTTTAAGGTTTTCCTACTTTTTAACCATTTTTTCATGAACATACCTAAGACGCTAATACTATTTTCAGATCAGGTAAATACAAGAGAGGCAATAACGAAATTAACTTCTCAAGCCGCAAGACGAAGACGACGACGACGGCGACGCCAGACGTGACATCGGCGCCCATTCGAGGTCAGAAGGAAGTGGTCCTGCCTCGACCAGCGAGTCCCGCGCGCGCCCCGGACTTCCACAAGTTCGTCAACGTGAGGAGGGTCCGGGTCCACGAGCCCTCAGTCTATGATACCATAAAAAAACTGTTACATATGGAGGAAAATCTAGATGAGGTAGGAAATAAGAATATATAACAAATACCCCCGTCGCAGCAGACCTGCGTACTCAGCGAATTTCCAAATCAATAACATAATAATAATAAGAAGAAGATTAATAATAATAATAATAATAATAATATATGAGAAGTTTTATCATTATCTGTCAATAAAAAGATGAGAGTTATTTGGCTATTCTCTATAAGGTTAACATGGGAAAGAGTATGCAGGTTTGCTGCTGTGAGAAATGCTGAAAGTAGGTGTTTCTAGCGCAAACAATTGATATTTTGACCATTTATACCAAGTTTCTTCAACATCTGTCCATAAATAAAGGAGATTACCTAATCTCTATATGATTAACATAGGAAAAGAGTATGCAGGTTTACTGCCATGATAAACACATAAACTATAATTTTTATGCATAAATGGTTGGATCTCAACCACATGAAGCTAAATATCAAGTTTTATCCAAAAATAATAGTTAAAAAGTAAAATATTAATTTTGCCTTAGCCTCCATAAGATTAACATTGGTTCCCGAAATGCAACGTACTGTGTTTAGATTTTAGCGAATTTCCCATAGGGAAGAAGCTATTACCGTAGGTCTATGGTAAGACTTAAGCCCGGGACCATGTTATTTTTTCGTCTTTAGGTGCCCAGAGTCCAAAAAAATAGATAAAAATATATATATAATAATAAATAAATGTATATATATGTATATATATGTATATATATGTTATATATGTATATATGTGTCTGTGGAACGATAACTGTATGGGATGGTGAGACGAGTTGGGTAGAGTTGTGTATTTTACAAATGCTAGTTCGAAAGGTCAATGGGAAGGGGGGGGGGGGGGGGGTTGTATGTTTTTAATTTTAATTTTATTAGATTAAAAAATGTAAAATTTTTTTATTTTTTTTATATGAAAAAATATAAAAAGTATTTTAGATTTGTATTATTGTAAAAAATTTAAAATTTTTTTAGATATCTTAAAAATGAGATCTAAAAATATTTTATAGTTTGGTTTTATTTTTATGGTGACATATTTATTGTAATGATTTTTGTAAAAAATCAAATATATAATGTATCTATATTTTAATATCGTTCCTCATAGCAAACCTATTTATTTCCCATGTTAATGTTATGGAGATAGGCATAATACTATATTTATATAGGATAAAATATAAACTTATATACATTATTATATATGAATATGTTTAAATGGAAACACCAGATATATAGTAAAACCCTCAGATAATCTTTTTTGTTAATGACGAGATTAGAACTAAATATATTTTTGATGACGGAGAGAAATAATACTATTTTTGACATGAAACGCATACATTATTATTATTATGTTAATGATTTGGAAATTCGCTGAGTACGCAGGTCTGCTGCGACGGGGGTATTTTAATATCTTGTTAACCGTTGCAGATAGAGAAAAACTTTAAGGAACTAAATTGAGTAGTTTTTGGCTGATTCTAATGGTGAAAGATAAAATTAGAAAACACACACACACATGGGACACAAACGCCACACACACACACACACACACACACACACACACACACACACACACACACCAACACGAACTCGCACACAAATGTAGGAATACACGTCTCTACCAAACTCGATCGGACCATACGAGTTATTACACAGACACACAAATATACACATATATACTATATAATATATATATAATATATATATATATATAAATTTTAATGACTATTGTTTTAGGTCCCTATGCACCTAAAGACGAAAAAATAACATGGTCCCGGGCTTAAGTCTTACCATGAGACCTACGGTAATTCCTTCTTCCCTATGGGAAATTCGCTAAAATTAGAGTTTGGTCTGTACATCGCTCAGAGTTATAAAATTTTTCAAGTTACTTTTACGTTTCATGCGTTAGAGAAGCTGAAATAAGTCTTATCTCTATTTTTTTCGTCCAAAACACATAAAGAAAGAAAAAAAACATAAAAAATTAGAATGAAAAAGCCGCACCGAAAGAAAAAAAAACAAAAAAAACTTTATTTTTTTATTTTTTTTGTATTTGTTTTATAAATTTTTAAGTATTGTTTTAATATGAAAAGAAAAAATACAGCTTCTAATTTACAAAATTAATTTTCTTCATAAATTATAAAAATTGCATATTATAAAATTTTTCAAGTTCTATTCAAACTATAATTAAATAAGTATATTTTTTTAATGCAATGAATGATAACAATGATATTTCAGCTTTTACATTGTAGAATTTTTTAAGCATTTAAATTGTAAAAAAGAAAATTATGCTTTTTAAATGTTAATATTAGTCGCATTCTTTCAATTATAATGAACATCTACTGGCAAATTCATTTTTTTGTAGTTTAAAGATTTAATTGAAAGAAAAACAAACAGCTGTCGAATCAATATATTAGTCAGTTTATATTGGTCATTGATTTTAAACCCATTTCGAAATTATACTATAATAAAAAGTAATTTTAACGAACAACTAATTATAATAATGATATAAATGTTCTAATCAAACATTAATTTAATTCTAAGGTAATGCTAAATAATAAAGCTGGGTATTGATTTATTTTCTTTGTTCTGATATGTTCAGAATTTCAGGTTTACATTTTGGTATGATAAGCTTTCTTCTTTTAACTATATCCTACAACCTGTACAAAGGACGGCCTTGCTGCTAGTAATACAATATTACTCGTTAAATATTATTTTCTAATAAGCAGTCAGTACAAACTCTTTAAGTGATATTTTTTAATTGATATCGTGAAAATGTTAAGAGTGGTAATAATGTTTTTTGAATGTTTGTACTGGTGGATCAGTATTTTTGTTAAACCTTTAACTTTCGATATGTACATGTTTCAAATAAAGCACCGATACCTAAATATCCCCTTAAAATTCCATTTTTTTGTTCATTAAAAACCTTAATGAACTTAAAACTTTAACTTAATCTAATTCGGAAAAACAACTGGACCCCCACTTTTCAATTCAACGTTTTCTAAAAAATAATTAGAAAAAGTGGACTAATATTACAATTGATAAATTAGATATAAATACTGTAGATTAGATATTAATATTAAATTAGATATTTTATTTCTATCTAATAACTCGAAAAAGTTTGTTTTGAAAATATTTGCCCATTTCCAAACTTCCAACACCTCTCTACAATGTTTCGTAGGTGAAATGTAATAATAACAAGGTAATAGTAACATATTTTAGCGTATTTTGAAGAAACTAATACTTTTTCTTAAATAAGTATAGTTCGAGAAAGTATAAATTCATTTTCGTAATCATGTTTATACCTACTTCTCAATAATATGAGCTATATTGTGTTGTTGAGAATGGGTGTTACAATAAATAAAGTTTTGGGGTTTAGGTTCTAGTAAAATATGTGACTCATGTTTTTTTCTATTTTTAACAATCAATTTGCCGCAGTTGCATTTCCAGTCTCCCACACGCAAGCTGCGGAGGTGGATCTTATATTGATCGTGGGGAGGGGAGTTGGGCCATTCATGTTTGCTGACGTCAACCCTGGGTCGTTGCCAACTAACAATCTCATTCATGACGTAACCAAACCTAAATATAACGAACGAACCTAGATTAAAACCCCCCGCTATGGGGTAATGTAGCGTTCTAGGTGAAAGCAGTTAATGTTTAAATAGTAGTGAAAACCTATTGTATATAAAAATAGAGTTGACATGACTATTGAAAGTATATTACTTAGATGCACCTTTTGTATAGGTAGTAATAATATTAACATTAAATGTAAAACGTATCGTACTGTGTTTACTTTATAGGATCAATCCAGAAAGTTTGGTTGTAAATTTAATAAAATAGAATTAAGTGGATTTAGACTCATTCGCAATTTTCTTTTAGAAATAACCCAATGAATGAATAATCAAATAAAAATCAAACACATTATCTTATTCATGTTAAATACATTAGAGAGTTCTCAAAATAGGGTGACTTTTGCAGTCCTCATCAGAAAGCCACTTGAAGAAGAGGTCCTACATACCAAGCGAGGAGTCCTTGGTTGCCCAGCTAGGTGGATTGAAGAAGATGGCCTAAAATGTTAACAACGTTGAAGAGTCATCAACTGAAGAAACCGCCCAACGAATCACCGACGTACATTAAACCATTTACTCACTTTCACCTCATTCAGAGACAATACAAGTATTTACAGGTCATGGCAATATTCGACTGCAGTTTTAGTTGGATCCAAAAGTCAAACGTAATTGAAACATGATTTACACTTTTACCTTCGAAGTTTTAAACTGAGTATTTATAGAGTGTAAGCGTAAATGTAACAAACAAGCAATCAAGAGTAACAAACTAATTGGTTTGGCTAAGAGTTATTGAAATACATTAATTACAGAATCGGCTGTGTAATTCTAGACTTTGAAGACATAAACTTAATTTCCTATTTTACAGTAGAAAGATGCTCTTCCTTGCCTTGTTCCGTTCGTTTGTGCGTGTGAACACGCGTGTATGTGTGCGTGCGTGTGTATGTAACAAAGTTCCAGAAATCTAGAACTTCACTCAATTCACTAATTATTGTTAGTTCCACATTCAAGCAGTCTTGTGATATTTTACTGAGAAGGTTTGCTGTTTTTACAATAATATGTGTATTGTCCTATAGGTGATATTTAAAGCTAATTAACCGGTTATTATGACATATTGAACTTTATCTTATGAACGCTTTTACACACATTTTCTTGAATAAAAATTTGTTTTATAACTTCTTGATTAGCATTATACGTGTTGGTTTTACTATAGGATAAAGTAAATACTCACGTCTTCCAACACTACTTAGAGTTATTTTAAATTACACACTTATATTTACACTTATATTTTAATTATATACAACGGTAAATATATACAACATTATAAATTGGCGATTGATTTCGTCCAGTTACACCGAACATCATCAGGCCCAAATGGAGACTGAGTATTTACCGTTGTATATAATTACAATATAAGTGTAAATATATTAAGTAGTGTTGGAAGACGTGAGTTTTTACTTTATCCTAAATTTGTTTTAAACATTAATTTAAATTAAAATCCATTGAATTAAAAATTAAACTAAAAGCCAACTTAAAAAATTAGATCAAACTAATTTCTGTTAAACTTGTGGGATTTAGTTATTGAGATGTATAAGCTACAAATATATTCAAATATATTTATATATATACATACCTCTTTAAACATTTACAGCTAATTTGTGCAAGTACAGTAATATTTCTGTAGCTACGATGCCATACGTTCTCTTATAGCCTATCATTATTTTCATTCATTTACAAATACTGTTGTCGAGTTATTCTTGATATATAACAGTTCGAAATAGATTTATTTTCTAATAAAACGTAGTTTTGTATATTAAACAAACAGTGCGCTTCCAAATGAAAAAATACAAATTACAAAAATATGAATGTGATTTCCATTTTGGATTATTAGTTGCACTACAGCTCTAACTTCGGTCAATTCTTGTTGGTATAAAATGTATAATATGATCAATGTAAATAAGTTTGTTTACCTTTTCCCTTGATTCGTCAAATGTCTTTGTGAGTCCGCTTGATATGGTTTAATGTTCAAGAGTGCCGTAGAAAATTATTACTATCCAAATCTACTTAAATAGATTAAGGTTTTACAGGTGTAAAAATTTCGCCCTGGTAGTGCCAGGATGTTAAAACTATAATTCTAATTTCATGTGGATTAGAATTAATTATCGTCAACCGGATTTAATAGTTAGAAGAAAGCATAAAGGTATTAATCAGCGTTAATGTATTGAATGTACTCATACCTTATTGTTAAGTAGATTTGGATCAGCCTCAGCCTCAGACTAGACTACTCGTACAGTAGCCTAGGCCTAGGCCTAGGCCACTAGTGGGCGGTACTTCGGCGAACGGTCCACCCACTTAGGAGAGAGAACACTCTGATGACAATTACCGGTAACCCAAAGTATGAGACTTAGCACCTCACTTAATGTTTTAAACTCCATAACAACCTCGTTTCCGAGGGGAACCACCTACTGTTTATTCAGAATACTATTCTAAATATATACATTTATTTTCTTCTTTTTATATGGAGTAAATAATTGCATCTCCTCTAGATGTTTAACTCATTGTAGTTGGAATAATATTTCTTTGTAATTAATTGTAATATTATAAGTTGAATATGAATGATAAAGTAATTTGTTAATCTTAAAATCTGAGAGTTCTAAATGCGAAATCAAAAATGTCTTTATTAAAATTGAATATTTCAAATTATTTTGTAAGTAGACCAATCCAGTTGGGGCGGAATGAGGGCTCCGCCATGGGTCGATGCAATGTTAGTTTAATAATATTAAAAGCATATGATAGCTCAAGTTACTAGCTACTAAATATACGAATGGGCTATCATTTGTTTACTTGAATAAAACTCTCTGGGTTGTATATAAATTCATTACTACTATATAGCTGACTTTTGACTGATAGAGGAGTCCGTTGTTTCCTAACATGTTTGGCCTACTGCACTTTAACACGAAACGTTTATCATGAGATATTAACAAAATCTAAACCACTAGACATGAAAACTTATGGATGTCAGTTTATTACATTAAAATAAAGTGATTGTAAAAATATGAGACGGCCGCGTTCTCTGACAGTCAGTGGTCTGAATTAAGACTGGTAGATTTCCTATTGTCTACTACCTTGCTTTGCGTTTCTAAACTGGAACGGTAATTTCAGTATGTTCTAAAGCTATGGCCTATTTCTTGCTCAACTTGCACCTCTTTTGTTCGCTTCACAAGCCCTCTGTTACGATTTTCTAATGTTTACCCTAGTCTTTCGTGGCTTGGAATTACAGCAGACAAAATATAGACTAAGCACATTCCTGCATGTCCATTTGTGTATTCGATACTTCGGTTGTTTTTTAACATCTACAATTAAATATAGTTTTTTACAGATTATTCTATAAATAATTTAGTTTTCAACCTTAGTATATGGTTAAAATATTAATTTAATTACTAGTATACGATCACTATAGTCATAATGTTTTAGTTATTATTATTATACATTTCTTCTCAAAGTAAGAGAAATAATAGTTTAGATAGAAAAGATAAAAACTTGAGATAAACTATATTTTAACTACCGCTCGCTCCGCACTATCGTAATTATTTTTCTAGACTCCTTACGTAGAGCAGACCGGGCGCTTTGGACTAGACATTACATACCTATCTGAACATATCCTGTGCTTATATATAAATATATCGATGTTACTTTTTATATAAAGTTGTTGTATATAATATTTAAGTATTATATTTTGATAATTACAAATATAAATTTGTAAAAAATAATGTGTTGAACCCAAGTTGTATCGTTGTATTAATTTCGTTAATAAACGAACATACAAAAATTAATATTTTATTTCAATCCATACAACAGTTTCCTCCATACTTCAATCCATACTTGTATCCAGTTTCTTCTACCTGTAAACATTGATTTATACAATAATACAATGTTTGTCATATGGTTGTAAAACATATGATTAAATGTTGTTTTTTTAGTGTTATTATATTTTTTTAAATTTAACGAAATAAAATGAAGATTTACTCATTTGGTTAAAAGTAATTTATGTTAATTAAACATGACACAGTCTAGAATCAAATAAAAGTGTTGTAGTGTTATATTTAATAACTGAAACATTTCTCGTATTTGCTTCCCACACAGCACACAAAGTTTCAGTTACATATCAGAAACATTGCAACGTTGCAAAGACATAACATAACTAAAAAGTAACACATATACATAACTGAAACATAACACTGCAATGTTTTTGAAATATTACAAAAACATAACATTGTTACGTAACTGAAACATATCACTGCAATGTTTTTGAAATATTACAAAAACATAACACTGTTACATAACTGAAACATGACACTGCGATGTTTTTGAAATATTACAAAAAACAAACACTGTTACACAACTGAAACATAACCTTGCAATGTTTTTGAAATATTACAAAAAACAAACACTGTTAAATAACTGATACATAACACTGCAATGTTTTTGAAATATATTACAAAAAAAACACTGTTACATAACTGAAACATTGCAGTGCAAGGTATATGAAAAACTTTAATAAAATTTAAATCTGAAATATGACAATGTGTTTTGAAACATCCCAAAAACCAAAAACACTGTTACAACATTAAGGCGATTATTATGCGTCAAAATCAAAATTAATATGTTTATTGTTACATATCTGAAAAATATAAGGGAAGAATTTAAGGATAAAAATTTCAAAAAAGAAGTGAATAAAATATTAAAAAGCAATAAAAACATGCAAATTCTATTATTTGTGACCAACACGTAGTAGTGTGTTGCATTATACTGTATATATACAACAAAACTTTGCAGTACCAAACTACTGAAACCGAATCAGTTAACAAATAAATTTTTTATAAATAAAAATATATTGGTCAATTTTCAAACGATATAAATTTTGACAATAATTTTTTAAGTAAAGATTTTAATTATATCTCAGTTTTTGACTTGTTTTCCATTAAATATGTGATATAAATATCAAAATAAGGAAGAAACGACTGTTACTTTAAAATTTGGACCTAATTTATTTTGACATAGATATGTCTAAGCTCTGGGGCGGGCAATTCGTTGGCAATTTTGTAAGACGCGAAAAGTGTAACGGAATTGGTGTTGATTATACATTCCCTATAGACACATACTTAATCGAATCTATATTTCCCAAATGGAAGTATATACAATAAGGCAAGTTACTCCCAGATAGCAAGAATGTTTGATTCAAGCCTTGAATTTCCTTTATCTTTATTTGATTTTAAGCTTGATGTATTTTATTCCAGTGCCTAAATGAAAATGTGTTCAAAAATGTAAAGTTCGAATCGAACTTAATCAAACATCGTTTCCTCAGCCAATCACAAGTAGAGATTTTGGTCACCTGATCAATTCCCCCAATATTTTGCGCGATTTGCAGAGCAAACAGAAGCAGACAAAAATGTCAAACGTTTTGTTTTGCTAGCGCCGCCATATTAATTGTCCTAGCCCAAATATTTAGGATTTAGATAATCATTTTTAAAATCATTTATGATTCCCAGCCGAATTCATTTAGAAAAAAATCATTAGATTCGTTAGTTAATAGTGTTGCTTACACTGCGCCGACCTCGACAGTGGACAGACAGTTGAACTAGCCATCTTCAGACCGGTCAGCTTGTGTTGCGGTTATGTTATTCATCGTGCGTTTCTTAATCACAAGGTAAGTGTTAATTTGATTTTTCTTGAATAAGATTACAATATTAAATGACATTGATTAGGACAGGAAGTATTTAAGTTGAAAGAAATAACACTAGGCTATTCATTTTATTCATATTTCAAACACATCTGGAGTTCTAACCAAATAAAATTCAGATTTTAGGTAGGGCTAGGTTACTTAAAATGGTTAAAATGATCTCCATATCACATTAGTGTAAAGATTTGAGTTTGTACCTTATTCATTGACATTATCCCTTCTTACAATTAAATCTGGAAACAAATGTGTAGAAAATACTGCAATGATCAATAGATCAATGCATAGGTTTGAAGGAAGTTTACACTTATGTGCTACACATAAAAATATAAATTCATGTTAATTAATTCATTCATATAAATTCATTGGAAGATGAATAGGTCTTAGCTCCAGAACTAAGACAGATGCATGTCAAAAAATAATAAGTAATAGGGCCTAGGCTAGTTATTAATAAACTCAAATACTCTAAATATGGAGTAGACCTTGGTTTCATAATAGGTGTAGGCCTAGGTAATGTGCAACTTATTCAGTACAAAGTACAAAGATTTATACCTATGCCTACTGTCGATAATGTCTCAAAAGTGACCAACAATTTGAATAGATAGTTGGACTTGCAACATATAATACAGTTTTAGAAATGAACTATGTCATTTAGATTTTTTCACAGCCTATTATTATTTTTAAATTTCAAAACATGTTTGCTTTAAACTAGGCCTATGTAACATTTGTGGATTGTGGATACACATTTATCGATAGCCTATCGTATGAAAATACCTAATGGCCCAATAAAATTAGTACTGTCGTGACCACATCCATACATTGCATTGTATTTTCCTTCCTTCGTCAGCACTCAGCGGAGTTATGTCAGGTTGGTTCTTGATAATTTACATATAATCATAGTATAATAACATCAATAACCAGCCTTAACTCTGCAGATATAACTTAGCTCTGCAGACATCCCGGCGGGTAGCTCTGGCCTAGTAAGTCAAATGTTGCTGGATCGAAACCAGCAGCCGGCGACTCCTGTCAGATCATGAGCGATCATGTCTGGTCAGCCCGTATGATAATGCCACTATGGTACCTTGCTGTATTTAGTTCACCGTGCAGGCCCTATAGTGATTTGCAGTTGAGGTTAAAAAGAGAGTGCAGAATGACGGAATATACATCGTCGATGTACAGGTTTTCAAACTACCTATAAATCTTTAAATCTTAAAAATCTTTGAATCTTTACCTAATTCAATATAGATGATTGGCTCATCTTAATATCCACAAATAAAATTTAGTTAATTTGGGCCTACTTATCTGATGAATTTTCAAGAAGTTTCTCCAATGTAACTTAATTTGACAAATTTTTAATGCTTGAAGTTCCATTTTTGACAAATTATACATTAGGTATATAATTTGATTTTGTATACAACATAATAACAGTAAAACATTAAAAAATAATTCTTATTTTTGTGTATTTCTATGCCAGAGGCATTTTTTAACATTTTGATGGGAACAGTCCAAACCCCGGGTTTGTACCTACCTAACATAGACCTGTTGTTAGGAAGCATCAATAGCCCAATGAGAAATGGTGATCCTTGCGGGATTCGATCCGGCGACTTTCAGTTTTAAAGGCGGGTATTATAACCACTACACCACAAGGCCGATTAGTCAAATGTTTTAGTATTTATGCTTGTTTTCGCAATTCAGAAAAATGGAATGAATTGATATTATAGTATGATTAAGACAAAATAACATTAAGTTAAGTATAACCATTACATTTTTCTATTTGTTTTTTCAGTTACTGCTCAGAAGTCCTACAGATCACTAGGGGCTACTAAGACCATCAAATCGTTACAGAATTTCAAAACAACTGACAAAAGGTAAAGAATACCTTATTAATAGCAATAGGATAGCGTATAATTTTGAATAAAAAATGTCTCTTAAGGGCTTATGACAATAATTACAAGGTTTAATAAATTAGGAGTTGTTAGGCCTACCTAAACCTGAAATTGCACTGGAAATCAGACTTGGCGTTCAGAGCATGTGCAGCAATACCATTTTAAATGAATTTCACGTTACATTTTCAAGTTTTGAAAATACAAACTGAATTAAAATAAAGACAGGCTAAATGGTATTGTTGCACTTAGTAATTTTGTATGAAAATTGGTACTCTTGAAATATCTTATCTTTGACAAGCCAATAGGTTGGAAAAAATGGATGTAAATTCATATAAATAAAAAAAATTCCAGTTAAAATTAAGTAGATTGGAATTCTCTCGCTTTGTTTAAAATTTAACTCTCAAATCAATTATTAGCTATATAGAGATATAAAATAAATATGGTTCCACATTGAATTTGGCTTATACATTTAAGTAAAAGCTTGGATGTATGAAAATCTGAAGCTCAGTATGTAACTAAGATAATTTTAAATGTCGAAATACTACTTCACAAAAAATTATATGTATATACAGGCAGTGGCAAAATAACTGACGGTTTTTAATTGGCAATAACTTGTTTTAATGTTTTTTTAACATTTTAAAACTCTTTTTACTAATTATGTTTAGCAGTAGTTTATGAAAAGCACACCATAAAGCACATATTTAACGTAATTGCAAAAAAGAAACACAACAATGGGAGCCTATTTTACGATTACTTCATTCAAGTGATCTTCATTCCTGGCCATTATCTTCCAGTCTCTCATTTAAATTATCAAACACTTTGCCCAACATTATGTGGCTGATTGAAGGATCAGTGGCTGCGATAAAAGACCCCCAGGCTTTCCCGCAAGATTGTGCATCGTTCGGGCCCAATAATACATTTAAAATCATTTTCTTACTGAGCATAGTGCGGCAGTTTAAGTGGGGGGGGGATTCTAAACAAAGGCTTTATTCTGAACATTCTGCTGCTGACTTACGTTTTACTATTGCAGACATCAATTGATAGCATTTTGTTTCTTCGTCTATACTAGCACATTCACACAAGCTGCGAGGACCACTGATACAACTCGCCTTACAATGTGGAAGTTGCAATGTACCAGCTTATCTATTGTTACTACTACCTGTAATAGCGTTCGGCCCTAGCTCAACCATTTCAAACTCAAAGTACAATGATCAGACATTAGCAATAGGGTGCAGTGAAGCATATTTTATAATTATAAAGGGAGATAAATTATTCATTGTCAAGGTGCACCAACGCCAGGATAAATACTTGGTAGACTAACTATACCCATTATAAAAAATAAAATACTGTTAAACAAGATATGTTAATTTTTTGAAACAATCTGATCAGCCAATAAAGTTGGTAATATATTAAAAGAAGGACATTAGTACTTCTTTTAAAACCTCGCTTCTTTCTTTAGTTTAAACCCACCATCAGGCGCATTGATTTTCAAACACCAAAGCGGACTCACGGAAGTTACCTCTGGGAGTAAATAAATTACTGCACCTGAAGATAAAAGTCATTTCACTTTTAAAATATCACCCTTCCCATATACATAGTAAATCAAGCATCATGAAATATATTACCTACTAAATACTTTTTAGTAAATAACTATATATTATATTTTCTAATCTAGGTAAAAGTTATTTGCAATTCTTTATTTCATTGATTTAATAAACTTGGTGTAGAATAATATTTGTTTATTATATTATCAAGCTCGTTAATCACAATCATACTTGTAGCCTTCTTCGTTGCAGTTAAAGAAAAATTTTCTTCATGTAGCTTAAAACATGTTTTAGGGTTTTATAAAAACATTTTCCTGAGGATGGCCCCAGCACTCCCGGTTTACTAGGTGGTTTTCCAAACCCCAGATATGCACCCTCACTCCCAAACAATTATGCCACTATTTACGGTCCTGGTGAAGATTTTATGCAAAACAATGGCTCTGAGAAATCCTAGTAACCTTCCTATCCTAGTATCCTTGATGAAATTTTTTTAATATATATAGTTGATCCAACCTGTTTCTAATTTTTTTACAGGAAAGAAAGGCAGAAATCAACGCTGATCACGCCCCAGGATCCGTAAAATACCAGGAGCTTCTATGTGGAGGTGGAAGAGTACTCTTCAAGAGAGCATATAGCTTAATAATTCAAATATCTTAAAATTGTTTGGCCTTTGGAATAATAAATCCTTTTATAAATTTATTATATGTTTGATTTTACTCTATTGATATCTGATTTCCTTAAATTACATCACATATACAATTCTAATTTAATTTTTCTACACAGTATAACAAAGTGACAGAACATTCCAGAATTATCATCATGTGATATGTTGTATAGGTCATATTTTACCAAGGTCCTGGGAGATATAAATGCTCTAGACTAAAACCATAACACTAGAATAGCAATTTTTTAATTGTTTTCATTATTCAAAAACCTCAGAAACATAACTTGTATTGTTTTCAATATAACATAGTAATGTTTTTGAAATATCTTTGAGGCTAATTTGTTCTGGATGGGAGTAAACTGTCACTGTTCAGAAACCTTTCAGAAACATAACATTAGTAACATTTCATGGTAGTGTTTATGAAATGTTTTGGGGACCATTTTGTTATGTGTGAGAAATATGTCTTATATACAGGGTGTTCATTAAAGTTGGGGACAAACTTCAAGGGTTGATAGTACTCATCAAAATAAACAAAAATTTCCTATAAATATATGTCGAAAAATCCTTCGTTTAGCCGCTAGTCGCCATTTTGTATTTTATACAAACAACTTTATATATAAAGAACTATTTAAGATTCAGAAACCAAACTTTGCACACATATTTATTGACTAAGGAGAAAAATATTCTCAAAGTATCATTAGGTTTTCTTTTATATTTTCAAAATGGCGGTCCATTTTGAAAATACATCTAATACCACATATCTATTATATTTATTATATATTTATTACATCATATCACATATTTATTATATGACTCTTTTCATATAAATATGTTTGTACATGTGTGCAAAGTTTGGTTTCTGTATCTTATATAGTTCTTTATATATATAGTTGCTTGTATAAAATACAAAATGGCGGCTAGCTATTAAACGAACGATTTTTCGACATATGTTTATAGGAAATTTTTTGTTTATTTTGATGAGTACTATCTATCACCCCTCGAAGTTTGTCCCCAACTTTAGTGAACACCCTGTATAGTTCTATTACGTAGCTGAAACATAACAGTGTAACTTTTCAGAAACATAACAGTGTAACCTTTCTTAAACATAACAGTGTAACATTTCTGAAACACAACAGTGTAACCTTTCAGAAACATAACAGTGTAACCTCTCTGAAACATAACAGTGTAACCTCTCTGAAACATAACAGTGTAATATTTCTGAAACGTAACAGTGTAACCTTTCAGAAACATTACAGTGTAACCTCTCTGAAACATAACAGTGTAACATTTCTGAAACGTAACAGTGTAACCTTTCTGACATATTTCAGTGTCATGGTTTCAGTTGGTGACATTTTCACGTTTCAGAAACCTTTCAAAAACATAACCTGTAATGTTTCAATGTTTCATTGTAATGTTTCTGAAATGTGTTTGAAACTATCTTGTGCTGTATGGGTTGATTGGATGGTGGAATTCAATAAACCAGCAATCACTGGTGATATCACAAATAACTTTGAGAAATTCAAGGAACAAGTGAAAATAATATATTTAATTACAACTGAAATTGAAAATAAATCTCGTGAAATACAATGTGATGCACCTAAAGATTCAGTCTGTATGCTTCAAAAAGGGTATTTAGGATCAAAATTTATGAGAACCATTGAAGAATCCTAAACTCAAGAAGAATTGAATTGTTGGTAATTTGTTTTCCAGTAAATAAGCTGCATAATTACATTTATAATAATAAATCTGTTACAATAGTCAATACATTTATAATAATTATTCACTGATCATTTACCTTTAATATCTCTAATGTCTAAACCATTCAACAAAATACTGAACAACCATTTAAAAAGACTCAGCCTTAAACTCATTGACCACAGATTCACCGTAAAATATACCAAGAAAATACAAATGTTTATTGCAGATTATACGTCTCGTACTGGACTAAAGACAGTGTCTACAGAGGGCCAACTGATGAAGGACTATTTTATAATTATTCATACTTTAGGTTCTACAGATGTAGAATTGTGGGATACTATGCTTAAAAATTTTGAAGAAGAAACTAAAGCCGATGAAAGTTGAAAGGATGTCACATACCTCCATGAAGGTTGGCCTGACATGAACCAGACACATGGTGAAGTGAAGCACATGTGTAGACTGAGGAATGATATTCAGATGAGTAATGATTTGATATACAGTATTATGGAATAAGACGAGTTGTACCTCAAAAACTAAGAAGGATGGTATTAAATTTAATACATGAAACACCTGGGTAGATGTTGATCAAACCACTTGATGGTCAGTTTTACTATTGACCAGGGAAACTCTGATGTTCGAAATTTGATTTCATCGTGTACAGTATGCCAGAAATACAGTAGATCATCACTAAAGCACCTCTCATTGGTAATGAAATACAAATTACACCAAGATTGCAGCAGACGTAACAGAAATAAACGGTGTTAACTATCTGATTGTAATTGATTACTTTTCTCGATGGCTAAAAGTATATAAAATAAACAGGAAAAATAGTGCAACTACCATCAATAAGTTAAAGGACGCCTTTCGCGGATTTGGAATACCCAAACACTTATTGCTGACAACATGCAATTCAACAGCAGTGAGGTGGAAATTTTCAATCGCAACTTCAAGCCCCTACTACCCTAAATCAAACGGTTTAGCTGAGAAGGTAGATGGGTAGAAAGGTAAACAAGATATAGAACTATATTTACTAAACTATCGGAATACTCCTGTTGCATGATTGAAATATTCACCATCTCAACAGCCGATGTCTGAGAACAAAATTACTATTGAACAAACAAGCACTGATGCTAAGAGTTGTCCCAGGAAATATACAAGATAAAATGAGAGAAAAACAAACACTACAGTGAAACTACAGTATTTACGATCGAAGCGCAAGTGAAAATGAAGAATTCAGAGTTGGCTGATGTGCTTGTCCAGGACATCCATAATGATCAGTGGTAAAAAGAACGAGTTGTCAGAAAATTACCACAACTAAGGTCGTATCTGATAACGTCGTAACAGAAAAATAGAACAATTCAACGGAGAAACTCATTTCATCTCCAGAAAAATAAGCCAACAACAAGACGAAGGGGCAGATGTCATATGGTTAGAATAATAAATGTTTCAATGTTGTTGTTTTCTATTATCATTATCATAATATTTGAACTTTGTCAACATAAAATAAATAAATAAATGGCTCAGTTTGTTAAAAGCAATTTATGTTAATTAAATAATACTTAAATTAATTAATCCACCTTGGCTCTAAGAACATATTTCTATATTATCTGTTTTATTGGTCACACTCACTTATATTTATTTTTTGTGCCTGGATCTCATCAGTAACACATACCATACAGAAAACACACAAAATATCGATCCAGACACTTTATTCCGACGTCTTCAGGGTTTAAAATAACTGCTTCTCCCGCACGCGGGCCGAACGCCTAACCACGTTAATCCACACGTTAACCACAAAGTTCTAAAGTGAAGCTCACAGTCTGTGTAGGTTGCGGAGTTGTCTCGGTTGGCCCTTTGGTCTGGAAAAGGAGCTCAAAGCCTGTGTATGTTACCGTGTCGCCTCGGTTAGCCCTTTGGTCTGGAGCGGAGCTCACAGCCTGTGTAGGTTACCGTGACGCCTCGGTTAACCCTTTGATGTCGAGCGGAGCTCACAGCCTGTGTAGGTTACCGTGACGCCTCGGTTAACCCTTTGGTGTCGAGCGGAGCTCACAGCCTGTGTAGGTTACCGTGACGCCTCGGTTAACCCTTTGGTCTGGAGCGGAGCTCACAGCCTGTGTAGGTTACCGTGACGCCTCGGTTAACCCTTTGGTCTAGGAGCGGAGCTAACAGCCTGTCTAGGTGTTGTGAATCATTAGTTAATTTATTATCAGCTGATCATATGTTTTACATTGTAATGTTTTTGTTTTGATTATTTACTATCCAGTTTTATCTTATATATTTAGGCTATGTATTAGCGACTAGGCATATTTTTGTGATAATTGTTTTGGAGCGGTGGTGCTACCAATCACCATGGCCAAGGTGTCATTATAAAGGTCTTTTGTTTTGCCATCAATTAAAAAAATTTTGAAAATTCACCGTGGTCATAGAAAATAATGGGGTCAACGTCGTGATTTTCCCCATAAACTTATGGAGGTAAATACCGACGATAAAGAAATCAGCTGTTTATTCAAGGAAGTGGTTAAATAAACAAATCAAATCTGTGAAGACATCATCGTACAGCTGGCAATAAAACACCAGTTTTTATTTTTCACAAAACCAAAAAATCTAAACTTAGTTTCTAAACATAGTTATTGGTGGACAGATTCTCTCCTTGACAGCGCACGATTTCGTGCGTCAGGTACGCTAGTAAGTTATTAAAAGCCTAAGTTTGGGTTAATTTATGTATTATTTCTTACCACAATTGTAATAACTTATATTCTACTCTTGAAATGGATAAGTATATTGAACCCAAGTGTTTTGATGTCGATCATAACTCACCAAATGCAGAAAAGGACTGGAAGCATTAGAGGAAGGTTTTGCATAATTTTCTAGAAACAAATAAACACACAGATGACTCGGACAAGTTAAAAATTCTTCAAAGCAATGTCTCATCTGACATTTACGGAATAATTGAAGAATGCACCACTTTTGAGGAAGCCCTTCCCTTACTGAACAACTTCTACCCGCTTAAGAAGAGTGAATTATTTGCAAGGCACCAACTGGCCATCCGAAAGCAACAAAGTGGTGAGACAATAACTCAGTACATAAATTCTCTACAGCAACTGAGTAAAGACTGCAGTTTTGTTAGTGTAAGTTCTGCTCAACATCGGGACTTATGTATTAGCGATGCCTTCATAACTAGCCTTCAGTCCTCCCTAATTAGACAGAGACTATTAGAAAATCAAACCCTAGAGCTGTGTGATGCCGTGAAACAAGCTCTATCTTTAGAATCGGCTCAAAAACAGGCAGAGCAATATTTAGTGCAACCAATCTTGACTACTCTTACAGCAAACTCTTCTGTCAATTATCCAAAAAATTCTCATAGCCCTAAGGAAGGTGTCTGTACCTACAATACTGTATGCCTGTAATAATACAGTTTCTGCGGCTTCTCGTCCCGCTCACCGTCCACCCTTGCGAGAGCGTATCTGCTATTATTGTGGATACAAATCTCATCCAAGGAACAATTGTCCAGCAAGAGAGGCTTCCTGTGGTCGTTGTGGAAAGGTTGGTCCCTATGCTAAGGTATGTAAGTCTATGTAATTTGTAAAGAAACACACTACTTCCGCAATCGTTGGATCATCTATTGGAACTCGACCTCCTATTTCTCTAAGTAAAGCATTAACAGATATCCAAATAAATGGTTTTACAACAACCAGTTTGATTGATACAGGTAGTTCCCATATGACAACTTTAAAAAAAATCTGTCCATAAACATGAGAATTATTTGCCTATCCTCCATAAGATTAACAAGGCAAAGAGTGTGCAGGTTTGCTGAAGTGAGGAACACTGAAATTAGGCATTTCTACCATAAATAATTTTTATCTTAACATTTATACCAACTTTCATTAACATCTGTCCATAAATAAAGGAGTTTGCCTATTCCCTATATGATTATTATGGGAAAAGAGTATGCAGGTTTGCTGCCATGATAAACACATAAACTATGATTTTTAAGCGCAAATGGATAGATCTCAACCACATGAAGCTAAATATCAAGTTTTATCCAAAAATATTGATTAATATGGGAAATATTAATTTATCCCTATCCTCCATAAGATTAACATTGGAGCCCCACAATACAATGTACTGTGTTTAGATTTTTTAATATCTAGGTAACCATTGGAGATATAGAAAAACTTAAAGGAACTTAATTGTGTAGTTTTTTAAGCTGATTCCATGGTGAAATATAAAATTAGAATTTAAAAATAATTACATGTGAAAAACGCAAAAAACCCATTTTGGGATACAAAACCCCCCCAAACTACCCGTTTCGAATGACCGATACGTCTGGTTTACGAACTCGTCCGAGCATTTGTAGGAATACACGTCTCTACCAAATTTGGTCTTGATTGGACCATTTTTACGAGAGTTATTGTGTTCACAGACACACATATATATACATATATACATATATACATATATATATATATATATATATATATATATATATATATAACTTTAACGACTATTGATTTTGGACTCTGGGCACCTAACGAAGAAAAAATAACATGGTCCCGGGCTTAAGTCTCACCATGAGACCTACGGTAATAGCTTCTTCCATATGGGAAATTCGCTAAAACCATTCATCAGTTCACATAATTTTTAATGGCCAGTTTGATTCCCTCAGAATCTCTAATTCGATCCCTGCTTCTGTCACACCACCTAAACTATTCTCTAACCTCTCTCCTAATTGTAAGCCAATCACAACACGGTCTAGGCGTTTCTCACAAGAAGACTTTGAGTTGTGAGACATAAGTGGTGAAATTTCTAACCTACTAAGTGAAGGGATCATAGTAGAAAGCAATTCTCCTTGGCGTGCAAAGGTATTAGTCTCCAAAAGTGCAATCCATAAAAAAAGAATGGTAGTCGATTATTCACAAACTGTGAACAAATTCACCTTATTAGATGCCTATCCCTTACCTAACATTGATGCTTTGGTTCATAAAATCTCTAATAACAAAGTTTTTTCCACCATTGCTCTCAAATCATCATATCACCAGATTCCTATCTCACAGGAGAGAATGTTTACAGCATTTGAAGCTTGTGGAAAGCGGTTAACCCTTTAGTCTGGAGCGGAGCTCACAGCCTGTGTATGTTACCGTGTTTCCTCGGTTAGGCCTTTGGTCTGAAGTGGAATTCACAGCCTGTGTAGGTTACCGTATTGACTCGGTTAGCCCTTTGGTCTGGAGCGGATCTCACAGCCTGTGTATGTTACCGTGTTGCCTCGGTTAACCCTTTGGTCTAAGGCGGAGCTCACAGCCTGTGTCTGTTGCGGTGTCGCCTCCGTTAGCCCTTTGGTCTGGAGCGGAGCTCACAGCCTGTGTATGTTACCGTGTTACCTAGGTTATCCCTTTGGTATGGAGTGGTTAGCCCTTTGGTATGGAGTGGAGCTCACAGCCTGTGTAGGTTACCGTGTTGACTTGGTTAGCCCTTTGGTCTGAAGCGGCGCTCACAGCCTGTGTATGTTACAGTGTTGCCTCGGTTAGCCCTTTGGTCTGAAGTGGAACTCACAGCCTGTGTAGGTTACCATGACGCCTCGGTTAGCCCTTTGGTTTGGAGCGGAGCTCACAGCCTGTGTATGTTACCGTGGTGCCTCAGTTAACCCTTTGGTCTAAGGCGGAGCTCACAACCTGTGTATGTTACCGTGTCGCCTCGGTTAGCCCTTTGGTCTGGAGCGGAGCTCACAGCCTGTGTATGTTACCGTGTTTCTTCGGTTAGCCCTTTGGTCTGGAGTGGAATTCACAGCCTGTGTAGGTTACCGTGTTGACTCGGTTAGCCCTTTGGTCTGGAGTGGAACTCACAGCCTGTGTAGGTTACCCTGACGCCTCGGTTAGCCCTTTGGTCTGGAGCGGATCTCACAGCCTGTGTATGTTACCGTGTTGCCTCGGTTAACCCTTTGGTCTAAGGCGGAGCTCACAGCCTGTGTCTGTTATGGTGTCGCCTCGGTTAGCCCTTTGGTCTGGAGCGGAGATCACAGCCTGTGTATGTTACCGTGTTACCTAGGTTATCCCTTTGGTATGGAGTGAAGCTCACAGCCTGTGTATGTTACCGTGAAGCCTAGGTTAACTCTTTGGTTTGGAGCGGAGCTCACAGCCTGTGTATGTTACCGTGTTGACTTGGTTAGCCCTTTGGTCTGAAGCGGCGCTCACAGCCTGTGTATGTTACCGTGTTGCCTCGGTTAGCCCTTTGGTCTGAAGTGGAACTCACAGCCTGTGTAGGTTACCGTGACGCCTCGGTTAGCCCTTTGGTCTGGACCGGAGCTCACAGCCTGTGTATGTTACCGTGGTGCCTCAGATAACCCTTTGGTCTAAGGCGGAGCTCACAACCTGTGTATGTTACCGTGTCGCCTCGGTTAGCCCTTTGGTCTGGAGCGGAGCTCACAGCCTGTGTATGTTACCGTGTTGCTTCGGTTAGCCCTTTGATCTGGAGCGGAGCTCACAGCCAGTGTGTGTTACCGTGTTGCCTCGGTTAGCTCTTTGATCTGGAGCGGAGCTCACAGCCAGTGTGTGTTACCGTGTTGCCTCGGTTAGCTCTTTGATCTGGAGCGGAGCTCACAGCCAGTGTGTGTTACCGTGTTGCCTCGGTTAGCCCTTTGATCTGGAGCGGAGCTCACAGCCAGTGTGTGTTACCGTGTTGCTTCGGTTAGCCCTTTGATCTGGAGCGGAGGTCACAGCCAGTGTGTGTTACCGTGTTGCCTCGGTTAGCTCTTTGGTCTTGAGCGGAGCTCACAGCCTGTGTATTTTACCGTGTCGCCTCGGTTAGCCCTTTGGTCTAGAGCGGAGTTCACAGCCTGTGTAGGTTACAGATTTTTCTGGACTTACACTTCAGTGTAAATATGAGAATTTGCACCAATATGTTTGATTCAAACTTAAACATCCATTTTTACATGACTTATCTTTCATGATAAATTAAATTAAACATAAAAATAATATTGTTGTTGATTTTATTAAACTTTTGAATACAATTGTTTTTTTAATTGCAAATCTGTTTACGTTTACATTCAGAGGGAGTATGTATATGCTAGTTCCTTGATACCGTATTTTAAAAAGGTTTATGCTGCATAGTACTACTAATTGTAAATTTACTTTTTAGTTGTTGGGTTCAGATTGACCACGTCTTAAATAGTCTTAAATTATGTTACGACTTACTACAATACCGGTGTGGCAAAAAACACGACACCTTTTCAATAGATTTTATTACTGAAGTTGAATTCATACACTTAAATTCAAGTATTATGAGTATATTTTTAACCATAGTTCAATGTTTTACAGATAATCTGACATTTTGTGTTCCATCCAGTAATTCCTGATAGTATTGGAACGTAGCGGTCAATACCTTGTAGTGTATGTCTCCGCCGCTTGGGGCAGCATCAACCTAACCTCTCTTACGCCCCCGCACCACCACATCCAAATGTAATGATTTATTTCTACTTTATACAATAACTGCCTGATCCGTATGGAATTAAATACAAATAGATCAAGAAATTTGAAAAATTGAACCTTATTTGGTGATAATGTGTTGAGTATTTAAATTGAAATTAAAACGATAATGGTGTTTTATTATTGATATGATAAAAATATACAGAAGCGTTCGTAGTGACACTGGGAAACCAGATATTTATATCGATTTACTTCTAAGATTATTGAGAATAATTAATTAGCTTGATTAATAAGATGTCAACATTTATTTTTACATAATAAGATAAAACTTAAAAATAGTACGGAAAACCGGGGCACGTTGGTCATAGGGGTAAAATAGCCCAGTCGAGTTAGCTAATACAATAGCTGCAAGATTTTGCTATGGGTCCATAAGCAGATTGGTAACACTGGTTTCCTTCCTTCGTAGAACCAACATTTCCTCCGGATGAGATTAGGACACGTGTTAGAGATTAACCGTTTTTGTGCCCATTTAAGTAAAACTCTACTAGTTGCTTAAAAAGTGTATTATTCAAATTCTGTTTTTTTTCAGGCGAAAGAGATGATTAATTTAATTAAAAGCCGTAGTCTGAGGATTATTTTTATATGGTATACAATCCAAATTGCTTCATTGGGTTTGGTAACAGATAGAATTTAAACTAAACATGACAATGGTGCACGTTGGCCCAGCGACGACGGGGCCTCCCGGCTCGTATGGAGTTTCTTCCATAGTGACAGATACCCCAGTAAAAAGCTCTAGAAGAAGAACAAAAACTTGCCTAAGAAAAAAGGCAAAAGCGGTGGAAAGAAAAATGAGATGACATGACATGTTAAGAAAGTACTTTTTTAGACGAAGATACGGGACATCCATATATACATACTGTACATACATACATACATATCCAGCGTCGTCCCGGTTGACCTTGCCAGGCATAAGACCAGTCAAATTTCCTACGATACTTCATTTTTCCTTTGTGGGCATATCTAATAGATGCTGTCATCCTATCAGTATCAGAAGCAGTAGGCAGAGAAGAGAAAATGGACAATGATTAAGCTGGATTATTTTAGGCCGGGCTATGGATTGTTTATGGTCTGGTTGTGAGAATCAGTCTAGGTGAGGTAAAAAGGGAGTTCATAATAGCAATCACTGTTCGATTAAAAAATTGTTTGAGCTCGTGTTTGAATTTTTTAAAACTATTTATCTGGGCTACAGTATGTGAGGTGGAATTTGATTAAGTAGATTGAGTCCGATGTATTCAGGCTTATTTTCAAATAATTTGAGAGTATGGGAAACAGAGGGATTAAAGTATCTATTTATAGTGTTGTACGAATGCTGATGAGCTCTAACAAGATTTTGTTCTTAAACGTAAATAATTACTTCTAACATATAATTGCTAGGAACTGTTGAAGTTTGCCATTCTTTGAAATAATAAAAACATAAATCTATAGGCCAGAGTTTCAAAATACATCTAATAGCTCTTTTTTGGAATAAAAAATTTTATTTAAGTTGCCTTTGCTAGATGATCCCCAGAGGATAATGGAGTACCTAAGCAGAATCAAGCCAAAATGAAGATAAATGAAATTTAAGATAAATGAGAATTAACGAGGAGAGCTAGAATCCAGAGATGGTTACGCCATAACGGCAGTGCTGCCAACCTCAGAAGCTCACAAGCTAGAATGAAATCAAATAAATTAACTACAACAGGCCTGAAACGCAAGAAGAAACCAAGGCCAAGGTTAAATGTCGAGGATGATGAACAAAATGAAAACACACTGCTATGCTTACAGTGTGTGAAACCTTTTTCAAAAAGTCGAGATGGGAGAGTATCCAGTGTACAACCTGTAACCGTTGGCTCATCAGACAAAAGTAAAAAAATGAAATCCATGGACTATTTTATGAATGCGACTAATGTGCTGAACATTTGGAATTGAAATTGATCGTGGAAGCTTAAAACTTCCTTTTATGTACAACTAGCTGACCCACTGACAGTAAATACGTGTTTACCTTAAGATTGGCCATGCTATGAAATCGAAAGATTAGATATTCTGGGTCGCGGCATAGTTAACAACAATACTGAAACAATAAGACATATTTATAACACTCCCACAAAATAAATAAATCTAAGTAGATTGATTCACAATTATCCAAGCCTGTCAACCTAAACCCAAACCAAACCTAACTGCCATACGGCTTTTATATGGAAGATTAAATTTTCTGAATCACAGCATTGTTTATAATAATCATTGTTTTATAATAATAATTATAATAAAATCTAACATTCATTAATTCCATTCACACATAAAAAAGGAAAACGATAATACTGGGGAAAATAGGATGAAGTAAAACCAACATGTATAAAATGCTAAATCAAGAAGTTATTCACTGGGACAAACAAACCAACCAGTAATCGATACAATTTAAATAAACGGTACCAGTGGACTGACACATACTTTCTCCCTTAAGTAAATAAAAAAAAAATCTGTAATAAAACTATCATGTTCTACAAAGTTATTCTAAATATCATTTAATAATTTATTGTTCAAATTGCATGGGGGAAACCCCCCCCCCAGGTAATACCAAGCTTATTTGAGCTGGTTTTGTTCAGTGATTTGACCTTACACTTCATACCAAGTTTCATGTAAAACGGTTAGAAAGTAAGGAAGAAATTGATTTTTTTATATTCTCCATAAGAATAACATTGGGCGCTTTCAGACAACGTACTGTGTTTATCGTGGACAGTAAATTTAACTTTTCACTGGAACCGTTAGTCGTAGACAAATAATTCAAAATACTAATTTGTTTAGTTTTTTAAGCTGGTTTCAATGGTACCAGTCAAGTTATACTTTACTTTTATTGTTTTCGCTGAAAATTTAAAAATTTGATTTTTTTACATTTAAAAGCCCATAACTTTTGAACCGTCATTTTTACAGACATGCGGATGGTGTCAAATTATTTATTACTCTGTGCACTATACGCTATCCAATTTAAATCAAAATCGTTAGAGCCGTTTTTGAGAAAATTGGATTTTTCACGTTTTTTAAGGGTTTTAGGGGTGAACTACCCTTAAAAATCAAAAATTCAAAAAAAATGAAGAAAACGCCTGGAGATACGGTGACTATATATATACATGCCAAATTTCATCTAAATCGGACCAACGGGGTAGGCTGTGGCACTGTACACATCCAGACACACATACACACACACACACACACACACACACACACACACACACACACACACACACACACACACACACACACACACACACACACACACACACACACACACACACACACACACACACACACACACACACACACACACACACACACACACACACACACACACACACACACACACACGCACACACACACAGACAGACACACGGACGGACAGGCATCACGTAAAAACCCACTTTTTTGGATTCAGGGGACCCCAAAACGGATATATGCACCCTCAACTCAAATTCGAAAATTTTGACGAAAACAATACTTTCTCCATATACTATGTATAAGGGGAGAAAGTAAAAACAATCACATACATTCGCTGAAAACTATGCACAATGACGTTAGCTGTCGATTGGTGAAATTAAAGCAACATAAAACCAGCTGTTAATAAGATATTCACATAATTGGTATGCATATGATCAAATTTCATAACATCTTTCCTCATAAGCTTAACATGTACAAACTTTACAGGCCAGAGGGGCTTAGCCCTAAGATTGAATACAAAACTTGGAAACGAAGAGACGAATCTATATAATCTATATATATATATATATATATATATATATATATATATATATATATATATATAATTGAATGTATGTATGTCTGTATGTCCTTTATGCGTTGCCAAACTACTCATCCGATCGCCAGGAAATTTTAGGAAGTTGCTCTATATGTGTCCGGGAAGGTTTTAGTGAAAAAATATTTTCGAAAACCGCATAAGTTTCCATTTTATGGCGTTTTAAATTTTTAATGTTAACCTTATGGAGAATAAGTTTGTTTACACATTTTCTACAATGAAAACATTTGATTTCTTAGCTACAGCTGATTGGTTTATTTTCCATTAGCAATATGCTTTACTATCCAATGCCATCTGAATCATTCATTAATGTAAAACTATGTACAGTAAATATGTGCTGTACATAATGAACAGCTTTATTCACTACGTTAAAAGTTTACGATTTTGGGGGATTATGTATTTATATTTTTATTTTCTCTCATTAAAAGTCACGTGTTTATGTGTTGTCAAAATAAAAAATAATTATGAGATTTATATATATATATATATATATATATATATATATATATACATATACGTTTATTTTATTAATCAGCTGTTTTATATCTTTCCCATAAAAGCTGTATTACAGTTAGGTTCGGTTTGGGTTTGGATTGGTTTTAAAAATTGTTAATTAATCCACTCAGATTTATTTGTTTTATGGGAATGTTATTAATATGTCTTATCGTTTCAATGTTGTTACTCACTATGCCGCGACGTATAAGTTAACGTGTATTTACTGTCAGGTGCTATGAAGATCGCCGGGTCAGCTAGTATATATATATATATATAGTACCTGGTGACCGAGCTTTGCTCGTATAGAATAAGACATTTATTATAAAAATTAATTAGAAAAATTAAAACACATTTATTACGCAATGAAAACATATATGTGGATGGAACTCGCGGCCTATAGTTCTTGAGGCCGATACGCTACAACTCGGCTACGACGTTAGTCAATTGAGCGATGTCGTTTAACGTCTTTTAGCCAAAGCCGATCATTTACTGTTTAATTGTTGTAATACGTTAGCAATACGTTTTCTATCAAAACACGGAAGATTTTGAAAATACTTTTTTCTGCTTTTATTTCGCACAGCTATGTTATCTTTCAGTTTTTACAAATTGTTTAGTAACCTGATAATTTTGCATTTATTTAATTCATAAAATAAATATTAATGCATAACCTCTATATTGTTCCCCGCAGTCTTCAATCAAGAACTGTCAAACGGTTATAAACAGCTGTTTTGGTTTGTAATGTTTACAATTGATTCTCCATAAGCGTAATGTTAAATTTTTAGATTTTAAACTTAACAAGAAAACACGAATTTTCCTGGACATTAGACCTATCTAGAACTTATTTTCTACTCGGAAATTAGTTATTTCCAAAATTTAAAGAAATTCCTCGGTGCCGTTTTCGAGATCCGTGTGCAAATATATATATAGTACCTGGTGACCGAGCTTTGCTCGGATAGAATAAGACATGTATTTTACAAGTTAGTTAGCAAAATTAAAACAAATTTACTGCTCGATGAAAACATTTATGTGGTTTAAATAAACCCGGTTTAAAACCCCTTAATTAATACGGCATAAATACTGAACAAATATATAGCCCTCGGGTGGGGGTCGATCACGCGACCTTGCATACTAGAGATCTAAGCGCTTAAGCTACGGCGTCAGCCGATTTCGCGTCGTCGTTTAAGAGTTTTTGGCCAACCTCAATTAATTGTTTTAGCTAACCTTATACTCAATTTAAATGTCCATACTGTTTGTTATTATTAGCCTGTGATCAACTGATTTTGTTATAAACGGAATGAGGATTGAAAAGCAAAAGAGAAATTTAATTTACACCAATATTTGGTTTGTTACAGTAGCTTCAAGCAATACAACGAATACGTTTTCTATCAAAATACGGGAGATTTTGGAAATACTCTTTCCTGCTTTTATTTCGCACAGTTATGCTACCCTAAAGTTTTTACAAATTGTTTAGTAACCTGATAATTTTACATCTATTACATACATAAAATAAATATTTATGAAAAACCTCTATTCACATATTGTTCTTTGCCGTCTTCAATCAAGAACTGTCTAACGTTTATAAACAGCTGTTTTGGTTTGCATTGTTTACATTTGATTCTCCATAAGCGTAATGTAAAATTTTTAGATTTTAAACTTAATATTACAGTAAAACACGAATTTTCCTGGACATTAGACCTATCTAGAACTTATTTTCTACTCGGAAATTAGTTATTTCCAAAATTTAAAGAAATTCCTCGGTGCCGTTTTCGAGATCCGTGTGCAAATATATATATATATATATATATATACAAACCTTGCTCGTATTATAGTATTGGAGTACCTGGTGACCGAGCTTTGCTCGGATAGAATAAGATATGTATTTTACAAGTTAGTTAGCAAAATTAAAACAAATTTACTGCTCAATGAAAACATTTATGTGGTTTAAATAAAACCGTTTTAATACCCCTTAATTAATATGGCATAAATAATGAACAAAATATAGCCCTCGGGTGGGGATCGATCACGCGACATTGCATACGTGAGATCTAAGCGCTTAAGCTACGGCGTCAGCCGATTTCGCGTCGTCGTTTAAGAGTTTTTGGCCAACCTCAATTAATTGTTTTAGCTAACCTTATACTGAATTTGTCCATACTGTTTGTTATTATTATCCTGTGATCAACTGATTTTGTTAGAAATGGAATGAGGATTGAAAAGCAAAAGATAAATTTAATTTACACCAATTATTTGGTTTGTTACAGTAGCTTCAAGCAATACAACGAATACGTTTTCTATCAAAACACGGAAGATTTTGGAAATACTCTTTCCTGCTTTTATTTCGCACAGTTATGTTACCCTAAAGTTTTTACAAATTGTTTAGTAACCTGATAATTTTACATTTATTACATACATAAAATAAATATTTATGAAAAACCTCTATTCACATATTGTTCTTTGCCGTCTTCAATCAAGAACTGTCAAACGTTTATAAACAGCTGTTTTGGTTTGCATTGTTTACATTTGATTCTCCATAAGCGTAATGTTAAATTTTTAGATTTTAAACTTAATATTACAGCAAAACACGAATTTTCCTGGACATTAGACATATCTAGAACTTATTTTCTACTCGGAAATTAGTTATTTCCAAAATTTAAAGAAATTCCTCGGTGCCGTTTTCGAGATCCGTGTGCAAATATATATATATATATATATATATATATATATATATACAAACCTTGCTCGTATTATAGTATTGGAATATATATATATATATTTATTTATTTATTTATTTAGATAGAACAAGTGCATTTCATAATAATAGTTTTAATTGGAATTTACAAATTTATAGCAGTTCATCTCATTAAAATAAACAAAATAAAAACTTCTAGCACTTCTGCAGTAATTTGTAATACAAGTATTTTATAGTGTTGTTTTGTAGTGGGTGTGTTTTTATTTCTGAAGCTAGAGTTTGTGTTATCTTTTACTTTGTTACAACATGTAGTATTGATTTAGGCCAGGCCCTCCACACTACTGAGTTTTAAGATTAACGTTTTCCCCGCACAGGTTTATAACCTCAAGGCTTTATTGGTCATTGTTTTAATATGATTTATTTACGATCAACATACACATTGTATATTAATCATCTATTGTATATTAATTTGTAATTGTGTGTTTGTAACAGTGTAGTCCTATTGTTGTATTTTCGAGCAATAAAGACTCAGATTTAAATTTCAATTCAACTTAATTCAAACACATTAAAGAGGAAGTATGTATGTTTGTGTGTTGCCTATAGAGACTCCGTAACCTCGAAATATTGTAATGAAACTTTAAGCGTGATTCGAGGATGGTTTCTGCAAAGTTAGGTGCAAATCCGTCCAAAGGGCTCTAACCCAGATGGTATTAAAGGGTGCAGTGTCAGGTTTTATATTTTTTATAAGGTTTTATTTCTGGATCAATATTACAGAAACATTATACACAGAAGTAATAGAGAAATAATAATTATAACTTTGGCGGGTTCATTCTGTTCAGAGACGCCCTGAGATTAATAATTTAAATAAGTTAACAGAATAATTAAAATAATAAAATGAGAAAAGAACCAAAATAATACAGAAAATTGTTAATTGTTCTGTGATATAGCACAATCAAAGAAGATCTTACAGGTTGGTATTCTGAGGAAGCCTGTTTTTTAACCGCAGGTACAATGTTGAATCTCCGATGGCAAAGGTAACCGCTCCAGGAACAAGCTGAAGTTTTAATATGCATTTTGACGTAGTGTTTTTGATGAATTTTTCTATGCTGTCCAAGCCAAATTCTTTGTATAACTGTATATTTCGAATGTACCGTGGGCAATTTGATCCAAACCTCAAAATCTTACTTCGGAAAATTTGAATTTCGCTAATTTTACTTTTTGATATACATATTCCCCAAACTGGACAGGCATTCGTTATCAAAGGTCGCAGAATTATTTTATATATAAGCAGAGTACATTTTTATTTCAATGATGATTTTCTGTTTACTAAGGAGAATAAAATAGAAAGGCGAGCATAACCTTGGCTCAACTTTTCGTTAATATGTAAGTTCCAATTTAGTTTTGTGTCAAATGAAACACCCAAATATTTCACGCCTTGATCATTTTTATTCCATGGAATAGCAGTATTTTCAATATTTATGCTTGGGGGTGTATTACATTTTCTAAGAGAGAAAATTTTGGTTTCACATTTCGCTGGATTCAGATAAAACCTCATGTTTTTAAACCAGTTGTTTAACTTTGAAACACTTGTCTGCAATAGTACAGCATCTTACAGCAGTTCTTCTATAACTCACATTCAATATGGTACTAGACAATACACACAGTACAGGTACACATTAAACAAATTACAGTTATTTTACAGTTCTCCTATAATTCACGTACTAAATGGTTACTAGAGAAGACATATGGTACAAGTAAGCCTAAAAAAAATGACACTAGTGAACTGAATGTAAATATAACATTTAACAGTTGATATAACTGTTTATAACTGTTGATATAACTGGATATCAGTTATTTAACAGTTATAATTCACTTACAACATTAAGTATAGAAGACAGGGTAAAAAAGGGAAAAGGATAAAGGGGGGGTAGAAAGGGAAAGTAAATATGAAATAAAAAATACCGGTAAATTAAATGTAATTGAGACAGTTGTAGGATGGATTATTTACATTTGGTTTCAGTCTTCTAATAAGCCTGGGACTTGATGAGAGTCCACTGTGTTCAATCTTAACACTAGGTTAATGTAAGTTTGATGACAAAAACTATAAAGCACACCAAAAATAAGTTAGTGTACAATCAATTAATAATGTGAATAATGTGTAAAAGTTTTATATGAATTAAATTTTGTCTTGTAGTATAGTACAGCATCTTACATAAAAGGCACAAATTTCATGCATATACAATTTGTCTAAAGCTAAATGATCGTCTAGTGAGATATTGGCTTGGAACATACTAATCAACAATAAAGCAATTTTTTACCTCATTCAGTAATAAACAAACACAACTTTTGTATTTGAGGATTAAAAGCTTCACTTGCTTTAGAAATGATTGAAAGAGTGAATGTTTGGTTAGGGTTAATGTATAAAACAATCACTGGACCATTTTTATATAATGAACAGTAACAATATGCATAGAAACTTCCGTAGTACCTGAAATGTTAGAACTTACAAATATTTCAATTGCTATCCTTTCGTATTGTTAAGTACAACAATGCCTTTAGATACATTGAGAAATGTATAAGATTGTCTTACATAGCATTATAAGGTAAGCCAGAAACAACCTTAAAGGTTAAAATCAAATACAACCAATATACATTCAACAAGTTGATGTGTTGTGAATTTGATTTAGGTTCTGTTGCATTCATATTTATTGTAAGTATCAAACAACTTTAGGTTGTAACTCGGTTGAAGCAGTTAAAATTAAACTATATCAATAAAACATGTTTTGCCTCTTTTTCCAACAACTAACCCAAACATGATCTAGAATCTGCTGAATTCAGCGTTATAGTTTTTTTAACGTGACAATTTAAATGAAAAACAATAATTTTAGATGCATTCATTCAGATAGCTAAATATAAATAATGACAGAAAAATGTTATACTTGTAGTGACATTGGTAAAATATTGAAATTTGTGACTTTATACTCATAGCTAAACGAAATATTTCTATTAATTAAAACTTTAGCAATTTAAAAACGAGTTTGGTTCGCATTGCCTCAGACACAGACGAGTCAAAGAATGAAAAACCTGACTACAACATCATCCCTCCTCAGAGGCGTTATTTCATTGTTGTATGTTTTAGTTAGGTAATAACAGTTATTTATAGCCGAAAACATACAAGTACAGTACAAGTGAGGATCTCGAGTGAGAGTAGATGACTCCTTGAGTACATGTCGCATGTGAGTGTAGATACTTTTTCTATGAGAGCTAAGATTAAAAACAATCCTTCTAGCTGGTGCTAAGAATGTTCAACCCGATAACGTTAAAGAATTTTACAATCCCTAATGAAAAAGTTAAATATTAATCACTATCACACCTTTCCTACTACTAAAACTGCAATTGTAGAATGATGGGTTATTTTGAGAATTGCTTCCAAAGTCGATTAAAAGATTTATAGGACAATACTTATGAAACTAAATACTGTCAAAGGCTATTTAAAGGGGATTGAGTCAATTGCATAAAAATAAGCCTGAAAACAAAAAATTAAAGTGGGAGATATAAACATGTGTTTAATAGGGGGTATACACTCAATTGAACAGGTGCAGAAGTAAAGAATACAAGACCTAGAGGTAATACAGTAAGAGGTGGATTTTATAAGGAAGAATTATTAAAGAGTAATTAAACAGAAAGGAGAGTTGTATGTTAAGTGGTAAGGATTTCTAATGGATTAATGAAAATGATAGAAGGACACTATAGCAAAAATTAATGTACATGCAAGGTGCAGGTGTTGATGTTGGTGTGAGTGTTGCATCAGTGTGGGGTCGCTGGACTAGGTGTGTGCAAGGTTTCTCGAATCCTGTAATGTGCATGCTTTTTGAAATTTGTTTTTATTTTCATAAAAATGGTGTATAATATCAGGCAGTATATTGAATATAAATAAGGGTAATTTTTTTACAAATTGTTTGCTCTTGAGTGTGAGTCAATGTTATGAACCGCTGCGTTTGTTCTTTCAGTAAATTTAAGAATAGAAAATCTTAGATATCTCGTAAACTAAGAATCTTTTGACATCAACACTTCCTAATTAGCTCCGACCTCACCAAGGCGCATTGATTGGCACTTTTTTTTCGAAAGATAGTAACCAAAAATTTTTTTGAAAAAACCTAGCTCCTCATTTTAGAGGACAAGAACGATATACTAACACTTATTGCAGGGACAGTTATGTCTAATCTGGGCTTTGGATACATAAATGATACCATAGTGTTTACTAATTTGATGATTTTTCATTTATACATAAAATAAATATTTGTGCAAAACCTCTTTTCACATATTGTTCACCACATCTTCATTCAACAACTGTCAAACGGTTATAAACAGATGTTTTGATTTGTATTGTTTACATTTTGATTCTCCATAAGCGTAATGTTAATTTTTTAGATTTTAAACATACTATTACGAGAAAACCAGAATCTTCCTGGACATTAGACCTATCTAGAACTTATTTTCTTCTCGGAAATAAGTTATCTCCAAAATTTAAAGAAATTCCTTAGAGCCGTTTTCGAGATCCGTGTGCAAATATATATATATATAGTACCTGGTGACCGAGCTTTGCTCGGATAGAATAAGACATGTATTTTACAAGTTAATTAGAAAAATAAAAACACATTTATTACTCAATGAAAACACTTATGTGGTTTAAATAAAACCGATTTAATACACCATAATTAATATAGCACTGAACAAAAAGTATTGCCCCTGATGGGGTTAGAACACGCGACCTACATATTACGAGGCCAACACACTACCGCTGGACAACGGCGTCTGCCAAATGAGCAACGCCGGTTAAGGTCTTTTAGCCAACCTCAATTGTTTTAGCCGATCATTTACTGTTTAACTATCCATACAGTTATTATTAGCCTGAGACCAACTGATTTTGATATAAACGGAATGAGGATTGAAAAGCAAAAGAGAAATTTAATTTACACATATTAATTGGTTTGTTACAATGGCTTCAAGCAATACAACAAATACGTTTTCTATCAAAACACGAAAGATTTTAGAAATACTCTTTCCTGCTTTTATTTCGCACAGTTATGTTACCCTTAAGTTTTTACAAATTGTTTAGTAACCTGATAATTTTACATTTATTACATACATAAAATAAACATTTATGAAAAACCTCTATTCACATATTGTTCTTTGCCGTCTTCAATAAAGAACTGTCAAACGGTTATAAACAGCTGTTTTGGTTTGTATTGTTTACATTTTATTCTCCATAAGCGTAATGTTAAATTTTTAGATTTTAAACTTAATATTACTAGGAAACAAGAATTTTCCTGGACATTAGACCTATATAGAACTTATTTTCTACTCAGAAATTAGTTATTTCCAAAATTTAAAGAAAATCCTTAGTGCCGTTTTCGAGATACGTGTGCAAATATATATATATATATATATATATATATATATATATATATATATATATATATACAAACCTTGCTCGTATTATGTCCAATGATTGATTATATCTGCTCATACGTCTGTAAAACTGAAAGATTTGCATTGCTATATTGTGACACAAAACTTCAAGTTCTATTTTACTTTGATGTTATACCTGGCGTCATGGATGTTGAAGCCATCGAAACTATACCTCGGGAAGGTAGGATGTTCAGAACAACCTTTTCGCAACACTCCTGCTTACAGAACTCAAAGTGCTTCCAGTATTGATTAATGCAGAAACCAATTCATCTCTAATCGTGACAGACAGTGCTTTTAGCCAATCCACCGGTTGTGCTAGATAAATAAACACATCCAACGATTTTTTCTGTTCATTGACAACTTTTCTCAAAACATGACTTTTTGTTGGAACAGATTTGCCAACTTTCGCAAAATTACCTTGTTTGCCACAAGAACGACAAGTTATGTCCCTGGCAGGACATTTTATTCGTGGGTATTTGCAATGCCCACAGTAAAATCACGTTTGACTAACAGCAGCTACAGTAGTGCTATCAGGATTATTAGATTTAGGTTTGTTTGAATTGTTACTTCGAATTGAATTAATTTGAATTAATGAATTGTTATTGTTTGAGTTGTTAGAGGCGGAACAGCATTTACCGACTGTGGACAGTTGAATATTAAGTGAAGAGTTAGCCTAGTCGTAGGTATCTTCAGCAAATTTTCTATGAAAGGTGAGCTATTCATATGATCCACATGGTGACAACTAAAACAATACATTAACTACACTTTGAGGGAGGTGTTGTAGTCGACCCCAAAAATGCGTTTTTAAATTTTATTATGTACAATTTTTGGAAAAGTCTAATTTTCCTTTTTACCATCGGATATAGTTAAAAACACACATTTAGTATTTTGAATCTTGATTCTGGCTCAATTGGTTACTGAGACATTCAATATGGTAAATACAGTATATTGTGTGATGTTTATATTATGGAGAATAGTTCAAAGTATATCGCTTATTTACTTAAGTATTCTTCAAAGATTTTGTATGCAAGTCCATCTAGTTAAGTTTCATCAATAAGGCCTAAAACCCCTAAATTTAATGCTTCTTATGGCAAACTCCCGTATTCATTTTCCATATAATTCTTACGGAGATGTGTTTTATTTAGTAACCAGTCTTAATATTACCGTGTAAAACAACCCTTATTGCAGAAAACCTGCACTCAGTACGGTTCGATTACTATGATTTGAATAAATACTATGAAATTCGCTTTACTCTCGCTAGCGTGCTGCGTGTGATATCGTGTTTATTTAATAATCTCTTAAATCAACAAGAACACGGTGTACGGTCTTACGGTTTCAGAGAAAAGTTAAATTTATGTACAGGTTAAACACAATTTGTCTTAAGGCCCCTATGTTATTCTTTTGCCGATTAGTCAATCAATATCAATCAGTATGTTCAATTATATTCAAATCAATATCTTCTTTATTTATCAGCCTGTTTTCTTTCAACTTTTTAAGCAGCGTAAGGTAACATCACCCAATTAACCTCGTTCAAAAAAGTTCGTTTCAACCTCGGGGGGGGGGAGATTATATTTTAATCGAAAATATTTTATCTTATAATATATCTTTTGATAAAAGGGTGACTGAAAGAAATTTGGTAACTGTTTCAAATATTAGATTCGCTAAAAATTACTATTTAAATAGTCTATAAAGAACTTGTTTAGTTTTCAAAGGTATTTGTTTTAAATTTATTGTATTTTTAAGGAGAGAACTAGTACTGAAACCGTTTAGACAAAATAAGTACTTGAATTACAAAACAATTATTATATGTATGAAACACCCCCGTCGCAGCAGACCTGCATACTCATATAATTTTCAAATAAAAAAATAATAATTTTCCAAAAATAATATATAAAAGGTTTGATCAATATCCGTAATAAATAAGAGATTTTGCCTATTCTTTATAAATTAACATGGAAAAGAGAATGCAGGTTTACTGCTTTGAGGGACACTGAAAGTAAGGATTTGTAGCATAAAATATTTTATTTTGACCATATACACAAAGTTTCATCAACATCTGTCCATATATAACTGGGATGGCCTATTCCCTAAATGATTAAAATAGGAAAAGATTATGCAGGTTAGCTGCCATGTTAATCACATAAACTATGACTTTTTTAGGATAAATGTATGGTTCTCAACCACATGAAGCTAAATACCAAGTTTCATTCAAAAACATTTGATAAGTGAAACATTAATTTTTCTTTATCCTCCATAAGATTAGCACTAGATCCCCAAAATACAACGTACTGTGTTTAGATTTTTTAATATCTCGGTAACCGTTGGAGATAGAGAAAAACTTTAAGGAACTAAATTATGTAGTTTTTAAGCTGATTGTAATGGGGAAAGATAATTAAATTTTTTTGTAATTATACACGAAAACCGCAAAATTGGTTTATTTTGGGGCTTCTGTGTTAATCTTATGGAAGATCAATAAAAATTAACCCATTAAGGAGTAACGACGTTTTAAAACGTTTTTTGTGACCTGTTAAAAAGTAAGGGTAAAAATTCAAAACACACCTCAAAAAAGTTAAGTTTTTTTATTTTCACTAAAATACATTCTAACATGGAGTAAATATAGTTAGAAACATGTTTTAGGATCAAAATTCCCTAAAATAAACATTTTAGAACTTTTTCAATCAATTTTTAAATAAGTAGCTAAAGAAAGCACCGAGTGATATTTAGCAAACGAATAACTCTCAACTACAGAGATACAGGCGTCAATAATAGCAGAGCTTTCACTTTTATTCAGTGCTATTAAATAACAAGTCTAATAAACTCCATGCCACGCCGTCACTTTTTCCGCCGAAACTTCCCGCCGCGACCACCCCGCCTGAGAAACCCTCCGCAGATTACCCACAACCTACCGAATACACATAAGGTCATGTTCCGCGTCTCTACGTGTCTTTAATTATCAATTTATAGCTTATGAATCAATCTATGTCTGATTATATGTATATATATGTATTTGAACAAATTTCGTCAAATGACGTTTTGAAACGTCGCTGCTCCTTTTTGCGGAACCATAAAAAACGTTTTAAACGTTAATCCTATTTTGACGCAAAATACGGCTTTACTTGGTCAATATTTCACTTATCAATCAATACTTTTGGACTAAACTTTATATTTAGCTTCACGTAGTTGAGATCTATTCATTTATGCTAAAAATCATTGTTTATGTTTTTATCATGGCAGCTAACCTGCATACTTTTTTCCCATATAGAGAATAGGCAAACTCCTTTATTTATGGATGTTTATGACTCTTGGTATAAATGGTCAAAATAAAAATTGTTTATGCGACAAAATGTTCCTTACAGCAGCAAACCTGCATCCTATTCCCCATGTTAATCTTATGGAGAATAGGCAAATAACTCTCATATTTATCGGCAGATATTAATAAAACTTGTCATATATCATTATTGTTATTATATTATTTATTTGGAAATTCGCTGAGTATGCAGGTCTGCTGCAACGGGGGTATTTAATTTCTCGATAATTGTTGGAGATAGAGCAAAACTTTAAATTAATAAATGATGTATTTTTTCAAGATCATTGAAATTATGAAAAATAAAATTTAAAAATATTTTAACAGTTTTGGGTACAAACGCCCCCCAAACTACCCGTTTCGATTGACCGATGTGTCTGGTCTACGAAATCGTCCGAGCAAATGTAGGAATACATATCTCTACCAAATTTGGTCTCGATCGGACCATTTTTACGAGAGTTATCGAGTCAACAGACACATATATAAATATCTTTTACACACACAAACACACACACATATACATATATATATATATATATATATATATATATATATATATATATATATATATATAAACTACCGTAGGTCTCATGGCAAGATTTTGGCCAGGGACCATGCTATTTTTTTCTTTTGGAGGTGCCCAGAGGCCAAAAACAAAAGTCGTAAAAATATATATATATACTGTCGTAAAAAATTATATATATATATATATATATATATATTTAATTTTTACGACTATTTTTTTGTCTCTGTGCAATAAACGAAAAAATAACATGGTCCCTGACCTAAATCTTGCCATGAGACCTACGGTAATAGTTTCTTCCCTATTAACATGTGAAATACGCTAAAACTTAAATTAAAGTAAGTGTTAATGGGAGGATAGTATCCATAAATCATAATGTCCATAAATCTACATACAAATTTGTCTTTTAAATCGATATAAATAATTGTCTTTTGATAATATTACTGTTGATATAGACTAGAAGTTAAATAAAATTGACGATATTTTTATTTTTAAGACGGTTGTATCAGTAAATATATTAGAAGACAACTGGCGAACCAAAATCGATAATTCCCGCCGATTTTGTTAAGGGTAGCGTTGCAGGGGGATTGGCGCCGAGACGACGCGACTGCACGCGTTGCCAACCGTCTGAGCGGCGGGGTCTCACTAACGTCTCAACATGGTCTGAATATTGTCTAGAAAATTTGCAAAAAATATAAATTAGTTTATGTCTAAAATGAATTATTCAAAAATTTTGTTGATGTATGTGTGTGTCTGCGTGTGTGTCGGTGTATGTATGTGTTCAAGTACAATAATTCTTTATTTACTGAAAATTATCCTTTCTAAAACAATTCCCATGTACCATAAAAGGCACTCATATAAAAAATGGTGGAAAAATATACATTTCAATATTTCATTAATTGCTGGTAACAATCACAGTAAATAAGTAAATAAATAAACATCTAATATCAAGCAACAAATATCATGCATTGTATCTAAAATTATGAATTGTAATATTTTTGAAAACTTTCGTCATCATTATTTCACAGGCTAGAGATTACGCACAATCCAATGTTTAATAAAAACGCTAGTAACATGCAAATAAATAAAAAAACTCGTTTAACATCACGCAACAAATATCATTCACTATAATTCAAGACATATTGCAATTCTACTTAAAAACATTTCCTTTTATCTGTGTATACATCATTTCCAACCCAACAAATTAATTAAATCACATTGGTCCAAGAGCACAAATCCTGTTTTAGGATACGGTATTGGACTGAACGCGTTGCTCTCACCATAGGTCTTAAACTTGAAATGAAATAATAATTATATTTTTACATACATCAAGACACTATAAATATGCAACTATATATGTAGATAAGTTATTTTCTAAAAACACATGAGACATACTACTTGTTACCGCTAAATTAAATAGTGTGTAAATAGCCATGCGTTGACACATAACTATAAGTTTCAACAGAGTAGCGTAAGTCCCACCAAAATGCATAATCCCATATATTAGCACACTCTTATACCAGGGTAAATAGTAATACCATTCTTCAAGTAAATACTTTTTGAATTACCCCTTAAAACATACAAAGCATAATTAATTTTCCTTGATTTAGCCCAGGGATAATTTATTTGTGGCCCCACTTAAAATATTCATCCAAAAATACACTAAAGTACATAAATCACAGACAATTTTTTCATATTAGAACATACACAATTATAAATACACTGAGGTATTTGTGACATATTAAGTTAAATTGGCGTGTGTATGTGTGTGTGTGTGTGTGTGTGTGTGTGTGTGTGTGTGTGTGTGTGTGTGTGTGTGTGTGTGTGTGTGTGTGTGTGTGTGTGTGTGTGTGTTTGTGTGTCTGTGAACACGGCAACTCTCGTCAAAATGGTCCGATCGAGACCAAATTTGGTAGAGACGTGTATTTGTTCGGAAGAGTTCGTAAACCAGACATATCGGTCAATCGGAACAGGTAGTTTGGGGGGTTTTTGTACCCAAAAATTGTTTTGCGTTTTTTTCCATGTAATTTTTAAAATTTTCAAATTTTATATTTTCCGTTAGAATCAGCTCAAAAAACTTCATACTTTAGTTCCTTAAAGTTTTTCTCTAACGGTTACCGAGATATTAAAAGTCTAAACACAGTACATTGTATTTAGGGGCTCCAATGTTAATCTTATGGAAGATAGGGAAAAATTAATATTTCCCATATTAATCAATATTTTTGGATAAAACTTAATATTTATCTTCATGGGGTTGGGATCCATACGTTTATGCTAAAAAATCATAGTTTCATGGTTTCCTCACAGCTGCAAACCTGCATACTCTTTCCCATGTTAATGTTACAGAGAATAGGCAAATAATATTTATCAATAGGTATTGATTGATCAATCTTGTCATATACTTGTACTATTATTGTCATATTATTGATTTGGAAATTCGCTGAGAACACAGGTCTGCTGCGACGGGGGTATTTCTTAATATTTTAAAATAAAATATTATGGTTCAAAGCTTAAAACGCTTTCTAAACAGCTCAATAAAAAATAATGTAAGTTTACACATACGACCAAATCTTGTTATCTCACTAATGTGTCTTTTAATTGCAAGATATGGTAAACACTTATATTGGTTGAGCGAAAACAAATTATTTGTTTCAAGGTAAGATTAAGATTTTGACTTTTATCGCAGAATCAACAATTTTGGCAAATGGTTTGCCAAAATATTTGGCAATACAATAGCCCTACAAATACGGGGCGATATGAAGTAATTTCTCCTGAAATACCAGCCTTTGGTACTACAGAATCCACTTCAAACTTGTCAGGAAAAACTCCTTGAACTAGATTCTCTGAATATCTTACAAATCACTGGTAAAAACATTTCAATTAGTCTCAATAACACTAATTCTAATCACACCTACACCTACACTATGTTTATTTTTTATGCCTTTAATAGTATTCAAAATACCGTCATTTTTATATCAAAAGAATTTAAGCAGACGCCCTCATACGATTATCATCCAAAAAGAAATCCTGACCAAAAATGCTCTTCTCCTAATTCTGGTACAACATTCTGTGTAGGTGTCCGTAGGGTTTTAGTCTGCGTTTCTGATCTTGTTTGAGATGATGTCGGTGTTTTCGTACAATTATTTTGCTGATTTCTTGATCCAGACTCCATTTTCATTTCTGCGCCAAATATTTCTCGGATTATATTTCCTTATATTTTCCAGTTGTCTGATACGTGTGTGTCCAAGTATTAGGTAGTCACAGCTGCGTACACTGCTTTAGGTAGTACCACTGTGTAGTAATGCCGTAGTTAGGCTTGTTGTGAGATATATTTTTGTTGTAATGATTCCACACTACTTCATATGCTTTATCAAGTTTCCCCTATCTCCCTTCGTTTAAGACTCTATTATGTCCGCTCCTTTGCAGTAGTTCACCAAGATTTTTATAATTTTCCGTTATTAAGGTTCTAGATTTGTTCTGCGCATAATCGTCCTTTTCGGAAGCCTGCTTGGTATTCGCCGATTAAGTGGTTGGTTTGGTTTTCTAGTCTATTGCTTTTGGAGAGGATCTTTTACGTGACTGATGGAATAGAGATCCATCTGTAATTGTTCGGATCGGTCTTGTCACCTTTCTTGTCTAGTGGGTGGATCATTGTAGTTTCCCAATCGTTAGGGATTTTCGTGGACTTCAAAAGTTCCTTCAGGATCCTGTGGATACCTTTAATGAGTTCATGGTCTTGTAACTGCTAGAGTTCTGCGATGATACCTTCCTCTCCTGGCACTCTGTGACTTTCCAGTGACTTCATTATATCTTCAAATTCATTTATTACTGGTGGTTCGCTATCTGGGTTTACGTAAGCGTTTTGTAGCCTATTTTTGTGTTGGAGGATCTGTATTGAGTTGTTTCTCGAAATAGATTGCCAGAATATCATAATTTGTGTGTTAGTTTCCAGAGTTCCGTATGGCCTTCTAAAGCAAAGGTTAGGTACTTGATATCACGTCATATTTTCTTTGAAAATTCACTAAAAGCTTCTTGTGTTGTTTCTCATGTAATCGATGTAGGCTATAGATTACCTGCATCCAAACACAATCTCATGGATCATTTATGAACTTGTAGTTATCAGATCCACCGCAAGAATGCAGAATGATCTCAGTCAGTCTAGGTTTGACACAGGCCTTCTGTAGGTTTCCTCTGCGAACAACTTTACTTGTTTTTTCTGGGTTAAAAGGTCGTTTTTCCAATTCTCTGGGATCTACTGCTATTGAGTTTTTTCTATGTACTGATTCAAAATGGCTATCCATTTTAAAAAGTTCAATTTAGAATAACTTTAAAAGTTGTATTCTCATAAAAAATTTACAAGAACAGCATTTTTAGACAATTTTAAAGAAAGTCTAACAATACCTAATTAATAAATATTAAAGAAAAATGTATTAGATATGATAGTTTTGTGGAGCCTGACTCAATAGTCAGGTCATGACTCAACTCAGATCATTCCAGATCAACGTTAGCATCTGTAATCATCTACAACAAAGGAACTATCACAACATCGTCATCGATCTCAATGAATTTATAGACCTACTGTTCATTTTTAGCCTTTTTCTATCCGCAATTAATTATTTTATTTTTTGGATCTGCGAAATTGGAACCTAAATCTCAAGAATAGCGAGTGCAGTGTCAGATTTTCCGATCTTCCAGCCCTTTAACTACACTATAATCAGGTGATATCGCCAGTACGATAACCGCGCTGGCGTCACTATCGACCGCGCTATTTCTGGAGCGAGAACAACGGCAATTTTACTCCACGAATAGAGAGACCTTCGTTGTTCTCAATTTCCTTCCATTAATTTTGTAATATCATTAGCATTGATATGCTTTAGTCGCAAGACTTTAACTCCCCCATTTTACCAAAATTTATGTTACAATACACTTATTCCTTATTTCCTTACTTGTGATAAGGGAGTCCAAAACCAGATGACATAAACATAAATTAAAAACTTAATTTATTTCGTTTATTTTTGAAATCAAAAATTATGTGTACTACTACAGTTTGATTACTTGAACAAAGAAGAAATTGGAATCCTCAATAATAATTAATTGTAAGCGTAACTAAAATGTTTTACTGTATTTAACTGTACAAATTACTTTTATAGGCTTAATATTTATAAATAATTTTTAGCACAGACAGGTTAGGTTATAGATTACCTGCATCCTAACACAATCTCATGGATCATTTATGAACTTGTAGTTATCAGATCCACCGCAAGAATGCAGAAGCAACTTAAAGCCTCCGTTCTTGTTTTCACCTATACTCGTATAAATAAAATTAGATTTTTTGTCCGTACATTGATTTGAATTATGATATTTTTGAACATTTTTATATTTACACATGACGAAAGCCGAAATGGATCTTAGTTCAATTTTTGTTTATTGGTAACGCCACCAAATACAGTTAAAGAGGGAAGTCATGATCACTTTATTAATTTTTCAGGAAAATGGTTTTCTTTTATATTAAACAATGTCTTTTATTTATTCTGTCAAAGGCGGCAGAAAAGTCCACAAAAACAATATAATTTACCTCTTTTAGATAAACTTAAATTTATCATGTATGCCAGGGTAAAAATGTTATCAACTGTGGAGTAACCTTTTCGAAAACCTGCTTGATATTCACAAAGTATACCTCTTACGTCAATCCACATCCCTAAACGTTTTAAAATTATTACTCCTATTAGCAATTTAGCTATATCATCCATAAAACAAATTCCTTGATAGTTTGAAACACCGCCAATATTTCCCTTTTTATGTAGTGGATCTATTTTTTAAAATTCTCTTGTACCTGACTTGTATTAAAAATGCCGTTAAACAACTTAAAAAAAACTGTTAATTTTTCAGGGCCGAATTCATATAATTCTGATGGGATACGAACGAAACCCGCTTTCGTTTTGCTTTGTTAACTGCAGAGCATGCTTCACCTCGGCTATGTCAATCTCCTTATCCAAAAAAGGATCGACAATGAATGGTTCTGCGTATAAGATTGTTGTAACTGTAGTTGTGGGGGGGTCAAGTAACCTTTTAAAATGATCAACCCAGTCTCCAACTTTTATATTCACACCTATATATTTTTTCTATTTTTCAAATGCTTTACTGATCCCCAAAAATCATTCATATTTCTAGCACTCATTATTTTTTTCAATAACGCCTCTATCATATTCCCCCGCAGAAGGTTTTTGTACTCCCGGTTTGCCTCTAAATATAAATTCCTCGAGTACACAGTATTTAATTTACGATAACACTTCAGAAGTTTGAAACTTTTCTTCCTAGCTTTGTCACAGTCCTTGTCATACCACGGTTTTCAGCAGTAAAAGCCCCACGAGTAGCGGCGCCGGCGCCCTGACAGCCCCGGAACGCAGCGGCCCTCACACACGTCGTTATCTTATCTAATAAAATATGCGGCTCCACATTTTCCATTGACCCCAAAGCGTCAAAACGATTTGTCACCTTTTGCTTATAAAATAATTCATCTTCTGGGGTCCAAATAATTTTGGGTAACAATGGAAAATCTCCTGATTAATCTTTCCGTTTTCTTCTTCCAAACGACTTATTTCCTCATTTAGCCCTGGATGTCACTTTTCGTTGCCAGAGGGGCATGCTTGTTGTCTCGTTAACTTCCAATGACCTCACTGATAACCCCCGTCAACATTGCATAGGACATACCGCTTACCATGTCCCTCCTCACTCACACAGACCGGCGATATCACTCCCGCGCGTTTCTTCTGGCTTTGAGGCGTAAAATATTCGTCAATAAAAATAAAGCAATCTTACACACAGTTAATGTGTTCCTCACAGCAGCAAACCTGCATACTCTTTCCCATGTTAATCTTATGGAGGATAGGAAAACTTCTTTATTTATTATGAAACTTGGTATATGTTCAAAATAAAAATAGTATATGGTAAAAATGCCTACTTTCAGTGTTTCTCATAGCAGCAAACCTCCATAATCTTTCCCATGTTAATGTTACAGAGAATAGGCAAAATACTCTAATTTATCAACAGGTATTGATTGATCAATATTGTCATATACTTGTATTATTATTGCCATATTATTGAGGTGAAAATTCGCTGAGTACGCAGGTCTGCTGCGACGGGGGTATTCTATTCTTTTTTTATTATAATATTTTAAACGTAATATTACAAGAAAACCAGAATTTCCCTGGCTGGACATTAGACATATGTAGAACCTATATTCTACTCGAAAATCAGTTTTTTCTAAAATTTAAATAAATAGGTTAGAACCGTTTCGAGATCCTTCTGCATATATATATATATATATATATATATATTGTAAACTTGGCTACTCTATTTCCCCTTTCGGGTACTTAGGTAACAACGCTTGGCTGAGTGAGAGTAATGGGACTAGGAAAGAGAAATTGAAACAACACATTTGATGTCAAAATGAACACTTATAATATTTTAACCACGTCTTTTCCAGTTTCAATTTTACAAAATCGAATCTTTAAAACTTTCGACACATCCTAATATTTACTATATAGTACTACCTCAAGTGATAAAATTTCTTTCAAATAAAATTCGAACTAAAACAAATTTACAAACACAACTCTCTAGAGATAATTAAATTAGCAAAACCCTATCTTTATAAATTGACACATTAAATACCCATTACATTAAAACGGTCACATTAATTTACTTTCACTAATAGTTTCCTTCCTTTATTAATAATAATATTTTTTTAAAAGATGAGTTAATATAAAACTAAGTTAAAAATAGTTAGTATAAAATTTCCATCTCTCCTTTTTGTGGTTCTTATTACTATCCCCTTATATCGTCTCTTCGTACCTAATCTTGTTATTGTATCAATTTCTAGTCTATAAGAATAAATACGTCGGCGTACCAGAGTGAAACTAGGAGATTGACACGGTACCTTGGCTCTGGTGGGTGAGGGCGTCCCGACGTCCTCCCTGGTCAGTGGTAGTCCTGGCTTGAAGCTTCTCTCGAAGTACTCGTCCGGCCTAGTGAGATGAAGTAGGTGGCTTGCTACTCAGTCCTGGTCTTCACTCTACCCTTCTCGATCCAGGCAGAGACTTTCCTCCAGCTCCAACTTCTACACACTGTCCTCTATTTCTCTATATTTATCCTTCGCTCACGCTACCCGTTCCTTCCATCATTTCTTCTTCCCAAAATTTCGTGTCCTACTATCATTTCGCTCCTCCTTAAAATTTTCCTTCTAACTTCATTTTCCCGCCCCCTAGCCAATATCTTTCTAATGTACTTTGGCCGACCTCCTGATACGTCTAGCCGTCCTGACGTCACGGCGGCCATCATGAACCCGTGCGGTGAGTAGATTCCACCTTATTGTTTTGGGTCATGCTAATTTTGCGTTATTTTGTCAAGGTGTCTTCTTTCCCTCTTTCTCTTCTCTCTCTTCTTCTCTTTCTTCTTTTCAGGTCTATGACCTGAAAGTAGACACCGTCGAGTGATCCTGTCGTGTGACGTATCCCAGCGTAGTTCCTGCATGTATGCGTTTAGGGAAATTTGATGGGTTATAAATGTTAAGCTGCCATTCCTCCTTCTCGTCCGCTTTTACGAGGTAAATATGGTATTTCTTTTTGTCCTTTAAGGCCTTCTCCTGTTCGAAGGTCGTTTCGTTATTGATGTCGAGATTTAATTTCACTCACCTATGTTGGTGTGGTGCTATCACTAGCTCCTTGTCACTCTTTATGTCCGTTATCTTTTGCTTACTTGGTACCTCAACGAGCTTGTTTATCGCCTTTAGCTGTACTAGCAAACGTTTTTGCATTTTTATCGTATGACAATTTTCTCCAAGATTCATAGCAATAGTCCGTGTATTAAAATTTATCTCTATTTTGTTTTTGTGTAGGAATTTATTTCCCAAGATAACGTGACTATTCGTATCCGGTGTAACAAAGAACCTATCCTTAATCAGGATGTTCTCCACTAAAAAAGTGACCACTGCTGTTCCTAAGATATTTATTGTGTTAAGTTTATTTTACAACCAGTATCTATTATGAAATGAAATGAAATCTTTATTGATCCAGTAAAAATGCATAATATACATAATACATAAAAACAATTACAGTTTTATCATAAAAGCTAAGACAAACTAATACTATAAAAAGATAGAGTAAAAACTAAAATAGGATCAATAAATGTTGGTCCCGAGGTTGAAACCTGTGCGGGAACCTGTACAAATACAATACACTGTCCGCTCGAGCGGTAGGTTTAAGGTCGACCGGTCTAATTAATAACATAGAACAATCTTAACAGTAGCTATAGATAATAAATATTCCCTTATTAAATATAATGATAATACTAAAAGCAGATCAAATAATTTTTTCCGATTAATATTTATAAGGCATACTAAAAGTAACTTATTACATAACTTGACTTGAAAAAGACAGACAATTTTACTGGTTAAATTGATATACTATCACAACTATCACTTATCCGTGTACTTCTATCTAACTGTGGTGAAAAAACTTTCTATATTATTATGATTCAGCAAATACGTTCTTATTAATTTACGGAAACGATTTTCATTGATTTCTTTAAAGTTGTCTGGTAATTGGTTGAAAAAGGTTGGTGCCAAAAAAGAAAAAAACTTTGTATATATGGTAAAATTTGGTTTAGGCACTGCAACATAGAATCTATTTCTAAGGTTCTCCCTAGGCCTATTGTAGTTGAGCCTGTTACCACTTTTACAATAAAAAACTCGTAAAACTTTAAAAACATAAGTTCCTGAGAGGTAAAACATTGAGATCCTTAAATAGAGGCTCTGTATGTGCTAAACGGGGTTTTTTGATATAAGTCTTATAAAATGTTTTTGAATAATTATTAATGGTTTCAAGGTTGAGAAATATGACCCTCCCCATATTGTGAGGCCATACTCTAATTTAGAGTTGATAAATGCATAATACACAGTTCTAAGAACATTAGAATTACATAAAGATTTTAAGTAGTAAAATATCCTTAAATATTTTACTATGGAAGTTTTTCTTTTAGGTTATTAATATGAACTTTCCAGTTTAATTGGTAATCTAAATTTAAACCTAAATATTTAATTTCATTTACCTATTCAATAATTAGACAATCACACATATTCTGAGAATCACAATCAATTCTATGGTACTTTACTGGGCTAGTAAAAGTTGGAAATCCTCTTAGGCTAAAAACGACATACTTAGTTTTCGGGCTTAAAACCATGTAATTATTTGTAAACCACAGTCTTAATAACTTAACATCACTTTGCATATTACATTTTAGCTGTTCAATACTATTTGCTTCATAAAATAAGGCAGTATCGTCTGCAAACGCTACCAGCTTGCCTTTAAAATTACCATTGCACAAATTGTTGACATATATAAGAAACAATGGGCCTGACAGAACAGACCCTTGTGGAATGCAATGTAAAATTTCAGTTTGATCACTCATCACTGAGTCAATCTTTGTTCGCTGTGTACGTCCTGTCAGATAGGACTTAAACCATCGGAGCGGTATTCCTCGAACTCCTGCATCATACAATCTACTGAGCAGTATTGAGTGGTCCACAGTATCAAATGCTTTCATTATGTCAATGAACAATCCTGCACAATACTGCTTATTATTAATGCTATCATATGTCAGTTTCATAAAATGAAATAAAGCATCATCAGTACCCATTTTTTACTTTCTCCCCTTATACAAAATAGTATATGGAGAAAGTATTGTTTTCGTCAAAATTTTCGAATTTGAGTTGAGGGTGGATATATCCGTTTTGGGGTCCCCTGAATCCAAAAAAGTGGGTTTTGACGTGATGTCTGTTCGTCCGTGTGTGTGTGTGTGTGTGTGTGTGTGTGTGTGTGTGTGTGTGTGTGTGTGTGTCTGGATGTGTACAGTGCCACAGCCTACCCCGTTGGTCCGATTTAGATGAAATTTGGCATGTATATATATAGTCACCGTATCTCCAGGCGTTTTTTTCATTTTTTTGAATTTTTGATTTTTAAGGGTAGTTCACCCCTAAAAAACCCTTAAAAAACGTGAAAAATCCAATTTTCTCAAAAACGGCTCTAACGATTTTGATTAAAATTTGACAGTTTATAGTGTACAAAGTACTAAATAATTTGACACCACCCGCATATCTGTAAAAATGACGGTTCAAAAGTTATGGGCTTTTAAATGTCAAAAAAATCAAATTTTTAAATTTTCAGCGAAAACAATAAAAGTAAAGTATAACTTGACTGGCACCATTAAAACCAGCTTAAAAAACTAAACAAATTAGTAATTTGAATTATTTGTCTACGACTAACGGTTCCAGAGAAAAGTTAAATTTACTGTCCACGATAAACGCAGTACGTTGTCTGAAAGCGCCCAATGTTATTCTTATGGAGAATATAAAAAAATCAATTTCTTCCTTACTTTCCAACCGTTTTCCATGAAACTTGGTATGAAGCGTAAGGTCAAATCACCGAACAAAACCAGCTCAAAAAAGCTTGGTGCTACGGGGGGGGGGGTTGTCCCCCCCATACAATTTGAACAATTAATTTAACTTTGTCTCTCGTGTTTTTATTTTTAGAAATTGGATGATTATTTTTGAAACAATAAATTATTAAATGATATTTAGATTAACTTTGTAGAACATGATAGTTTTATTACAGATTGTCTTTTTTTAATTTACTTAAGGGAGAAAGTATGTGTCAGTCCACTGGTACCGTTTATTTCCCTAAACCCAAACTGATTTAAACTGAAAAGGTTATTTTTGTCTAAAAACTTTACAACTCTAGACTTAATTATCTTTTCAATCAGTTTGGAAAAAATTGAGAGCAATGCAATTGGTCTAAAATTACTGGGATTTTGTTTGTCGCCTTTCTTACAATTATACATTCTATATTCTCATTCGGTTTATTTACTAATTTTGCGTTTAGGGTTAATACGGATATTCTGCCGTCTCTCTCTTCTTCGATCTTAAACAACTTCTCGGCTATGGCTTTATTTACATTTCCCTATCATTCCTAGGTTTGTACATTCTCTCATTTGAGATTTTACGTAGATCAAAGCTGTGAATCCGGTATGTTTCTTGTTTCTCCTGTATTTCCTGACATATCCTTAATTTTTCGTCCTCATTTAACCTTTCCTCATCCTTCATTATTTCCTCCTGCTTTTCCTTCTCTTGCCGTACCATCCTTTGTCCATTCTCTCGTTCTACGTTTCTCATTTCTAGCTCCCTTCTTAAATTTATCTCTCTGTTCCTGATCTGTTCTAAGACCTGGTCTCTATGTGTTCTTCGCTCCTCTATCTGCCTCCTTCGTTTGGCCTCCTCGAGCGCTTCATTTACCTTTGCTTCTCCTTCATTTTTCTTACACATTTCCCTCCTTTGGCCGTTTCCTCCGTGTGACTCTTTTAGTGTGGGAAAGTCCCTTATGAAGCTGTTACTTCTAAATTCCCTATTTTTATCAAAAACTAGCGTTACCCGGCGAACTTCGTACCGCCTAACACTAATGTATACAATTTTATATAACCTTTCAAATCATTTCATCACAGCTTATAATTTTGTGAACACTAAATTTATAAATCCTAACACTGTACCATTTTCTGCCCTCTGGGTCGGAGCCCTTTGGTATATTCATTTCAATTCTATTCTAGTGGCCTGAATCAACTTATAGTAACATTAGTGTCACCTATGAATACGGCATTGCATTTCAAGTGTATGTAGTTATCAGCCCGAAGTTTCTTCTGATTATATCTTATGAAGTTCAACCTCTCGGTTTCAATTTTGACGTACATGTAAACCATACATTGGTTTAATAAGCCACGGAAATAAAGCAAAGAATTTTCCTCCTCTTTAAAGACCAATTAGTGAAAACAAGAGAACATTGCTGCAGAAATTGTTTTCGAAAAAGGGGATTTTGTAATTATATCAGTTTGAGGGATGTAAATGGAGTAACCATCCTCACCATAGCTAAATATCAGAGTATACTCGTATTATAGTACAGTATCTTACAACAGTTCTCAAATTCGATATGGTTACTAGAGAGGACACACAGTACAGTGTGTGAACGTACGTCCAGTGAACTGAACGTAAATATGGTACTTGACAGTTATCCTATAGTTCATGTACAACATTGGGTATGTCATGATTACTAGAGAAGATATGTGATACATGTAAACATAAAATGAAAGACACTAGTTAATTGAAATGTAGATATAGTATTTGCAGTTCTCCTCAACATGACATATGGTATAAGCAAGTATAAAACAAATGACACTATCGAATCGAGCACTTAACAGTTCTCCTATAAATATATTTCACGTACAACAACAGGGTACAAGTAAACATGAAACAAAAAAAACACCAGTGAATTAAATGTAATTGAGACAGAATGAACCCTGTTGTAGGACATTTTGATTTCTGTCTTCTAATAGGCCTGGGACTTGATGAGAACCCACATCTTAACACTAGGCTATTGTAGGTTTGATAACAAAAACTATAAAGCACACAAATAAATACGTTAGTGTACAATCAATTAATAATGTGTACAAATCATTTTAATTACACCCCACTTGTCTTGTAGAATAGTACAACAGTTCTTCTTTAACTTGCATTAAACATTGGGTTTGTGAAGACACACAGTATGACAACATTGTATGAGTGACTGTAACTAACGTTCAACTTTCCAGTGAATTAAATGTTGATATTTAATCAATCGTGTTGTAGGATGAATTTCACCGACCTCTATAGTCTTATAATAACCCTGATAAGAGTCCACTATGTTCAAAGTCAATCTACACTAGGCTAATGTAAGTTTGATAACAAAAAACTAGCACAATCACAAAGCCCACAAAATATAAGTTAGTGTACAATCAATTAATAATGTAGAAAAATATGTTTAATTAAGCCCCCAATTATATAAATTCAATTTTGTCTTGTAGAATAGTACAGAATTTTACATAAAAGGCTCAAATAGCATGCATATACAATTTGTCTACTTTATCAACTGAGTGATCGTCAAGTGAGATGTTGGCTTGAAACATTCCTTAAAATCATATCATATATGACAGCAATAAAATATTTTATACCCCATAGCCTAGTCCCCAGCACCCTAATGCAATCATCCTTACATTACTCACAACCCGACCATAGTATAGACTGCGTTCGTTCGGGTCAGGGTAAACACGTCCGGCCTGAGACTTGATGAAAGTCCACTGTGTTTAAAGTCAATCTTATTGTGGAACATAACACTTGGCTAATTTAAGTTTGATAACAAAAACTATATAGAACACAAAGAAATAAGTTAGTGTACAATCAATTAATAATGACTAAAAATAAGCTAGTGTACAATCAATTAATAATGTGTAAAAGTCTTACATGAAATAAATTTTGTCTTGTAGTAGAGTACAGCATCTTACATACAAGACTCAAATTTCATGCATATACGATTTGTCTGAAGCTAAATAATCGTCAAGTGAGATGTTGGCTTGGAACATACTATTTAACAATAAAGCAACTTTTGTACCTTATTCAGTAATAAACAAACACAGCTTTTGTATTTGAGGATAAAAAGATTCACTTGCTTTAGAAATGATTGAAAGAGTGAATGTTTGGTTGGGGTTGGTGTATAACACAATCAGTGGACAATTTTTATAGAATAAACAGTAACAACATGCATTGAAAATGCATTGACAATTCTTTTCTTGCACAATGGAGTCATAGAGTACAATAGCACATAGTTATTTATTTGTAGGTAAGAGTGCAACAGAGTGCACGATTGCTAGAAATGTTAGGGAGATAGATCATTGATTGACTTGTGGTGATGATATTAAACTTTACTCTTTTAGGTGTATTTATGACATGTTTAATATACAAACTATCATCTCATTAATACCATTTCATCATTGAGTCATCTCTTGATACATCTAAACTGGACACTTTGTATATTTCAATTGCTCTCTTGTTCAACAATGCCTGTCTTACATAACATTATAAGGTAAGCCAGAAACAACATTAAAGGTTAAAATCAAATAACAAGTTGGTGTGTTGTGAATTTGATCCAGGATCTGTTGCATTCATATTTATTGTAAGTATCAAACAACTACAGGTCGGATGAAGCAGTTAAAATTAAACTATATCAATAAAACATGTCTTGCCTCTTGTTTCAACAACTGACGCAACTTGATCTAGAATCTGCTGAATTCAACATTATTTTATAAATAATGATAGCAAAATGTTGTATAGTGACATTGGTAAAGTATTGAAATTTGTCACTTTATAGTTCATAGCTAAACGAAATAATACTTAGGTAATTTAAAAAACGTATTTGGGGCACAGACGACTCAAAGAATAAAGAACCTGACTACAACATCAACCATTTTATTCATTTTATTGTTGTATGTTTTAGTTAGGTCAATATAAAGCCGAAAACATATACAAGTACAAGAGTGAGGACCTCGAGTGCATGTCGCATGAGCACGTAAATACTTTTTTCTACTGGTAAAACTACAATTGCAGAATCATTGGTTATTTCAAGAATTGTCTGTTTCTAAAGTAGATTGAAAAGTGTATAAGGACAATAGATATGAAACCAAATACTGTCAGAGGCTATATATATATATATGAGGTTATGTGTAGATTGGATATGATTAAGGGTCATTTTAAACTGTCCAAAAACCAGATGGCATCGTTTAAAAGTTAAGCAATATCAAACATGTTTGGTACGCATTGCCGTCAAAGATTGAAGAACTTGACTACAAAATCAACCCTTGAAAGTTACCGGCAGAGAGCATATAGTTTGGAAACAACACAATAGGATTGATCTCTATTTTATTATAACTAACCTGGTGATGAACAAGAAATATAAAAAAATTACAATGACAGCAGTATAAAATGATCTTATATAATATGTTAATACTGATTAGATGCAACTAAGCTCTTAAAATACCATCAATGCAACTTGCCTCTTGTTTTTAAACAAGTTGGACTTAGACAAAATTTACTTGTGTATATTTCTATCACAGTCATACTACCACACCTTTTGCAAAGATGGTTGAAAGGTACATAGAACAATAGGTATCAATAGGTATGAAATTAAATACTGTGAATTAATACAATTCCAAAGCTATTACATAAGAGGTTGAGTCAATTGTACGAAAACCAAAAAAAATTTAAAGTAGGAGATATATAACAGGTGCAGGAATAAATAATACAGGAACTAGAGGTGGATTTCATAAGGAAGAATTGTTATTTAGTAGAGAAACGAGATTTTGTATGGTTATGAATTAATGCTAGTGATGTAATGAGATGGGTCATGCTAAGTGCAGGTGTGAGTCTTGCGGCAGTGGCATGAGCCGGTACGCGACGCGGTGCGGTGGGCAGGACATGCCCCGGGCGAGCGCGGCACTATGACATACGCGGTCCGTTTGCGTGTGCGCGACTCGGCGCTGAGGGCTTGGGATTTTAAATTATGAAAGGTGATGTGTTGAATTGTTTATTACGTGTTGTTGTATAGTATCAGGTAATAGATTTGATATGAATAATGGTTTAGGGTTTTTTTCCAAAAATGATCAATCAGTGCAAAAATGCTCCCAATTTTGCTCTGCGCAAAAATGCTCCCAAAATGATTTTGAGCTTAAAACGGGATTTTTCTATTAAAATGGGAAAAATGTGCTGATTTTGGGTTAAGAATGATGGTTTTTGCCCTATAATGTGCGAAAAATGTGACAATTTTGGGCTAAAAATGCTATATTTCAATAATTAAAAATGGTGAAAATGCTGATTCTGGTCCAGGACCCGGGGTTTGTAACTACTTCGGATGGGTGCGTGGTCGGTAATGTTAGTCCCATTGAGCGACTTTCTGTGCACTTATGTGTTATACATGTTATTCTATGTTGTCATAGGTTTATTCGGTTGGGTGCGTGGTCGGTAGTGTTAGTCCCATTGAGCGACTTCCTGTGCACTTATGTGTTATACATGTTATTCTATGTTGTCATAGGTTTATTCGGTTGGGTGCGTGGTCGGTAGTGTTAGTCCCATTGACCGACTCCCAGTGCACTTATGTGTTATACATGGTATGCTATGTTATCACAGGTTTATTCGGTTGGGCGCGTGGTCGGTAGTGTTAGTCCCATTGACAGACTCCCAGTGCACTTATGTGTTATACATGGTATGCTATTTTGTCACAAATTTATTCGGTTGGGTGCGTGGTTGGTAGTGTTAGTCCCATTGACCGACTCCCAGTGCACTTATGTGTTATACATGGTATGCTATTTTGTCACAGGTTTATTCGTTTGGGCGCGTGGTCGGTAGTGGTAGTCCCATTGAGCGACTCCCTAGTGCACTTATGTGTTATACATGGTATGCTATGTTATCACAGGTTTATTCGGTTGGGTGCGTGGTCGGTAGTGTTAGTCCCATTGACAGACTCCCAGTGCACTTATGTGTTATACATGGTATGCTATTTTGTCACAGGTTTATTCGGTTGGGTGCGTGGTTGGTAGTGTTAGTCCCATTGACCGACTCCCAGTGCACTTATGTGTTATACATGGTATGCTATTTTGTCACAGGTTTATTCGGTTGGGCGCGTGGTCGGTAGTGTTAGTCCCATTGACCGACTCCCTAGTGCACTTATGTGTTATACATGGTATGCTATGTTGTCACAGGTTTATTCGGTTGGGCGCGTGGTCGGTAGTGTTAGTCCCATTGACAGACTCCCAGTGCACTTATGTGTTATACATGGTATGCTATTTTGTCACAGGTTTATTCGGTTGGGCGCGTGGTCGGTAGTGGTAGTCCCATTGAGCGACTCCCAGTGCACTTATGTGTTTTACATGGTATGCTATTTTGTCACAGGTTTATTCGGTTGGGCGCGTGGTCGGTAGTGGTAGTCCCATTGAGCGACTCCCAGTGCACTTATGTGTTATACATGGTATGCTATGTTGTCACAGGTTTATTCGGTTGGGCGCGTGGTCGGTAGTGTTAGTCCCATTGACAGACTCCCAGTGCACTTATGTGTTATACATGGTATGCTATTTTGTCACAGGTTTATTCGGTTGGGCGCGTGGTCGGTAGTGGTAGTCCCATTGAGCGACTCCCAGTGCACTTATGAATGACCCCCGATCAATACGTGACGCAGGCCCAGCTCGGTCCGCCGGCCTCCATCTTGTATGGAGAGGATCGAGTGGACGCTCCCCATATGTAAGTTGCAACTCCCATTTTATAACGAAATCTTAATAATTCATTAGTCTGTTTGGAATGAAAGAACTTTCACAGTAAAGTGTTTATCTAACCTTTAGCGTGGTTGTATGGAATAGCATGCTTCCTGAAGAGAAAGTTTACAAATCACGTTACTTTGGTTAAGTTTCACAACAACAATTTATTATGAATACTCTCACATAGTATTTTGATCCAATGCTATTAATAATTAATCTATTACAGCAGGTCTTTATATCTAAGATAATCACTACTCCATACGAGGTTATGAATTAGTCCATTTAATTACTATCATTACTAGTATATTATTGATAGTCCATCGACTACAATTACTAACAGTGATTAGTCTTTTCAATTATTATTTCATTATTTTATATATTTTTTTACAAATTATATTCATAAATTACCAATGTATGTGAAAGAACACTAGTCATAACACTGTAAACTACAATAACAGGGTTTTAACGATTAAAATTTATATAATATAGTATAATTATATAGTATAATTAGTATATATATATATATATACAGTATATATATATATATATATATATATATATATATATATGTGTGTGTGTGTGTGTGTGTGTGTGTGTGTGTGTGTGTGTGTGTGTGTGTGTGTGTGTGTGTTACAATTAATGTTTTTTTAGCGAATTTCCCATAGGGAAGAAGCTATTACCGTAGGTCTCATGGCAAGAGTTAAGCCCGAGACCATGTTATTTTTTCTTCTTTAGGTGCCCAGAGACCAAAAACAATAGTCGTTAAAATTTTTATATATATATACATATATATATATATATATATATATATATATATATATATATATATATATATATATATATATATGTGTGTGTGTGTGTGTCTGTGAACACGATAACTCTCGTAAAAATGGTCCGATCGAGACCAAATTCGGTAGAGACGTGTATTCCTACAACTGCTCGGACGAGTTCGTAAACCAGACATATCGGTCAATGGGAACGGGTAGTTTGGGGGGGTTTTGTACCCCAAAATGGGGTTTTTTGCGTTTTTCACATGTAATTTAAAAAAATTCTAATTTTATATTTCACCATTGGAATCAGCTTAAAAAGTTACACAATTAAGTTCATTAAAGTTTTTCTCTATCTTCATCGGTTACCGAGATATAAAAAAATCTAAACACAGTACGTTGTATTTTGAGGCTCCAATGTTAATCTTATGGAGGATTAGGTAAAATTAATTTTTCACTTATTATCTAATATTTTTGGATGAAACTTGATATTTAGCTTCATGTGGTTGAGATCCATACATTTGTGCTAAAAAATCATAGTTTATGTGTTTATCATGGCAGCAAACCTGCATACTCTTTTCCCATGTTAATCATAAGGAGATTAGGCTAACTCCTTTATTTATGGACAGATGTTGATGAAAGTTGGTATAAATGTTAAAAACAAAATTTTTGATGGTATAAATGGCTACTTTCAGTGTTCCTCACAGCAGCAAACCTACTCACTCTTTCCCATTTTAATCTTATGGAGAATAGGCAAATAATTCTCATGTTTATCGACAAATTTGCACCAAACTTTTCATATATTATTATATTATTGATTTGGATATTCGCTGAGTACGCAGGTCTGCTGTGACGGGGGTATTATTTAGTTATTTTCACATAATACTATGTATTATTTACAGTATGTCATGTAACTTTGGACTCAAGGCACTATCAACCATGAAATTGTTATCAAAAATTGTTATCTTACACTCGCATACTCAGGCACACACACGAGCGCCCCCCCCCACACATAGACGTCACTTCGAATCCCTTATTTTGGGTTCAGGAGACCACAAAATAGATTATTTCACGGATATATAATACTCAAAACTTCTTATTCGTGATTTGTGCGCGCATGCGGGCGTGTACAGAGCCACAGCCTACACCATAAGTCTGATTTATATCAAATTTTGAATTTGTTGTTTATACTACCTACTGAGCTTCTGTGTGTTTTTATTTTTTTGAATTTTCGACTTTTAAGGGTAGTTTACTCCTAATGAAAATAAATTTCTCAAAAACGGCTGTAACGATTTTGATTCAACTTTCATGGTTCAATACTTCAAGTCTAATATAATATGACACAACCCATATATCAGTAAAATAATGGTTCAAAAGTTATGAGCTTTTAAATGTCCAAAAATCTTCTTTTTAATTTTCTTGCCATACGATAAATTTAGTAAGTAATTTATTATCACCATAAACCCCACAGTAAAATCTCGACAAATAAGTATTTTGAATCATTGGTCTATGACTAACGGTTCCAGAGAAAAAATACGTTTGTCTGTGGTAGAAGCAGTAGTGTCTGGGAGCACCCAACGTTTTTCTTATTGAGGATATTGAAAAATCAATTTCATCCTATTTCAGAATCATTTTCCCTGGAACCCAATAAGACCCACCCAGAAGTTTGGTATTACCTCGGGGGTATAACACCTCTTAACGTGGAACCCGAATCACTCAATCAACTCAAATCATTAAGAAACGTGTCGATTACTTTAGAAACAATAGATTTTTAAATAAACATTCTAAAAATGTCGTAGTTTTATTAAATGTACCGTATGATTTTTTTTAATTTACTTACGGGAGAAAGTATGAGTCAGCCCACTGATACTATTTATCTTTTTATATGAGTGTACTATATTGAAATGAAAAAAATGAAATGAAAAATCTTTTATTTATCCAGGCAAAGCTAGGGCCACTTGGCCCTTTCTTACACTTAACCTGGTGTAGACAAATTAAATAAAAAATTTACAACAGGATGCAAAAAAATCTATATACATTCAACTTATTAACTACTGTACATAACATATTCACTTAAACAAAAAATATAAATAAAAAATAAATAAAAATATATTTTTATACAACCACACATACAAGCACACACGTACCAGCCGTCAGGCACACAGAAGCCCTAAGCCACACCAGTCGTGACCATACGCTCGAAGAAATGAATTTTCAGTGCCGCCACAAAAAGGGAACGTTTTTCTAAGGATCGGATGCGTAAGGGTAGACTATTCCATAAACGGCAGGCGGCCATAACAAAAGCCCTGCCATAAGCCGTGGTCATATGATGAGGTATACGCAACGTAGATGAGGCAGAACGCGAAATACCTGAACTATCTTGAGACACAAAATTAAAATTTGGTGTAAAGTATTTCGGTAAGCCAGTCTTTAAAATTGAAAAAGTTAATGTCAGAATTTTGATTGCCCTTTGATAATTTAGTTTTAAGATATTAGCTTCAAGAAAGTATGGCGTGATATGCTCGCCCGTCTCAGACCATATACAAATCTTAAACAATACAGTAGTTTTGAGATCGCTGGAGCATACCCGCCTGAGTCACAGTCATGTCATTGATCACTGAGTTGCAGTAACTAAAGTGAGGTAGTACAAGGGATTTGATCAAGTGCAGTTTAATATGTTGTGGCAGAAAGTTCTGTAATTTCTTCAGTGAGTGTATCCAGGCGAAAACCTTTTTGCGTATGTCAGTAACTGCCTCATCCCATGTGAGTGTTGAATTGAAAGTCACACCAAGATTTTTAACTTTGTTATAGTACGGAAGGGCATTGCCACAAACAGTAATTGAATTCATGTGGTCAAAGTCAATTGAGTTGTGAAGTCGAGCATGACAAGTCACCATTGGTTTAGTCTCAGTCCATGTATTTCAGTCCAGGCAACAATGTGATTTATGTCTTCGTTGGTATTTCTAACACAGTCATTGACGTTGTTTGCAGTAAAATGGTGATAGATTTGCAAGTCATCAGCATACATATGGTGCTTACAGTGAACGGGAGCTGAGTTTATGTCATTTGCGTACAGAACAAAGAGCAGAGGTCCAAGGATTGATCCTTGAGGCACACCGCAAGTAACAGTCTCCCAGTCAGATCTCATGTCACCAACCTCCACAAGTTGCCGCCTATCTGATAGATATGATCTCAGCCATGCAAGTGCATTCAGGGAAAACCCTATGGCCCTTAATTTCTGAACTAATATCTCATGAATGACGCTGTCAAATGCTTTGGAGAAATCAAATAAGGTAAGAATCGTTCCCTGTCGACGATCCATGGTTGTCTTAAGTCTTCAGACACTCGGAGGAGTGCTGTTTCTGTACTATGCGATGTTCTAAAACCGGATTGATAGTCAGACAATGTTGTTGTCAGTTATGTATTCAGTGATTTGACAGTGAACGATTCTTTCTAGGCCTTTAGATAGAGTGGGCAAAATACTTATCGGCCTGAAATCACGACATGTTGTCGGGGTTGAGGCCTTGTTTAAGGGGCGGATAATGGCAGACTTCCACTGAGAAGGAAAATAACACAGTCTTAAAGATGCGTTATAAATGTACGTTACAGTAGGGAGGATGGCAAATAATATGTGTTTAATAAGGCGAATAGATATTCCATCAGAACCGACAGCATTGCTTTAAATTTTGCGGATAGCGCACAGAACGTCAGATTGTATAACAGGTTTGAAATGAAACTCAGGGTATCCCAGATCAGGGATTGGGGAGTTAACTAAATAATTTAAGTAGCTATCAACCTGATGCTGGTTGATATGTTGTCTGCAGGAAGAGAAGTAAACGTTTAATTCATATAACGGAATATGCACTTTTTGATGATCAGATTGTTTCCCAAGCCCAAGACTTTTAACTTTACGCCATAGATTTTTTGAAGATTGTCTCTGATTTTCAAAAAGATTGCCTATGTATCTTAGCTTAGAATTTCGCAAGAGTTGTTTTACTCGATTCTGAAGATAACGATATTGCTGTTTCAGTTCAGGGTTTAGCGATCGCTTTGCTCTTCTAAATAAGCAATCACGCCTTGCCATAATCATATATTGTGCCTAGTTTCTGGCCAGTGTATCAGTTTGTGGTTTTTACACCAGATAATATCTTTAGTGTGAATAATCGAAATTCAAGTATTCTTGAGTCCAATAGATATTCCAGTAGATATTATCTTGGGATTTTAAAATTATCCAGAAACTGTCTTTAATATTTACAAGATGGCGGACGAAAAAATGTTTGTACTTACAGTACTTCCCTGTGAGAAATAGGTTAGATCAAGGTTACGTCCAAAGAGAATGTGTTCAGTTCTTCTAAACAGCTGATCTTATTGTTATATATTAAAAATTCGATACAATAATAGCTCTGGTATTTTTTATGGAAACTTGTTTCACACTTTCATCCTACAAATTGCCAACATCCCCCCCCCCAGAGCTAAGAGCTAAGATCCATGTCGAAAATCTCATAAAATGTTTTAACTTACTATGGACAATTTATTTAAACATCCATTGACATAAAAAGTAATGAAATCGCTTATTAATGAACTACGAGCTGTTGCGTTTACTGTATCTATACACAGCCAAATCAGGTGTTTTTATTACAAAATCACGGATTGGTATTTGAGTTAAGTAATAGAAATATGTCCCAAAATTGTTCATGTAGAAAAAAGATTTAAATTTAAAATATACTTTTGATGTTTTTACCTTATTATGAGGGGAAGCAAATAATTAGCATTATAAACGCAAAAAAGTAACAAAACAATTTTCAAACACAGCATTCCGGGCTAGTATTCTCAAGTAGCCTACTTTAGAGAAGATAGATGGTAAGTAAAATTGTGAGTAATTTTTTCGCTGGATATTTATGTTATTTTTGTAGATGTGAACAACTACTGCCCCCTTTAAGCTCTTCATAGCTGCTCTTTTTAAAGCTATCGGAAATACTCCAATTGTAAACTACGATTTATATAATAAATAAAAGAACAATTAAGAATTTTAAAGGAATTTCCTTAAATCATTCGATAATTTATACCATAAAAAAGCAGTTCTATAAGACTCCGATTCTATATTCATCCATATGTTAAATGGTAAGGATTACATCTATTTTTCAATTATAAATTATTCCACTATGTTTATTGTTTCCACTATGTAAACTCATTGACAGATTAGATTAGATTATTGAAATGGCTACAATGTAGACATTTTAAGCCAAGTATGAATGGTGATTGAGTGTAGGATGATTGTGGCGTGATCTTGTAGTCTTGTTACTAACTAAGGCTGACATGTTCCTTAGACAGGACTGTTAATTAATAGCCCAACGCCGATGGCGACTAATGGACCTACAGTTTATAACGTGGAATCCGAACCACTCAATCAACTCAAATCATTATTTAGAACTGTTGTCACATTTCGAGCTCTCTTAACAATTTAAACACTTATTCGTGAACACTTTCAATAAGTTTCAAAAAATCCATATGTTTTTTTAAATGACTTACAGCAATTTTTGGATGGGTTGATCTTGAGTTGCTTAGCTTTTGCTAGTTGGTTTATTTTTTATTGTCTTTAAATGAGTTATTACTCTATAAATAACGCTTTAAATTTAAAAATGTAAGTTTTTACCAAAATTACCATTTAACTATAAAACAAGAACTGAAAAGTCCAAATTCTAGCGGCTGTTTAAGAGTTCAATACGCTAGATTGGATTCATAAACTCTAATACATTCCTGGAGCGAAAAACTGTCCTCTACCAACTTACTTACCTTCCCACGCATTATCCACATCTTGTTATATATACTTTATCTACGAGTTAACTCAAGTATGTTATTATATGTGTTATATGTGTTATTATTATATATGTTATTGTATATATATATACACTAACATATATAATAAATGTATGCCTTATATATAATAAGGCAATATAATATACCCTTATATATTATAAGGAAATAAAATGATGAAAGTGTTAAAACAGAGTAGGCAGTTTGAGCCTGAATTCTTAGAAAAGGCCTAGAGAACTGATGCAAACTGGTAAAGTAATACATTGGTGGCAACACTGTAAGGAGTGGAGTGGAAGGTCGAATCACCTGTTGCCGCTTCCCGCGCTATCTCCCTGTTAGTTGCCCTATATTCTCCAACCGTAATCAATACACACTTCATTGATAAACATAACTTGATTCCGGAAGATTGTTGTGACACTAGATTATTTTATGTCTAATAATATACAGAGTACTTGAGTTAACTCGTAGATAAAGTATAAATAATAAGATGTGAATAATGCGTGGGAAGGTAAGTAAGTTGGTAGAGGACAGTTTTTCGCTCCAGGAATGTATTAGAGTTTATGAATCCAATCTAGCGTATTGAACTCTTAAACAGCCGCTAGAATTTGGACCTTTCAGTCCTTGTTTTATAGTTAAATGGTAATTTTGGTAAAAACTTACATTTTTAAATTTAAAGCGTTATTTATAGAGTAATAACTCATTTAAAGACAATAAAAAATAAACCAACTAGCAAAAGCTAAGCAACTCAAGATCAACCCATCCAAAAATTGCTGTAAGTCATTTAAAAAAACATATGGATTTTTTGAAACTTATTGAAAGTGTTCACGAATAAGTGTTTAAATTGTTAAGAGAGCTCGAAATGTGACAACAGTTCTAAATAATGATTTGAGTTGATTGAGTGGTTCGGATTCCACGTTATAAACTGTAGGTCCATTAGTCGCCATCGGCGTTGGGCTATTAATTAACAGTCCTGTCTAAGGAACATGTCAGCCTTAGTTAGTAACAAGACTACAAGATCACGCCACAATCATCCTACACTCAATCACCATTCATACTTGGCTTAAAATGTCTACATTGTAGCCATTTCAATAATCTAATCTAATCTGTCAATGAGTTTACATAGTGGAAACAATAAACATAGTGGAATAATTTATAATTGAAAAATAGATGTAATCCTTACCATTTAACATATGGATGAATATAGAATCGGAGTCTTATAGAACTGCTTTTTTATGGTATAAATTATCGAATGATTTAAGGAAATTCCTTTAAAATTCTTAATTGTTCTTTTATTTATTATATAAATCGTAGTTTACAATTGGAGTATTTCCGATAGCTTTAAAAAGAGCAGCTATGAAGAGCTTAAAGGGGGCAGTAGTTGTTCACATCTACAAAAATAACATAAATATCCAGCGCAAAAATTACTCACAATTTTACTTACCATCTATCTTCTCTAAAGTAGGCTACTTGAGAATACTAGCCCGGAATGCTGTGTTTGAAAATTGTTTTGTTACTTTTTTGCGTTTATAATGCTAATTATTTGCTTCCCCTCATAATAAGGTAAAAACATCAAAAGTATATTTTAAATTTAAATCTTTTTTCTACATGAACAGTTTTGGGACATATTTCTATTACTTAACTCAAATACCAATCCGTGATTTTGTAATAAAAACACCTGATTTGGCTGTGTATAGATACAGTAAACGCAACAGCTCGTAGTTCATTAATAAGCGATTTCATTACTTTTTATGTCAATGGATGTTTAAATAAATTGTCCATAGTAAGTTAAAACATTTTATGAGATTTTCGACATGGATCTTAGCTCTTAGCTCTGGGGGGGGGGGGATGTTGGCAATTTGTAGGATGAAAGTGTGAAACAAGTTTCCATAAAAAATACCAGAGCTATTATTGTATCGAATTTTTAATATATAACAATAAGATCAGCTGTTTAGAAGAACTGAACACATTCTCTTTGGACGTAACCTTGATCTAACCTATTTCTCGTCCGCCACCTTGTAAATATTAAAGACAGTTTCTGGATAATTTTAAAATCCCAAGATAATATCTACATTGGACTCAAGAATACTTGAATTTCGATTATTCACACTAAAGATGGACTGGTGTAAAAACCACAAACTGATACACTGGCCAGAAACTAGGCACAATATATGATTATGGCAAGGCGTGATATATATATATATATATATATATATATATATATATATATAAAATGGACATTCATTCATTCATTATTATTCATTCATTCATTATTCATTCGTATAGGAATACAAATTTAGAACTAAATGAAGTAATTAAAGTAAAAGTGGGGAATTTGGAGGAATTAGTGAGAAAGATATTTGAAAAAGTTGGAATACAATTAAAGTTAGAGGACATTGAAGTTGCCATCGTTTGCCTAAAACCAAAACTGAAAACAGACCTGCCACAATAATAGTGCAATTTTCTACTAGGAAGATGAGGGATAAAGTATTTGCAGTAAGGAAGAAAATTGTAACTAATGTTGAAGTTACCGGACAGTGTGATGATAACAAGATTAAATCAATTGTTTGTCAAGATATATCAGATTTGCTACTAATTAGTGAAAGAAATTGTTTTAAACAAGGTATTACTATCTTTCATTTAAATATTGCATCTTTGAAAAAGCACTGGGATGAATCTAAACTATTATTTAATAACTATTTATTGAACTACCTAGATGTTAGTGTATTCACTGAAGTAAACATTAAACAATGTTATCAGATATGTTCTATTTGGATGATATTAATGTTATTTTTGAATTTTTAATTTAAGAGAAAATAGTAGGGGTGGGGGAGTTTGTATTTTTACTAAAAAAGAACATGTATTCAAACAGTTATCTTTAATTCATGTGGAAAGTTTTGAATACTTACAGCTAAAAACAGATTTTAAGAGAGTAAATATAAATGGTAGTATTATACAGTAGTACAGGCCACCTAACACCAATGAGAGAGTTTTTATTGATGACTTAGAACTAATTATAATTGCTGAATATTAAAACAAAACATTTGATAACAATTGGAGATTTCAATATTAATTTGAAAAATAATTCTTGTGGCAAGGTGAATGCTTATAAAGATTTGATGGCATCCAATGGATTGGTTGCATGCATTGACCAGTATACAAGGGAGGAAGTAAGACAGGGGCAAGTGGTCAAATCTCTTATCGACCTTATATATATATATGTGTGTGTGTGTGTGAGGTAACAATGTTAGGGCGAAGTCTGCAGTTGTCAAGGTAAAGATATCTGATCACTTTCCATACCTTCTGAATATCCAATTGAGAGAGGGCATTTCAAATCAAGCTGTAGATTTTTTAGCGAATTTCCCATAGGGAAGTAGCTATTACCGTAGGTCTCATGGCAAGAGTTAAGCCCGAGACCATGTTATTTTTTCTTCTTTAGGTGCCCAGAGACCAAAAACAATAGTCGTTAAAATTTATATATATATATATATATATATATATATATATATATACATATATATATATATATATATGTGTGTCTGTGAACACGATAACTGTCGTAAAAATGGTCCGATCAAGACCAAATTTGGTAGAGACGTGTGTTCCTACAAATGCTCGGACGAGTTCGTAAACCAGACATATTGGTCAATGGGAACAGGTAGTTTGGGGGGGTTTTGTACCCCAAAATGGGGTTTTTTGTATTTTTCACATGTAATTTTAAAAAATTTCTAATTTTTTATTTCACCATTGGAATCAGCTTAAAATACTACACAATTAAGTTCCTTAAAGTTTTTCTCTATCTTCAACGGTTACCGAGATATAAAAAAATCTAAACACAGTACGTTGTATTTTGAGGCTCCAATGTTAATCTTATGGAGGATTAGGAAAAATTAATTTTTCACTTATTATCTAATATTTTTGGATGAAACTTGATATTTAGCTTCATATGGTTGAGATTCAAACATTTATGCTAAAAAATCATAGTTTATCTGTTTATCATGGCAGCAAACCTGCATACTCTTTTCCCATGTTAATCATATGGAGATTAGGCAAACTCCTTTATTTATGGACAGATGTTGATGAAAGTTGGTATAAATGTTAAAAATAAAATTTTTAATGGTATAAATGGCTACTTTCAGTGTTCCTCACAGCAGCAAACCTACTCACTCTTTCCCATGTTAATGTTATGAAGAATAGGCAAATAATTTTCATGTTTATCGACAGATTTTGACCAAACTTGTCATATATTATTATTATTATCATATTATTGATTTGGAAATTCGCTGAGTACGCAGGTCTGCTGCAACGGGGGTATTGTAAATAGTAACACGTTAGATAAAAAGTTAGTAAATGTAGGTATGCAGAGTATTGACTGGGTGCAAATGAAAAACAGTTGCTATTCTTCTGATGATGTTTATAATTGCATGCATAATATTTTTAGTACAATATATGAAAAAGCTAGATTAGTAGAAAACCGAGTTAGAAAGAGACCAAGAAAAGCATGGGTTACCTGGAAAAGTTTGAAATAAAATTAAAAGACGTGATCAATTATTTAAAGAGTTAAAAAAGTTTCCTCATAATGTTACCTTAATAAATAACTACAAAAGGTTAAGAAACAATATTAACAAACATATTATGAAAGCAAAGGTTAAGTAATACAGAAGTATTTTTGAAAGAAATAAAAAGACATTAAGGGAACATGGAATGAAATAAATAAGGTAATGGGACAGAATAATAAACAGTGCTTTGACGATGTTATTAATAAGTATATGGTTAGTAAGGTTGGCAAGGTGAAACAAATCTGTGATGGGTTTTCAGGTACTTTTACGTCTAAGATAGACAAAGCCATTCATAAATGTAACTTCAAATGCATGGAGGTGGAGATGAATAATGTGGGTATCAGGAGGGCCAGTTTCTATATTCCAAATGCAAAAAGCGATGATATGAAAATAATTTTAGCAAATATAAAGGGAAAAAGTCCAGGCTTACATGGTATTAGAGTGATGACCTAAATAAATGTTTTGAAGAAGTCTCTGATATATTGGCATTCTTAATAAATAAATCCAACTTGCGGAGGGAAAAATACCTATGCTGCTTAAGACATAATTTATCTTGATCATTGCATCAAACACACTCTTATGGTGTAAGGAAAAACTATTATTTTGTTCCTAAGTATAAAAATAAATTTGGCAGTAGAGCATTGGAATTTTATGTGCCTAAAATATTTTACAGATTGCCAGTTCACCTATTGCATGCTAATAGTTAATAGATTTTTTAAGGATGAAATTAAAAGACTTATCTGGAATGGCTTGATTTGAGAGTATGCGCATATTTTATACTATTTATTTATCTGTTTTATTTTGATCACTGTTGATCTTCTCCATTGCTCCATTGCTATTTTATTTTTTATTGCTCCATTGCATTCTCCATTGCTAATAAACAGGAACTTTAATACATTTTGATATTTTTATTCAAATTTTAGTGATATATTATGAAATTTAAGGGATATCATGTTTTTGTAATTTCAATGCATGGGCATGATGGTATGTAGCTTATGCATATTTTTCAGAGTTTGTTTTTATTGAACCTATTATTCATTATTGAGAATGTGGTCTGGAGTTTCTTCATAGAATTTTAGAAGTATTGTTTATATTTGTGATTTAGTAGTAATTAAATGCTGTAGTTGAGACAGAGAAGAACCCGAGAAAATCTGTGTGGACTCTGATTCTTTTTTAATATGTTTGTAGCATGCAAGTGTTATTAATCTGTTTGAGTGCGGACAAACCTTTAAGGGTTTTGCACTTTTGTAACCTTGCTGTTGAAAAATGTGTAATATTAAAATAAATATATTGATTGATTAATTGATTATATTTCATTTCAGCATCAACTAAACAGTGTTTTCAAATAAAAACAATAAATTAATTCTGTACATGTGGTTCAGGGTGATATTCGTCACATTAAAATATAAACAGGAATCCTAATTGTTTAAAAAATATATGTATCGTCATCGTAGTTTTCAAATATGATGTTGTACGTTGTATGCTATTATGGGTGCTAGGCCTACTGTACCGTATTGTAGTGGACTGGGCCTCGCAGCGCCACGAGCCAGCCACACCTGCTTGCTGGCCTACACCTGCCATTGCACATAACATAGGCCTACAACGATGACAATGTTATACAGTACACTTCTGGTATCGCACGATTGTTATATCGCGCAATTGCATGGATCCCCACGGAAGAGCATCCCCGAATTTAATGTTCTCGTTTAAACTAAACTCGCATAAATATATAACTATTTTGTATAAAATACAAAATGGCGACTAGCGGCTAAACAAAGGATTTTTCGACATATGTTTATAGTATATTTGGTTCATTTTGATAATTAATATCACCCCTCGAAGTTTGTCCCTGACTTTAATAAATACCCTGTTTATATATATACTGTCTATCGTCACTAATGAATGACCGAGTTTTGTAATTTATGTAGTTTTTACGAAAAAGCTAACTTTAATCTTATTCCTGATAATTGGTTTTAATTGTCGCCATCTGTATGTATTTATGTGGCTTTGTAATTTGTAAAGAACTACCGTATACATGGTGTTCATTAAAGTCGGGGATAAACTTTGAGGGGTGATAGTACTCATCAAAATAATCAAAAAATTATTATACCTATAAAAATTTGTCGAAAAATCCTTCGTTTAGCCGCTAGCCGCCATTTTCTATTTTTTACAAAAAACTTTATATTTCAAGAACTATTTAAGATACAGAAACCAAACTTTGCACACATATTTATTGATCAAAGAGAGAAATATTCTCAAAATATAATTTAATTTGCTTTTATATTTTCAAAATGGCGGTGGTTAAAATTTTGAATTAAAATAAAAAGAAACCCCTTAACTTTATAAAATTTTTATGAGATACGTAAAAGATTGGAATTTTGATTTAAAATCGAACAGTACTTTGGTGAATGAAATCCGTCCACGGATAACTGAGAAAATGCAGGTTTAATGTTACATTACAGGGCCCACGCGCCACCGCAGCGCGGCCGTGGCGAAGAAGCCGCGTTGTGCCAGCTGAACTCCGCTTCTTAGCCACGGCCGCGTCGAGGTGGCGCATGGGCCCTGTATTCTAACATTGAAAGTGCATTTTCTCACTTTGTTTCTGTATCTTAAATAATTCTTGTAATGTAACGTTTTTTGTAAAAAATACAAGATGGCGGCTAGTGGCTTAACAAAGGATTTTATAGGTAATTTTTTTGTTTATTTTGATGAGTAATATCACCCCTCGAAGTTTCTCCCCGACTTTAATGAACACCCTGTATACTCAAAACATAAAATTGTTGTTAGGAAAAATTAATATCTATATAAATAAAATTTGAGTTTTATCTGTACATTGCTCAGAATTATTCATTTTTTAGTTATTTTTACTTTACGTGCGTTAGAGAAGCCGAAACCGGTCTTATCTCAATTTTTGTCGGGTTGTCTGTGACGCTCCAGGCGGCATTTTACGCCGTCTTCTCCAAAAAAAACGGGAGAACTGATTACAATAAAAATTTCATGTATTCTCTACATTCCAGAGAAGGTTTGTAAATGCTAGGAATCGCCCGCCGCCCCTTGAAAAGCATTTAAAAACCCACTTTTACGCGATATTATTCACATTTTGATTCAGTTTTCAATGAATGGCCTACTGGTAATAATCAGCTGTCTTTGTTGTTTAAAGATTTAATAGAAATAAAAACAAACAGCTGTCAAATCAATATTAGTTAGTTTATATTGGTCATTGATTTTAAACCCATTTCGAAATCATAATCATTAAATCATCAATGCTATATTAAAAATGTTTGTATTTACTTACCTGTGGGAAATAGGTTAGATCATGGATATGTCTAAAGGGAATGGTTTCAGTTAATCTAAACAGCTATTCGTTTTCTTATATATTAAAATTTCAAAACAATAGCTCTGGTAGTTTCTATGGAAATCTGTTACATGTTTTCCATCTTAAAAATCGCCAACACCCCCCCCCCAGAGTTAAGACATATCCATGTCAAAAGTTATTTCTTTTATAACTTATTATAATAATGGTATAAATGTTCTAATCTATTTCATTGTAAAGTAATGATATATAATAAATCGGGGTATTGATTTATTTTATTTGAATTGATATGTTTAGGATTTCAGGTTTACATTTTGGTATGATGATCTTCCTTCTTTTAACTGAGTCCTACAACCCAAACACAAAGGACCGTACAAAGCCCGTACAAAGGACGGGCTTTACTGCTAGTATTTAAATAATTACACTAACAATATAATAATCCTCTTCTAGTTTTAAAATGAGGAAGGCTGTTCGTAGAGTATTATTTATATGTCATAAAACACATTAACCACGCAATAACCTATTACTGATCATGGTACCGTCACAAAAAATTGTTGATAAAATTGAAGAAAGAAATGGATTCTAAGTACGCAGGTATGTAGCGAAGGGGTATTTCGCAATCTTAGCTCATCAGTATCTGGCCTTATTTTACAAGTGGGAATGGTGAACGCAAAGTATCATGGCCATTGGGTTGTTGACATTGTCTGTTCCCATTAATCATTCTGAATCAGCAATGTAGCGCGCCCTTGTCAGCTGATTGAATTGCAAATCAGGTTACCAACATTACCCACATTATTTTACTAAAACAGCCCTTACTATGACTCTAGTGGTAGCATCCTTGACAGCTGTAGTTTATAAAATATAATCAAGAGGTTGATCAGTGAAACAGGGACACAGTAATGGGTAAATACATTAATCGATGCGTTTGTAATCATATTCATAACTATACTGTAATTATATTAAATTTATATAATTACAGTCAGCTCAAAAAACTACACAATGGTTACCGACATATTAAAAATTCTAAACAGAATTGTATTTTGGAGCTCCAATGCTAACGTTAAGGAGGATAAGGAAAAATTAATATTTCACTTGTTAACCTATATATTTTTAGACGACAATTGGTATTTAGTTACATATGGTTGACCTATTCACTTATGCTTAAATATAGTTTTTGTAACTATCATGGCAGGTAAACTGAATACTCTTTCCCCATGTTAATTTATACAGATAATAGGCAAACTCCTTTATTTATTGACAGATGTTGATAAAACCTGTCATATATTATTATTATGATATTATTGATTTGGAAATTTCCTGAGTACACAGGTCTACTGATACGGGGTATTATTTAGGCATATCAGAGGTGTAGATTCTATGCATCAGCGTTGCCAGCAAACGTCAGAGGACGCAGGCTTTGTAGTCTAAATAATAATAATAATAATAATAATTCTTTATTACAATACATTACAATAGTAATCTTATGAAATTCACTTATCAATAAACCACTCTACGGATAAACAAATACATAAACCAACTATACTTATACAACAAAATAAACTACTAGCGATTATTTAAACCTTAACATTTATGATGAATAACTGGGTTGCCCCGAGGCTATGCCTGATTGGGGTCCCTTCACTACACATACATGAATTCAAAGGAAAAAACAGATGTGCCAAGCTGTTATTTTTTGCAATAAAATAAAACGCTCACGTGAAAAAATAATTTAAAAAAGCGTAGTGTGCTTATTTAACACTGCTAAAAGTAAAACTGCAACGTATAAAAATCAACTTACAGCAGATGAAACTTAGGTAAAATATGAATTGATGAAGTAAATTTGGAAGTAATTCTAAACGTTATTCGGTAAAATTTAAAATACCCCCGTCGCAGCAGATCTGCGTACTCAGCGAATTTCCAAATCAATAATATAATATATGAAAAGTTTTATAAAAATCTGTCCATAAACATGAGACTTATTTGCAGTAGAAACAATATAGCAATTAAAAGTCCGAATCGACACGTTTTTCCCATAAGAATAACATAGTGTGCATTTTTTGCGCATCTGGTTTTGCACAGTTCAAAATGACCTTTATTCATATTCAATCTATTGCCTGAGACTATACAACATCATTTTCATTAAAAATAAACAAATATTTCACAAAGCACGCACCTTACAGGGTCCAAAAATCGATGCGGTTCATAACACTGACACACACTACAAGAGCAAACAATTTGTAAAACTTCCGCCTTTATTCATATCCAATCTACTGTCTGATACTATCCAACATCATTTTCATTAAAAATAAACCAAAATTTCACAAAACACATGTCTTACAGCGTTTTAAAGTCCCCGCGCCGCGTACCGGCTCATGTCACTGCCGCAAGACTTATACCTGCATTTAGCATGTCTATTAATTTTTGCTGTAGTGTCCATCTATCTTACTATTAATTCTATGACCTACTTAGAATTCCTTACCTGCCTGATATCATACAACATAATTTTTATGCAAAATAAAACCACATTCACATGTGCCAAGTCCCATTGTTATAAAACGACCAGATGTTTTGCACAATAATTTTGGCTGAATATTTTTCAGAAATAAGTGTACCAAAAGATGCGCCTTGGTGAGATCGGACATAATTAGAAGGTGTTGATATCAAAAAGTTCTTAGTTTCCGAGATATCGACAATTTTCTAACTTGAAAATTACATGGTAGCATTTATGTCTAGTATATCGTTCATTCACTATTGCTCATAACCTAGACCCGCCATATGCCAAGTCCCACTGTTATGAAACGACCAGATTTTTTGCACAATAATTTTGGCTGAATATTTTTCAGAAATAAGTGTACCAAAAGATGCGCCTTGGTGAGATCGGACATAATTAGAAGGTGTTGATATCAAAAAGTTCTTAGTTTCCGAGATATCTAAGATTTTCTATTCTTAAATGCACTGTACCACTTAACGCGCAAGACTCACACCAGCATCAATATCTGCACCTAGCAAGATTATTAATTTTTGCTTTAGTGTCCATCTATCTCAATACATCACTAGCATTAATCCATGACCTACTTCTTGTACTCTATATCTACACCTATACAACAATGGTTGATGTTGTAGTCAGGTCTTTCATTTTTTGAGTCATCTATGTTTGTAACAATGCACACCAAACATATATTTAAATTATAAAGTCACAAATTTTAATACTTTCACTATGTAACTTTTTAATGTTATTATTTATATTTAATTATTTAAATTAAAAATTGTTTTAATAATTTCATCTTATTTAAAAAATTATTTTTTGTTGTATTAGCAATTTAAGTATTGAATCCAGCAGATCCTAGATCAAGTTCATTTTGGTTTAAATGTCAACGTAATGGAACAAGGCGCAGATATGATTAATTTCAACTGAATCATCCCACCTATAGTTGTCTGATACTTGACTGCAATAGATCCTAGATCAAATTCATGACACACCAACTTGTGTTTGTTTCTGGCTTACCTTATAATGCTATGTAAGGCAATCTTATACCTTTCTCAATGTATTTGAACTACATTGTTCACATTTGCTTATTTGTTACATTGTCTTAAATATAGAAAGTGTCCAGACCAAAGGCATCAAGAAACAACAATCTCATGATATTAAAAATGTAATTTTTATGCCAACTTGTCACAAATACAATCAAAAGAGTAAAATTTATGCTATAATATTCAATATTAATATGGTTCAAACGACTACTTGGTGAAACAAGAGGCAAGGTGTTTGATTCCAATGGTGTTTGTTTCTGGCATCAATACAACAGGAGAACAATTGAAATTAGGTAATTTGTTACATATAAGGTGTCCAGTTTAGAGGTATCAAAAAATAACTATGGTTTAAAATGAAATTTCTATGCTAAAATGTCAAAAGTACAACCAAAAGAGTAATCACCACAAGTTGCTTTCAATAATCAATCGTCCTTACATCCTCTCATCAACGATCACAATCCTATGTCTTAGTTCTTGTTAACTTTACACGCTTACTTAAGATGTGTCGCTATCTCCTTGGTGCTTTACCCTGTGACACTGTCTTGCTGGATATAAACATGTGTTGTTACCCTTTATTCCTTAAAATAATCCAATGTTATAGATTATCGATCAATCACAAGTAAACATTCCCTCTTTCATACAGTTTTGTCACTAGGCCTAGGCGAAAAGTTCTTTCATTTTTGAATAGTATGTTCCAAGCCATCATTTACCTTCAATGCATGAAATTCTAACCTTTTAAACAAATTTCTACACATTAATAATTGATTGTACACTAACTTATTTCTTTGTGTTCTTTATAGTTTTTGTTATCAAACTTACAATAACCTAGTCTTAATATTGACTTTAAACACAATGGACTCTCATCAAGTCTCAGGCTTATTAGAAGACTGAAATTAAATGGCCTTAAACAGGTTTGATTCTGTCTCAATTACATTTAATTCACTGGTGTTTACTTATACATGTGTATGTGAATTATAGGAGAATTGTTAAGTGTCATTTGTTTTATACTTGCTCGTATCATGTGCCATGTTCAGGAGAACTGTATCTTATTTCTTTGTGTGCTTTATAGTTTTTGTTATCAAACTTACAATAGTCTAGTGTTAAGATGTGGACTCTCATCAAGTCCTAGGGTTATTAGATGACTGATATCAAGTGTAAATAATCCATTCTACAACCGCCTCAATTAACTGCAAATACGATATTTACATTCAATCAGCTAGTGTCTTTCGTTTTATGTATTAACAACATTAAATTCACCAGTGTAATGTGCTTTACCTGTAATGTCTGTCTTTTCTAGTAACCATATCGAATGTGAGTTAAGGGATAACTGTAAAACACTATATTTACGTTCAGTAATACTTAATGCGTACATGTACTGTGTGACTTCTCTAGTAACCATAACGAATGTGAGTTAAAGATGCTGTACTATTCTACAAAACAAGTGGGGTGTAATTAAAAAAGATTTTTACACATTATTAATTGATTGTGCACTAACTTAATTTGGTGTTCTTTATAGTTTTTGTCATCAAACTTACATTAACCTAGTGTTAAGATGTGGACTCTCATCAAGTCCTAGGCTTATTAGAAGACTGAAATCAAATGTAAATAATCCATCCTAGAACTGTCTCAATTACATTTAATTCACCGGTGTTTTAGCGAATTTCCCATAGAGAAGAAGCTATTACCGCAGGTCTCATGGTAAGACTTAAGCCCGGGACCATGTTATTTTTTCTTCTTTAGGTGCCCAGAGTCCAAAAAAAGTAGTCGTTAAAATTTTTATATATATATATGTATATATATATATATATACATTTATATATTAACTATATAAATAATAATTAACTATATATATAAATAATTTATATATTATTTATTTATATATATAATGTTAATAAATCCATATTAACAAGATTTAAAGAACACATTCAAGCACTTAAATCCAACAACAAAACTACATGTAAATCAAACTTTGCAGAACATTTAATAACATCAGGACACAATTACAAAAACATGACAGAAAATTTATCAGTACTGGAGTTTGAAAAACAACGTGACAAATTAAATGTTAAAGAAGAATTGAACATCTACATTCATCGGAAAAAAGATCCAACAAATATTTTAAATTCAATGTTACCACCACATATTCACCCAATCTACGATCAAATAGAAAAAATAAGAAACAAAAAAACATAAACACATATACATACAACATCCATCTCCTCTCTTCTTTACTTTTCAAAATTAACCATATCACATTTATAAATTTTATTTACATCAAGGTTATGTTCTTATTAATACACCACTTGATAATGGACTTAAGTCTGAAACATGTTGTGAATTTTTAAATAAAAAAATTTCTCAAAAAAAAAAAAGGGTGCTAAGCTATGCATAATTATTTAATATATATATATATATATATATATGTGTGTGTCAGTGAACACGATAACTCTCGTAAAAATGGTCCGATCAAGACCAAATTTGGTAGACACGTGTATTCCTACAAATGCTCGGACGAGTTCGTAAACCAGACATATCGGTCAATGGGAACGGGTAGTTTGGGGGGGTTTTGTACCCCAAAATGGGGATTTTTGCGTTTTTCACATGTAATTTTTAAAAATTTCTAATTTTATTTTTCACCAATGGAATCAGCTTAAAAAACTACACAATTAAGTTCCTCAAAGTTTTTCTCTATCTCTAACGGTTACCGAGATATTAAAAAAACTAAACACAGTACGTTGTATTGTGGGGCTCCAATGTTAATCTTATGGAGGATAAGGAAAAATTCATATTTCCCATATTAATCAATAATTTTGGATAAAACTTGATAGCTTTAGCTTCATATGGTTGAGATCTGTCCATTTATGCTTAAAAAACATGGTGTATGTGTTTATCATGGCAGCAAACCTGCATACTCTTTTCCCATATTAATCATATAGGGAATAGGCAAACTCCTTTATTTATGGACAGATGAATGATGAAAGTTGGTATAAATGTTAAGATAAAAATTATTTATGGTAGAAATGACTACTTTCAGTGTTCCTCACAGCAGCTAACCTGCATACTCTTTCCCATGTTAATCTTATGGAGAATAGGCAAATAATTCTTATGTTTATGGACAGATTTTTATAAAACTTGTCATATATTATTATTATATTATTGATTTGGAAATTCGCTGAGTACGCAGGTCTGCTGCGACGGGGGTATTTTTATTCCATGTTTACTTATACCCCTGTCTTCTCTACTTAATGTTGTAAGAGTAAAACTGTAAAATACTATATCCACTGATGTTATTTGTTTAGTGAAATATTAACTGTGTCTACTACAGTCACTCATACTGTGTGTCTTCACAAACCCAATGTGAATGTGAGTTAAAGAAGAACTGCTAACAAAATGTGGAGTCTAATAATTAAAAAGATTATAACATATTATTAATTGATTGTACTCTAACTTCTTTCTTTGTGTGCTTTATAGTTTTTGTTATCAAACCTACTATAGCCTAGTGTTAATATGTAGACTCTCATCAAGTCCCAGGGTCTGATATCAAGTGTAAATAATCCATTCTACAACTGCCTCAATTAACTGTAAATACGATATATATGTTAAATTAACCAGTGTCTTTCGTTTTATGTCCATCTTCTCTAGTGTGAGCTATTGGAGAACTGTCTAGTATCATATTTACATTAAATTCACTGTTGTCATTTGTTTAATGTGTACTTATATTCTGTGTCTTCTCTATTAACCATGTTGAATGTGAGTCAAAGGATAACTGTAAAATACTATATTTACGTTCAATTGACTTGTTTCATTTGTTTAATGTGTACTTGTTATGTGTGTCTTCTTTATTAACCATGTCGAATTCGACTGCAAAAACAACTATATTTACATTCAATTCATTAGTGGTGAAATGTGCTTTACCTGTACTGTGTGTTTGAACAATTGTCATCATCAAGTTGATATTCAATTTAGTCGTTAAGTTGTCGTTATAGTCAGAACTGATTCAGATTGACCACATAGATATTGTGAACTGTGTGGTATACTTTCACATTCAGAGTAAGTATGTAGTTTTACTCGAAGATGTGAAAACGTTTATGTCACGTTTCACACGAGCTTTACATCTTTACATGTTCATTTCACATATTTCAGTAAAATGGTTTTGTGGGATTGTGTGATTTTACAGAAATATGTGAAATGAACATGTAAAGATGTAAAGCTCGTGTGAAACGTGACATAAACGTTTTCACATATTCGAGTGAAACTACATACTTACTCTGAATGTGAAAGTATACCACACAGTTCACAATTTCTATGTGGTCAATCTGAATCAGACATAAGAATTATTTGCCTATTCTCCATAAGATTAACATGGGAAAGAGTATGCAGGTTAGCTGCTGTGAGGAACACTGAAAGTAGTCATTTCTACCATAAATAATTTTTATCTTAACATTTATACCAACTTTCATCATTCATCTGTCCATAAATAAAGGAGTTTGCCTATTCCCTATATGATTAATATGGGAAAAGAGTATGCAGGTTTGCTGCCATGATAAACACATACACTATGTTTTTTAAGCATAAATGGACAGATCTCAACCATATGAAGCTAAATATCAAGTTTTATCCAAAATTATTGATTAATATGGGAAATATGAATTTTTCCCTATCCTCCATAAGATTAACATTGGAGCCCCACAATACAACGTACTGTGTTTAGATTTTTTAATATCTCGGTAACCGTTAGAGATAGAGAAAAACTTTGAGGAACTTAATTGTGTAGTTTTTTAAGCTGATTCCATTGGTGAAAAATAAAATTAGAAATTTTTAAAAATTACATGTGAAAAACGCAAAAATCCCCATTTTGGGGTACAAAACCCCCCCAAACTACCCGTTCCCATTGACCGATATGTCTGGTTTACGAACTCATCCGAGCATTTGTAGGAATACACGTGTCTACCAAATTTGGTCTTGATCGGACCATTTTTACGAGAGTTATCGTGTTCACTGACACACACACATATATATATATATATATATATATATATATATATATATATATATATATACATATATATATATATATATATAAATTTTAACGACTACTTTTTTTGGACTCTGGGCACCTAAAGAAGAAAAAATAACATGGTCCCGGGCTTAAGTCTTACCATGAGACCTGCGGTAATAGCTTCTTCTCTATGGGAAATTCGCTAAAACACCGGTGAATTAAATGTAATTGAGACAGTTCTAGGATGGATTATTTACATTTGATTTCAGTCTTCTAATAAGCCTAGGACTTGATGAGAGTCCACATCTTAACACTAGGTTAATGTAAGTTTGATGACAAAAACTATAAAGAACACCAAATTAAGTTAGTGCACAATCAATTAATAATGTGTAAAAATCTTTTTTAATTACACCCCACTTGTTTTGTAGAATAGTACAGCATCTTTAACTCACATTCGTTATGGTTACTAGAGAAGTCACACAGTACATGTACGCATTAAGTATTACTGAACGTAAATATAGTGTTTTACAGTTATCCCTTAACTCACATTCGATATGGTTACTAGAAAAGACAGACATTACAGGTAAAGCACATTACACTGGTGAATTTAATGTTGTTAATACATAAAACGAAAGACACTAGCTGATTGAATGTAAATATCGTATTTGCAGTTAATTGAGGCGGTTGTAGAATGGATTATTTACACTTGATATCAGTCATCTAATAACCCTAGGACTTGATGAGAGTCCACATCTTAACACTAGACTATTGTAAGTTTGATAACAAAAACTATAAAGCACACAAAGAAATAAGATACAGTTCTCCTGAACATGGCACATGATACGAGCAAGTATAAAACAAATGACACTTAACAATTCTCCTATAATTCACATACACATGTATAAGTAAACACCAGTGAATTAAATGTAATTGAGACAGAATCAAACCTGTTTAAGGCCATTTAATTTCAGTCTTCTAATAAGCCTGAGACTTGATGAGAGTCCATTGTGTTTAAAGTCAATATTAAGACTAGGTTATTGTAAGTTTGATAACAAAAACTATAAAGAACACAAAGAAATAAGTTAGTGTACAATCAATTATTAATGTGTAGAAATTTGTTTAAAAGGTTAGAATTTCATGCATTGAAGGTAAATGATGGCTTGGAACATACTATTCAAAAATGAAAGAACTTTTCGCCTAGGCCTAGTGACAAAACTGTATGAAAGAGGGAATGTTTACTTGTGATTGATCGATAATCTATAACATTGGATTATTTTAAGGAATAAAGGGTAACAACACATGTTTATATCCAGCAAGACAGTGTCACAGGGTAAAGCACCAAGGAGATAGCGACACATCTTAAGTAAGCGTGTAAAGTTAACAAGAACTAAGACATAGGATTGTGATCGTTGATGAGAGGATGTAAGGACGATTGATTATTGAAAGCAACTTGTGGTGATTACTCTTTTGGTTGTACTTTTGACATTTTAGCATAGAAATTTCATTTTAAACCATAGTTATTTTTTGATACCTCTAAACTGGACACCTTATATGTAACAAATTACCTAATTTCAATTGTTCTCCTGTTGTATTGATGCCAGAAACAAACACCATTGGAATCAAACACCTTGCCTCTTGTTTCACCAAGTAGTCGTTTGAACCATATTAATATTGAATATTATAGCATAAATTTTACTCTTTTGATTGTATTTGTGACAAGTTGGCATAAAAATTACATTTTTAATATCATGAGATTGTTGTTTCTTGATGCCTTTGGTCTGGACACTTTCTATATTTAAGACAATGTAACAAATAAGCAAATGTGAACAATGTAGTTCAAATACATTGAGAAAGGTATAAGATTGCCTTACATAGCATTATAAGGTAAGCCAGAAACAAACACAAGTTGGTGTGTCATGAATTTGATCTAGGATCTATTGCAGTCAAGTATCAGACAACTATAGGTGGGATGATTCAGTTGAAATTAATCATATCTGCGCCTTGTTCCATTACGTTGACATTTAAACCAAAATGAACTTGATCTAGGATCTGCTGGATTCAATACTTAAATTGCTAATACAACAAAAAATAATTTTTTAAATAAGATGAAATTATTAAAACAATTTTTAATTTAAATAATTAAATATAAATAATAACATTAAAAAGTTACATAGTGAAAGTATTAAAATTTGTGACTTTATAATTTAAATATATGTTTGGTGTGCATTGTTACAAACATAGATGAGTCAAAAAATGAAAGACCTGACTACAACATCAACCATTGTTGTATAGGTGTAGATATAGAGTACAAGAAGTAGGTCATGGATTAATGCTAGTGATGTATTGAGATAGATGGACACTAAAGCAAAAATTAATAATCTTGCTAGGTGCAGATATTGATGCTGGTGTGAGTCTTGCGCGTTAAGTGGTACAGTGCATTTAAGAATAGAAAATCTTAGATATCTCGGAAACTAAGAACTTTTTGATATCAACACCTTCTAATTATGTCCGATCTCACCAAGGCACATCTTTTGGCATAATTTTTTTTGAAAAATATTCAGCCAAAATTATTGTGCAAAAAATGTGGTCGTTTCATAACAATGGGACTTGGCATATGGCGGGTCTAGGTTATGAACGATATACTAGACATAAATGATACCATGTAATTTTCAAGTTAGAAAATCTTAGATATCTCGGAAACTAAGAACTTTTTGATATCAACACCTTCTAATTATGTCCGATCTCACCAAGGCGCATCTTTTGGCACACTTTTTTCTGAAAAATTTTCAGCCAAAATTATTGTGCAAAAAATCTGGTCGTTTTATAACAATGGGACTTGGCACATGTGAATGTGGTTTTATTTTGCATAAAAATGATGTTGTATGATATCAGGCAGTGGTAAGGAATTCTAAGTAGGTCATGGAATTAATAGTAAGATAGATGGACACTACAGCAAAAATTAATAGACATGCTAAATGCAGGTATAAGTCTTGCGGCAGTGACATGAGCCGGTACGCGGCGCGGGGACTTGGGATTTTAAAACGCTGTAAGACATGTGTTTTGTGAAATTTTGGTTTATTTTTAATGAAAATGATGTTGGATAGTATCAGACAGTAGATTGGATATGAATAAAGGCGGAAGTTTTACAAATTGTTTGCTCTTGTAGTGTGTGTCAGTGTTATGAACCGCATCGATTTTTGGACCCTGTAAGGTGCGTGCTTTGTGAAATATTTGTTTATTTTTAATGAAAATGATGTTGTATAGTCTCAGGCAATAGATTGAATATGAATAAAGGTCATTTTGAACTGTGCAAAACCAGATGCGCAAAAAATGCACACCATGTTATTCTTATGGGAAAAACGTGTCGATTCGGACTTTTAATTGCTATATTGTATCTACTATTTGCCTATTCTTCATAGAGAGATTAACATGGGAAAAAGTGTGCAGGTTAGCTGTTGTGAGGAACACTGAAAGTAGTCATTTCTACCATAAATAGTTTTTATCTTAACATTTATACCAACTTTCATCAATATCTGTCCATAAATAAAGGAGTTTGCCTATTCCCTATATGATTATTATGGGAAAAGAGTATGCAGGTTTGCTGCCATGATAAACATATAAACTATAATGTTTAAGCATAAATGGATAGATCTCAACCAGATGAAGCTAAATATCAAGTCTTATCCAAAAATATTCATTAATATGGGAAATATTAATTTTTCCCTATCCTCCATAAGATTAACATTGGAGCCCCACAATACAACGTACTGTGTTTAGATTTTTTAATATCTCGGTAACCGTTGGGGATAGAGAAAATCTTTAAGGTACTTAACTGTGTAGTTTTTAAGCTGATTCCAATGGTGAAAGATAAAATTATAAATATTTAAAGATTACATGTGAAAAAAGCAAAAAACCCCATTTTGGGGTACAAAACCCCCCCAAACTACCCGTTTCCATTGACCGATATGTCTGGTTTACAAACTCGTCCGAGCATTTGTAGGAATACACAGTCTCTACCAAATTTGGTCTTGATCGGACAATTTTTACGTGAGTTATCGTGTTAACAGACACATATATATATACATTATATATATACATAAAATATATATATATATAAATTTTAATGACTATTGTTTTTGGTCTTTGGGCACCTAAAGAAGAAAAAATAACATGGTCCCGGGCTTAACTCTTGCCATGAGACCTACGGTAATAGCTACTTCCCTATGGGAAATTCGCTAAAAGGAACAAAATAAGCTAAATTTTAGGCTTAAGTAAAACCTCAACATCGTCAACCTTATGAATCCAGTATCAAAGTTTACTCAAATATTTAGTACCCTCAGTAATTTGAGAAATATAATTAAATGTTATGTTGAATAACCAAGGCCCGTTAAACGAATAAAAATGTTGAAAGTGTGTTAAGTTGGGTTTAGGAACCACCAAAATGTGATCGGAACATAGCTGGTAACGCCTTAAGTGATTGGTATGGTTTGCCACACTCCTACTAAAAAATAAACGCTAAACCTTGTAAATATACAAATTTCTAAATGGAAGAATTTTCAATTTTTTTAAAGAGGTGAAGCATGATCGAATCTACGTTTCTTCATTATTGTTCTGACTTCTGTAATGTAACTTTTGGTTTGATTGTTGATAAGTACGTTCCTCCCCAAGAAGTCTGCCCATAACCCAGTCTGGATCCTACCAGGGCATGGTAAATTGTGATTTCTGCATTTCTGGGATACATATCTCGTAAAAATTAAAACTTCCGGATAACGTTTTACAACTCTCCTTTTATTTTGTTAACTTGGTCCTTCCAGCTAAGTTTGACATCAATAATTACCTCCAAATATTTTATATGATTTACTTTTCTATTTCAATACATATTCCCTTACAATTAATATTCCTCAGACATTCAGGATTATGGCAAACTAGGTTATTAGTACAAATTACTTCTTTTAGCGAATTTCCCATACGGAAGAAGCTATTACCGTAGGTCTCATGGTGAGACTTAAGCCCGGGACCATGTTATTTTTTCTTCTTGAGGTGCCCAGAGTCCAAAAACAATAGTCGTTAAAATATATATATATATATATATATATATATATATATATATACATATATGTGTGTGTGTGTGTGTGTGTGTGTGTGTGTCTGTGAACACGATAACTCTCGTAAAAAGGGTCCGATCGAGACCAAAGATGGTAGAGACGTGTATTCCTGCAAATGCTCGGACGAGTTTGTAAACCAGACATATCGGTCAAAGGGAACGGGTAGTTTGGGGGGGTTTAGTACCCCAAAATGGGTTTTTTGCGTTTTTCACATGTAATTTTTAAAACTTTCTAATTTTATATTTCACCATTGGAATCAGCTTAAAAAACTACACAATTAAGTTCCTTAAAGTTTTTCTCTATCTCCAACGTTTACCGAGATATTAAAAAATCTAAACACAGTATGTTGTATTTTGGGGCTCCAATGTTAATCTTATGGAGGATAGGGAAAAATTAATATTTCCCATATTAATCAATATTTTTGGATAAAACTTGATTTTTAGCTTCATGTGGTTGAGATCTATCCATTTATGCTTAAAAATCATAGTTTTTGTGTTTATCATGGCAGCAAACCTGTATACTCTTTTCCCATATTAATCATATAGTGAATAGGCAAACTCCTTTATTTATGGACAGATGTTGATGAAAGTTGATATAAATGCTCAAAAAAATAACTGTTTACGCTAGAAACACCTACTTTCGGCGTTCCTCACAGCAGCAAACCTGCACACTCTTTCCCATGTTAATCTATGGAGAGTAAGCAAATAATACTTATATTTTTATTGACAGATAATGATCAAACTAGTCATATATTATTATTATTTTGTTATTGATTTGGAAATTTGCTGAGTACGCAGGTCTGCTGCGATGGGGGTATTTTAATATTATATATTATATATTTAGTCTTATTACTTAGGGTTAATGCGTGTTTATTAAACCTCTAAACATCTGAGATCATATTTCATTAAATCATAAAGCATATTAATGTCTGCACATTTATAACTGAGTACTGTGTCATCAGAAAATGTAGTTTAACTTACCATTAAATTTAGCTTCACAAAGGTCATTAATATATATGAGAAACAGAATAGGTCAAAATACTGAACCTTGTGAGACACCACATTTTAATTCCCCCTTCCTGCTAATTTGTCCGGATACTTTTACCAATTGAACCCTATTGCTCAAATAACTTTTGAACCAGTTCAATGGTAACTCCCTAAACCCAGCAATACACAATTTTTCAAGTAGTATTATATGATCTACGGTGTCAAATGCTTTAGTAATATCTAAAAACACTGCCGAACATATTAATCCCTCCTTTATCCCTCCATAGACACTTTCAAGGAATTTAAGTAAGGCAATAATATGTCCCTTGTTTTGCCAAGGGGTTTCAATTCTATAAAAGTATGAACGAAGTATTAAAATAGTAGAGACGATAGAAGAAAAAGTTTTAAATTTGATAAGAGTCTTAAATACCTCATCTGGCCAAAGGAATCTAAACATCAAATAAAAGTAACCCTAAGTACTCAACATAGTTACTTTTATGTTTAATATCATAATTTAGTAGTGTAAATATTTGGCTTTAACTTGATGTGTAGTATTAGAATTTACAGTGGTTCTATCTAACGAGGACGGCGTTATAGCAACTCAAGTATTTTGGGTAGTCCCGGAAGATCTCTGTGGGGTAATGTCGTTAGGGTACCGGTGCTCTCCGATGTCTAATGTCAGTTTTTCCCTGTGATTGCAAGTCAAGTATTTTGGGTAGTCCTGGAAGATCTCTGTGGGGTAATGTCGGTAGGGTACCGGTGTTCTCCGATGTCTAATGTCAGTTTTCCCTGTGATTGCAAGTTAAGTGTTTTGGGTAGTCCTGGAAAATCTCTGTGGGATAATGTCGGTAGGGTACCGGTGCTCTCCGATGTCTAATGTCAGTTTTCCCTATGATTGCAAGTCAAGTATTTTGGGTAGTCCTGGAAGATCTCTGTGGGGTAATGTCGGTAGGGTACCGGTGTTCTCCGATGTCTAATGTCAGTTTTCCCTGTGATTGCAAGTTAAGTGTTTTGGGTAGTCCTGGAAGATCTCTGTGGGATAATGTCGGTAGGGTACCGGTGCTCTCCGATGTCTAATGTCAGTTTTCCCTGTGATTGCAAGTCAAGTATTTTGGGTAGTCCTGGAAGATATCTGTGGGGTAATGTCGGTAGGGTACCGGTGCTCTCCGATGTCTAATGTAAGTTTCCCCTGTGATTGCAAGTCAAGTATTTTGGGTAGTCCCGGAAGATCTCTGTGGGATGATGTCGGTAGGGTACCGGTACTCTCCGATGTCTAATGTCAGGTTTCCCTGTGATTGCAAGTCAAGTATTTTGGGTAGTCCCGGAAGATCTCTGTGGGATGATGTCGGTAGGGTACCGGTACTCTCCGATGTCTAATGTCAGGTTTCCCTGTGATTGCAAGTCAAGTATTTTGGGTAGTCCCGGAAGATCTCTGTGGGATGATGTCGGTAGGGTACCGGTACTCTCCGATGTCTAATGTCAGGTTTCCCTGTGATTGATGTCTTTACCATTGACGACGGAGTAGCTATTGCTCTACAAGTACAAGAAGCTGACTCAAGTGTGTTTTTTAATGGCTGGCTTTAATGTTTTTATTGTGCAAACCTTATCAATGTACTGATTTAATTCTGTTTACAAGTACCGTTATAAGTACAAATAAACATAATAGAGGATAACATTCACGGTTTTGAATTGTATATTAGTTTTATAACATTTATGCAGCCTATTTATACAAGCTTTATGGTACAATTTTATGAAATAACTTTTTATAAACTTTTGCCTTTAGAAATACATGGGAAATGCCTTTATGTATGTTTAAAGGTTTTTATTTATTACTTGTTTAAGTATTTCTTTTGTTTGTTAAATGTTGCAAGCAATTTATTGTGTATTAATGAATAATAACCCTTGAATTACTTTAAAAAATAAATATTTTTTGCAAATCTATAAATCTGACAGCTTAACAAGCCGGCATCCCCCCTTTCCCCCTACTATATACTGGAATTTGATAGTGATCATTTCCCTGTTACAGAGCTACTATGTTGGTCTCAACCTGCGTGTTGCTGTTGGCCTTGGCCCTGGGGACCAATGCTCAGGCTTATCTACCAGTTGGCAAGGTGATAAAAATGATGTAGCAGTTAGTAAAAATAGAGTAGTTGGTAGATCAAATGACATTCACCCGATTAACGGAATAACAGTCAAATTTATTGGGTGATATTCTAGATTTTCTTGTTAAAATTTACCATTTTTAGCGAATTTCCCATAGGGAAGAAGCTATTACCGTAGGTCTCATGGTAAGACTTAAGCCCGGGACCATGTTATTTTTTCTTCTTTAGGTGCCTAGAGACTAAAAACAATAGTCGTTAAAATTTTGTGTGTGTGTGTGTGTGTGTGAACACGATAACTCTTGTAACAATGGTCCGATCAAAACCAAATTTGGTAATGATGTGTATTCCTGCATTTTCTCGGACGAGTTCGTAAACCAGACATATCGGATAATCGGAACGGGTAGTTTGGGGGTTTTTGTATCCCAAAAATAGGTTTTTAGTGTTTTCCCGTGTAATTTTTAAAAATTTAAAATTTCATCTTGTACCATTGGAACTAAAACCCCGTCGCAGCAGACCTGCGTACTCAGCGAATTTCCAAATCAATAATATAATAATAATAATATATGAAAAGTTTGATCCAAATCTGTCGATAAACATGAGAATTATTATATATATATATATAAATTTTAACGACTATTGTTTTTGGTCTCTGGGCACCTAAAGAAGAAAAAATAACATGGTCTCGGGCTTAACTCTTGCCATGAGACCTAAGGTAATAGCTTCTTCCCTATGGGAAATTCGCTAAAAAAAAAATACCCCCGTCGCAGCAGACCTGCGTACTCAGCAAATTTCCAAATCAATAATATAATAATAATAATAATATTTGACAAGTTTAGTCAAAAACTGTCGATAAACGTGAGAATCATTTGCCTATTCTCCATAACATTAACATGGGAAAGAGTGAGCAGGTTTGCCGCTATGAGGAACACTAAAAGTAGGCATTTATACCATCAAAAATTTTTATTTTTAACATTTATACCAACTTTCATCAACATCTGTCCATAAATAAAGGAGTTTGCCTATTCTCCATATAATTAACATGGGAAAAGAGTATGAAGGTTTGCTGCCATGATAAACACATAAACTATGATTTTTTAGCCCAAATGTATGGATCTCAACCACATGAAGCTAAATATCAAGTTTCATCGAAAAATATTAGATAATGAGTGAAAAATTAATTTTTCCTCTTCCTCCATAAGATTAACATTGGAGCCTCAAAATACAACGTACTGTGTTTAGATTTTTTTATATCTCGGTAACCGTTGAAGATAGAGAAAAACTTTAAGGAACTTAATTGTGTAGTTTTTTAAGCTGATTCCAATGGTGAAATATAAAATTAGAAATTTTTAAAACTTACATGTGAAAAACGCAAAAACCCCATTTTGGGGTACAAAACCCCCCCAAACTACCCGTTCCCATTGACCGATATGTCTGGTTTATGAACTCGTCCGAGCATTTGTAGGAATACACGTCTCTACCAAATTTGGTCTCGATCGGACCATTTTTACGAGAGTTATCGTGTCCACAGACATATATATATATATATATATATATATATATATATATATATACATATATACATATATATATATATAAAATTTTTAACGACTATTGTTTTTGGTCTCTGGGCACCTAAAGAAGAAAAAATAACATGGTCTCGGGCTTAACTCTTGCCATGAGACCTACGGTAATAGCTTCTTCCCTATGGGAAATTCGCTAAAAACTACACAATTTAGTTCTTTAAAGTTTTTCTCAATCTCCATTGGTTACCGAGATATTAAAAAAATCTAATCACAGTACGTTGTATTTTGGGTTGAGTAATAAATGTGTTTTAATTTTGCTAATTAACATATATAATACATGTCTTATTCTATCCCAGCAAAGCTCAGAATAATAAGTTTATTATTATTCAAATAAACTAATTTAATAACAATAGCAAATTTCATAGAACTTAGATCTATACTATTCCAATCATAGTAATCGAACAGTACAGAGTGTGCAGGTTTGCTGCAATAAGGTTTGTTTTACATCGTATATATAAAGAGGCTGTTAACTAAGGAAAAACATATACTAATTCTTTTAAATGATGTCGATTAAGCCAAATGCCAATTTATCTATCCTTCTTAAACATTAAAATTTTAACATTAATAACATTATATGAGCCTTGAAATTAACATTATAATATGTTAACTCTTTAACATTATATGGGCAATGGGTCAATGAGTGTAATATACGCAGATTTGCTGCCGTAAGAAACATTAATTTAATTTGGGAGTTTTATGGATGTATTACTAATACTTAATGGTCCATCTCAAGATTACTGGTGGAGGTGGAGTTTTTTGTTTTTTGTTCATGATGGTTAAGTCCATATTATTTAACTGCATGTAGTAATGTTTATCATTAACCGTTATTTGAATTTACTGAACTATTAAATGTAAAATCTTGAGTAATCACTTACTTGACCACAAGAACAACCATCAGTGGTCACTAGAGAGGTTTCTTCTAAAACTAAAAATACAAAAAATAATTATATTCAGCCACATGAAAAATAACAATAGATCACATCCAGATAGGTCGGTTTAGACTGAGCACATTACTGCAAAATCAGATCCATTATAAAATATATTACCTTCTTTTAGAGCCCATATTATTATATGATGCTTTTTTACTAATGCACAAAGTTATATTTCTTAGGAGCACTTCTTAACTGACTCATTGCTGAGGGAAGTAGTGGACCGGATGGGGAGAGACTTGGCTGAGTCGTACCTTGACACACCCCTCATATCTCGGGCAGACAAAGATTCGGAGGACACACCCTTCTACGTTCAGGAGAATCCCAACCCGAGCATCCGAGACCAAGAGTACTTACAGCACAGCTCTCTTTGGGGACACCAGTATATGACAGGTAATGTGACGAGCACTTAAGCATAATCAATAAACTGAATTAATTGCTTAATGAAACAATTTTGGTTTTACATTTTAAGTGTTGGTTAAGGGCGATTTTACAATTTAACAACCAATTAACTAATAATTCTTTATCAATTTGAAACATTTCAATTGCAATATCAAGTATGTGATGTTAAGAAAACAAAGCTGCATCTTATGAAAAATTGTAAGAGTAGTCTGAGGTGAGGCAGCAACAGGCCATAATAGAAATGGCACAATGCTTGGGGGTCTTGGGGGAAAATTGTCACGCCCATTATTGAGGATTAACAATGGCCAATCCGGAGGCCCTGAGAATTAGAAACTACAGTCGCCTGGCCAGGGACTAAATATCTAAATACCTCGTGATTAGGTATCAGGTTATCAGGTAATCAGTGTCCTTAAAGCCAAAGCCCCCCATATACGATCCGACGCGGTCTGCAGATCGTGTCTGTCATATCTGCCGGTTGCCACACACGATCAGACCATTCAATTCAATTCAATTCAATTGTTCTTTATTCATATTTGTACAGCAAGTATACATGAATGGTGTCAGTTTAATACAATATTGCAATATTTATCTTATCTACAAGCATTGAAAATTATAAAGATAAAAAAAAGAAGAAGAAACAGCTGTTAGAAACAATTAATTCTTACAAACTATGTTTAGCTCATAACTCCTCAAAAGAGTACATAGCTTTGCTGATGAGGTATTTTTTTAGTTTATTTTTAAATTTTGTTTTAGAAACTTCTAATTTTATTTCTTCAGGCAATCTATTGTAAAATTTTGAACCAGCATATTTAGGTTTTTTTTTTAAAAGTTGCAATGAATGTGGACGACTTGTTGCTAAGTCATCCCGATTTCTAGTGGAATAATTATGATTATCCCCAACCAGCTGTAACTCTTGTGACCTGTTTTTTACCGATAAAACAGTTTCAAAAACATACATTCCATAAACTGTCATTATGTTTTCTGATATGAAATGTTCCTTAACTGAGGTTTTTGGTTGTAAATTACAAATAATTCTGACTGCTTTCTTTTGTGTTTTTAGAATTAAATTTAAATTGTATTGACTGGTAGCACCATAGAGCGAAATTCCAAAAGATATTATTGAATGAATATAAGAAAAGTAAATTAATTTTAACGTTTCCTTTTCACAAAGCATTTTTAATCGTGTAAGTGCATATAGTCCAGATGAAATTTTAGAAAGTAACTTTTCAACATGACAGTTCCATCTTAGTGTTTTGTCTATTTTCAACCCTAGAAATTGTAAGTTGTTTACGCTTTCAATTACTTTATTGTTTACTTGGATAGTTTTCTTTTGACAGACAGTTTCCCGGGTTTGGAAGTTGATGAAATATGTTTTGTCTGTATTAAGAAGTAAATTATTTTGATTAAAGAAAGAATTCAATTGAATTAAATCAGAATTTGCCTTGATTTCTAAATCAGAATTTGTTTTGGCTGTGATCTTTAAAGTTGTATCATCAGCATATAAACATAGTTTACTAAATTCACTGAGTTGGGGAAAATCTCTTAAGTAGGAAATGAATAAAAGAGGGCCTAAAATGGATCCCTGAGGCACTCCATACTTAACCTTTCCCATAAGAGATCGATAAGGAATTTTATAATTTTTGCTGTTGTGGTAAATTATTTCTACATACTGCTTTCTATTAGACAGGTAAGATTTAATTAAATTTAGTGCATTATTTTTTATTCCCAAATTATTGAGCTTTAAAAGTAATAAATCATGAGATATTGAGTCGAAAGCCTTGCTAAGGTCCATAAATAATCCCATCACTTTCAATTTATTATCAAGACTATCAATGATGGATTCCACAAAATCTGTAGCAGCAGTGATAACAGATCTTCCATGTTGACAGTCCTCCAACACACAATTTTTTTCAAAGAAATTAGCAAGTTGATTATAAATTGCCTTCTCATAAATTTTAGAGAATGAAGGTAGCAAAGCAATCGGTCTATAATTTGACAATAATTGACTATCTCCTTTTTTTAATAGTGGTTTTAATTTTGTTATTTTGAGTTTGCATGGGAAAATACCAGAAACAAAAGATGAATTTACTAGATGAGTGATTGGTTTTAACAAAACAGATCTAGCTTTTTTTAAGAGAACCACAGGAATACCATCATAGCCTGTACTAAGTGTACAGGCCATCCATTTATCCTGCATCCATTAATCAAGTACGCAGACGGCGTGTGTCGTGCACCCTCGGGCTTATTCAAGTCACTTCGTTAGTTATTCGGTGATGTTGTTCGTGAACTGTTCAGATGTCAGTCTATTAAAATCAGTCTAAAAATAATTACTGTATTTATGGATGAACAAAGCCACATTTGGATCTTTGCTAACGCTCGTACACGATTCCACATAGAAGATACGAAACCATACGTTATCCTGTGCGGCCTCACTACACATGCTCACTGACGGTTACTGAGGCACTGACTCCACTTGTCGGTCTGCAGACCGTGTATGTGATCAGGGGTAAACGCTGTCGGATCAGTTGTCGGGAATTGGCAGACCTCAGACAAGGTCCGCCGAGCCCATACACGACACACGATCTGACACGGTCTGCAAATCGTGTTGGGCTTTAAAGGGAGGTTGTTGGTGGGGAATAATTATTTTATCCCCGTACTGTACCTTGAAGTTCTAGTAATTTAATAACTATTTTAAAATCATTTACCTTACTTTTTATTTTTTTAAATTTGTTTTCGATTTTAGGCTATTATTTTGCAATAATAACAAGTATCATGCTTCTTTACTGAATTATACAGCGTACAAAAAACCGGTTTTACTGCAAGTCTTAATATATACGAGTGGAATATATAAATCTTCTATACGTGTAATTGAACTCCTTCTAAACGGTTGGGCCACGATTCTGATGAAAATTTCAGACATTATTGAGCATGATCAAAGGATGGTTTCAGTAAATTTTAGTGCAGATCCGTCTAAAAAGTTCCACCCCAGAGGGCATAAAAGGGTACGGTATCAGGTTTTATAAATTTAGAGTTTAAAAAATTAACAGCTGTGGTTAAATAATTTGAACGTTTCTTTAAACTGTCATTTGTTTTTCAAAATTTTTTGTCAACCAATTAGCAATTATTATAATGTTTGCTACTCAGACTATAATACAGCAAAAGGTCTTAAGGTAAAATAACAAGATCGAGGTCAGCAGTTGTGCCCCTCTTTCAAACTGCCTTTGATGCACAGCAAAATGCAATTATTATTAATATAATATGTATATATATATATATATATATATATATATATATATTTTTTTTTTTTTAAGAAAAAGTCAAAATTAAATATTTTTTTGTAGTCTTGTCGGTATTGGTAAGCATTTATAGCTTCACTTGTTTTTTTCTAGGGTAGGGAGTTATCATAAGGGAGGTTTCAGGTGTAGATGATGTAGGTCGGAGGCCAATGTTGAGATATTGTGTTGTGTATTATTGTTGTTTGATGTTGATGCGAGTTTCTTGAAAAATTTTAATACTGATTTTTTAATGATGTCTTGGATTTGGAGGGGCCCATTTCCTTTTGAAATTGGATAATTCCGGATGTACAAGGGCATTTTAGAACTATACACAGGATTTTGTTTTGAAATGGTTCAATTTTTTCAATTGTGCCATACCATGCAGTTCCCCAAACCAGAGAAGCATTCAATATCAATGGTCGCATAATAGATTTATAAATTAGAAGACTATTTTTAATATCTATGGTTGACTTTTTATCTAGTGCAGTAATTGGAATAATTGTGATAATCTTCCATGTCAAATTGAGTTATTTGTTTATATGAAATTTCCAATTTAATTTTTGGTCCAAATAAACACGCAAGTACTTAATTGCTTGATCAGGAAAAATTCACTGAACGTCATCACCTAGGATTGCTAATTTTTTAGATTCATGAAGTCTACGAGGAGTGAAAATGTTTGGTGTGTACCATGCCGTAAAAAATTATCAAAGGTGCTCTGGTGATAATCTTCCACATTTCAAATCGAGTTATTTGTTTATATGAAATTTCCAATTTAATATTTGGTCCAAATAAACAAGTAAGTACTTAATTGCTTGATCAGGAAAATTTCACTGAACTTCTTCACCTAGGATTGCTAATTTTTTAGATCCATGAAGTCTACGAGGAGTGAAAATGTTTGGTGACACCAGGCCGTAAAAAATTATCAAAGGTACTCTGGTGTAAGATGATAGAGTCTGTCTCAATTTTTCATGTATGTTTTAATGTTTGAAGTTCACATGAATACACTCATTACTTACAAATATTTAGGATTAAAAATACCTGGATATGCTACAAATTCAGAAAGGTAATAATAATCATATTATTATTACTATCACTGTCAGCTATTACTATGTCTGTCAGCGAACCTAAACCTAATAAATCTGTTTAGTACATCGCTGCAACGTGAGACGGGTAACACAGTTCTTGTATATGGGTTGTACAAGTGTTGACATCACTGTGTGATGAGTCTATATTGAAGAAGGAGTTGGTGGTAGGTGGAGTGCTGAGAGCGAAATCCCAATTTTTGAGGGTTACAAGAGACGTGTCTTTAACAAATTTGTCAAGCCAATTTTTTATCAGCTTTTAAATAATTCAGACAAGGTTGGAAGAAGGCTAATTGGACGATAAATACTCACTTGTGATGAAGGTTTACCAGGATTATGGATGCCACTTGTGAGGGAATGTTTTCACGATGATGATAAATACGAAATAGTAAAACATGCATTGAAAAGGGATGCTAGAAAGGGGATAAATTTTTTTTGGTAAATTTTTAGCACCACATTGGGTTTTCCGTCATGTCCAGGAGATTTCTTATTCTGGAATGTGACTTTATATTTCAGATGGAGATGTGTATTCGAAGGGTCGTTCAGTAGAAATACAAAGAGAAGAAATGACAGTTTTTATATGTTCGGGGAAATCAGGAACTTTAAAATCTTCATGTGGTTGGAATGTTGACTCAAAGTAGTTACTCAACATATTGGCATTGTGTTTTTTTATTTCGTACACACTGTCATTATGCAGAATACAAGGAATAGTCGTGCTTTCTTTCAGTATTCTTTTCATTGTCAACCACAGAGAATTGTCATTGGGTGTAAAACCTGAAAGATCTTCCTTATTAGACTCAAGCCTGAAATTCTCGAGTCGAGAAATTCTGA